>CM063508.1:107050518-107080518 GCA_032207245.1 Pardosa pseudoannulata | reverse complement strand
AACATAGAACACTAAAGATTGGAACAAGAATCCAAAACTTAATATAACCTGAAGATATGTTTCTGAATGTATGATAATGTTCAAGAATATTTACTTTTTTATAAATATATAAAGAGCAGATAAAGTAACAATAGTTCGTAAGTAATGTACTTTCAGTTAAATCTGCGTTTGTTACACGATATTTACATTACAATAAATGAAATATATTTCCTGTCATCAGTTATACATCATTATTTTTCATTAAAAAGCAAATTATGGCGGCAAATAAAGGGATTCACTACAAGCAAAGTTAAAAGAAATATTCTTTTTTTACTAGAAAAAAAAAGTCTTATAGCAGTAATATTTTGAGTAAAATATTAAAACAGAATAACATACCAAGAACAAAGTATTTAATAATGAATATATGTAAGGAAAATTCATCTCAATAATTTTAGATACTTGACAGTTTTATGTAATTTAAGTAAAGGAAATTGACTTATGCTTATAGACTTTTTTATAAATTAGAGTAAAATACGTACTCGCTTACTGCAACGGTACTAAGTGCTGATCCAACCATAGTGTGGTTAGTAAGTAGAGTAATAAATTTCAATCAGAAATGATTGATTTACTATTTTACTGTATTGATTTACTATTATGCTAAACATTACTGAATCAAAATTAAAGCTGATAAAACAAATTAAAATGAATGGCAAAGTGCGATGATTAATGCGTGCGTTTGTATAGATTGATCTTCGAGGTAGAAGGTTGGTTGAATTGATAGTTCACTTAGACAACTTACCTTTGGTATTTACGATAGCGTCATTGTGTTGTGAGGTCATTGGATATCCTTGGTATATGATTTGCGTCACATGTTTAGCTAGTTAATAACATATTATTTTCATTACTATGAGAGAAAAAGTTTGCAATCTGGTGTCGGTACAGTGCCAAAGGCATTCAGTTGACAATAAAGGGTGTGCACCTAGCTAGAAATGGGAAGGAAACTCTCTTACCAGATAACGGTTAATTTGTCAGAAATTTAAGTATTCTATTCTGTGCACTATATTCTACTCTGTACACAATAAAAATATATTACATAAAGAGTTTAGACGATTAATCATTTGGTATTGATATAATCATTAGTCTGTATGTAAACACACCAAAATTACGGCAAAGCCAGATGTAAGGTTTTGCCTTCTTAAACTTAAAGGCTTCATTTTTATCATTAGATATTCTTCAAAGTAAAAAAAAATGTATATAAAAATATAAAATAGAACGCATCTTAACTAGTTAAACATGTCTATTACTTCAACACTGAAGTGAGGGAAGGGGTCCTGAACGTATCCGCTGGTCAAGTCCCGCAGAAATTTACAGCACAAGTCACGGATGCCGGCAAAAATACAAATTTTTGCCGGCCTTATACAAATTCATATTTGATATAAGGTAATCGAATTTCATGGATAAAGGGTTCAATGCAACTCGAAACATGTTTCCTGGTCTCATATCATTAAATCGCATTTTTTTTCAAATTTCAAAAACACCGTCATTCAAAAATTGTTTCCATTAATATGTGCTTCCAAAGAAAGTCAAAAGTTTTGGAAAATTTCTGTAAGACTTGGAAACTTCAAAGGGGAGAAATAGCTCTTACAAAAGCTAATTAATTTAATAGACATTTAGAGTCATTGAGTATTACCAGCAGAACAAAATTATCTCGGAGTTAACAAAATTATCTCGATTGAATAGACCCATCGTTGCTAAAAAACAAAAACAAAAAAATACAAGAAGAAAACTCACAATAAGGTTTATTGCATCAGATTCTATAATATTTGGAAACGTCGTTTTGAGCCTTAACAAACCCCACGTAGGTTCTATTCACTTTATACTGGACATACTTGCTTTAGAGAATCGGGTTGATGTGGCTTATTAGATAAAGACAGTTTTTTATAAATTAAATCCAATTGTCCAATTTTATGTTATTTGCATGTACTCAAGTAGACTCTCACCCTTTATGGTTGGAAATTTAAACATTATTTGAAATTTACTGAAACTTCTGTCAAATGACTTCTAAAACATAATATTATTCCTGAACCCATTTAATAGAGAATAATTAATACAAGACTTGATGAAACACTCGTAAACTTTTAAATGTATGAGAAAGTAGAAAATTATTTGAATTAATTTCTTCGTCTACTTAAAAAAGTTGAAATTAAGAAATCTATTCCATAATTTTTACATTTTACATCTATATTTTCCCATTAATTTTGAGTAACCTTGCTACTACATTTCTTTAAATACGATTACATAGAGAATTACTCATTTTTATATAGAAAGGGTGTTTAACTCTAAACGTATATAGTTGTGCAATACTTCAGAGTCTAGATTAACCATTTCGCAGTAATAATGGAGATGTTCCTGCAGTTTGTCGCCTGACAACAATTCTTCGAAATAAAAATATAGAAATAATAATCATTCTTTTAGCAATCATAGAAAAGTTTGGGGTTAAACATATAAAATATACCTATTTGGCGCTATTTTAAATTTTTTTACCATGATTAACTAATAATGATTTATATTTTATTAAATATTAAAAATCACAATTAGTTATGTATATAATTTATTTTCAATCAGTTGTAACCTCAATAATTTAAACAAAGTTCTAAAATTATTTCTGACAATATAACAGAAAGGCATATTAGGAATACCAGAAAATATTTAGCTGCACAATTATCATAAAATACCTGCAGGAAATCGAAAACAAAATGAATTGCAAAACCCTTTCAAATATAAATTTCTGCCGATCGATATTTAATGTTTGAATTATGATTTTATTCCTTTCTGAATTATTTGATTAGCTAATTTATATAGAAAGACAGATGTTCATAAAAATCAATCAGTTGCTTTGAAGATAAAAGGTTACATAATCATCTAGAATTATATAAATATTTAATTCAATAAGTCTTCAATAAGTCATTTCTTAATTGAATCACAATCAATATGCAAGGCTCATAAATGTTGGAACATGTTACTTTTATGGTTGTCGATTCTGATAAAAGAATTTAAAATATTTCTACAACATTTCCATTATTACTAATTGAAATAAACTTAGGAGCAAATTCTCTTGAAATGTAATTTTCTTAAAATGTAAAACGTGTTTTTCAAAGATATATGATAATGAATACATTAATTTCAACATCAAGGATTTTTCAAAATGTATCTCGTTAGACTGAAAACTATCTTAAATGTGTAATATATTTTTTATAAAATAATCCCTTTGAATCATATTTTTACTACATTTTATTATATTTCCATCTATTGAAATTTTTATGAAAGTACTGACTAGATTAATATTTCTTTGAATGAAAAATTTTGTAACTTTAAAGAGTATATGACTATATTTGGAATTAGAACATATTCGAAGAGAAGTAATAACTTCAAAATGAATGGCATTACATTAAATGTGTAAAATTATTGTGAAATCTATAGATTGAAGACGGATTTTTGAGTAAGATTTTATAGCATTGTTTGTTTTATAAAATTATATTAATATTATATAATTAAATAAATTGAATTTTTAAAAAATGAGCATTTTTAACTAAATATATATAAATTCAGGAAGATTTTTTTACCATTGTTTGTTTTATAGAATTTTCTTTATATTATATAACTAAATAAATTGAATTTTTAAATAAAGAGAATTTTTAACTAAATAAATATAAATTCAGGAAGATTTTTTACTACTTTTTGTTTTATAGAATTTTCTTTATATTATATAACTAAATAAAATAAATTTAATTTCTCCTAAATAGAAATCATACGTAATTTTCATACGCAAAATAATAAGAATATAATAGAATGACTACAATTAAATAATCAATATTTAAATTAATTTAAAACATGAAATAGTTTCAATATAAATGTATTTAGTTTCACTTAGTGTAATTATTATGTAACATAAAAAATAAAAGAGATTAAAGATTTTTTTCTGCTGTTTGATTTACACAATTAGATTTGTACTATGCATTAAAAAACAGAATAGATTTAATATAATAAGTAAAACATACGCAATTTTCAAATGCCAATAAATAATGCTTAAGTAGAATGGTAAAAGTAATATGAAAAATATTTATTTAAATTTGAAAATATAACATAGTTTTAAAATACGTGAATTTAGTTTCAAATAGTTTAATTATTATGCAACATAAAACAATAACTTGGTTGTCTCTCACACTATTGTTACAACTCTTCCTTTATAAATATATGGTGCTGTTGGAATTACGTGTAAATGCTGAATAGATTTTATTGGAGCAACTAAGTTAGAAATTCCAGTCCACGTTAGTGTAAAGGCAATTTGGAAAAAATGAGCTCAGAATTCCTACAAGAAATTTAATAATATTTCAAACTTTAAAGATTCTCTTCATGTCCATGATTAATGAAAGGAGTGGAGTGAAAGACCTTCTGATTAGGAAATATGGATTTTCTTGTTCGGTTTAGAAACTTGAAGAGAATAAATTCAGACTTTGGACGATACCTTTCATTCTAGATTGTAATTTATGGACTCTCGAATAAAAAATAACATTTTCAATGACAAAATTAAAAAAAAACGTAGGTAGAAAAATTTTAGTAGAATAAATGAAAATAGATTTGTCATTCTTTGGAAGAATGTGAAGTCATCTCTAAATCCGCAACTGCTACCTCTTTCAATACATGAATGAAAACATCCATGTATATATATCATATATATAAATATATATATATATAAATATATATATATATATAATATATATATATATAGATATATATAAAATATATATATTATTCACTTTTTTCATGGTGTATCACAGCAAAAGTCTGTTGTTGAAAAAAGAAAATCTGAATTAATATCAAAATATATTAATAAAAGACCAAAAATGTGATGCTCTAATCTTATTTTTCTTATTAAAATGGAATTAGTCATATAGTTTCCCGAATTTATTGATTGTAAAGAGTCGTAAAGAAGTTCCTGAAATCTACATTTGTACTGAAATGTAAATTTAATACATTAAAGTAATTACGTCAAAGCACACATTTCTCTTTTTCTTTTTTTGTCACAATTTTTCTTTAGGTAGTCTAATCTAGCTATGTACATATTTTAAAACATCATTAATAAAAGCAGAAAATTGTGATTATAAAATTAATGTATTGTATGTATTCAAATCTAGTTTATAGATTTTCTTGAATAAAAAGCAATGTTGAGTTCTGTTAATCAAATTTTTAACCTTTTTGTATTTAACGATAAAATTATGTCTTGCATGAATAATTTAATTTAGAGTTAAAATAAATAGAAAAATTTTAATAATAGCATCTGTAATCAAGAATAGAAAAAAGCTTTTTTTTCAGTGTTTAGTAAATTTTAGTCACTTATTCTGTATTATTTGTCACTTTTCTCACCCTTTTGATAGTACCTAAGCAGTTGCAAGCCAGTATATACATACATGTTGTTCTTGGTTAGAAGGTAAATTTCGAAAATTAGATTTTCTTTATATAAAGCTTCAACTATTGCATGTATGTCCGTATCATTCTTACAATTTCAAATTTCGGTGCAGAATTTCTAGTCGAAAAGTTATTAATATATTAATATATACTGGATGGTCTCACGTCTTCCTTACATCTGGCCTTACCAATTAACAATAATATGCTGACTAAGATCACACACATTCCTATTGAAATTGTAAAGCCGCGTATTCGCATTTGGTATTCATTAATCAAGTCTATAATTCGTATTGGTTTCCCGAAGTCGTAATTAATGCGATGTGTAACTGGAATTAATGTTCAAGAATCTGTAAATAAAGATATGTTAATGCATTGCATTTTAGAAATGATTAGCCGTGACTCGCCTGAGCTATTATTTCATATTAGTAATTTTATTAATGAAGACAGAAGTTAATACTAACATATATATATGTTATTAGGAAATATTTTGTTGCATTAGTTATGTGATTATACAAAATGAGACTGTAATCGATATAATTTTGATTTCTTATGCTTCCTATCTTGCTAAGAATGATTATTCACCTTAGAACTCACCACCATAAACCAAATACCGAATATGCATTTCTGTTTTGGCGTTAAACAGATTGTATACAATATGAGCTATCACTCTATTAATCGTAGCATAAAAAGGATTCTATAAAGATGAATGGTATATCATACATTGAAATACAGCATATCAAAATATAGAGAGGATGAATCGTGAGCTTCTTGTGCTGATATTTTATGTTAGTAGTTATTATTTAGAAAGACATACTCTATGAACTACCAGACCCTGGAAATAATTTAAAATTTCATAATATACACGATACACAATATACTAGTCTTACAATATACTAGTTTATCATCGATATGTACAAAAAATCTCAATTGGATATTATACCATATCTGTCTAAAACTATTTCAATAAGTATATTTTTTAAGAATTTTAATTACATAGTATTTCATCAGAAGAATTATTTTCACATTCTCTTCAAAGATTAAATTAAGTTTCGTTTTAAACTAACAATACTTCCTGAGTAAAGCATATTTACTGTCATCTATCCATAACTTGTATAGTTAATGTGAGATACATTGAGGCTATATTTGTATAGATTTTATCATATACAGTAGTTTTAAATGTAACTATATTATTTTATGTATTCATAATAAGGCGATTTCAGGCAGTAGGGTATATGTCATCTTATAACAAATCTGGCTTTAGTTTCAAATGGAAGGGCAGTTTATTGTTTGTCTATTGGCAGTTGTAAACATGAAAATGAATGGGAAGGGCATTATAGTAGTTCGTGACGTTGCGATGAATTGCTCTATAGTATTACACAACGTTTGCTTTAAAAAAGGTTTTAAATTTTATTTTAGCAAAAACATTTACTGCCGTTTGGTGATAACCTGCATAGTTAATATAAGATACACTAAGGCTATTTGTTGTATAGATTTCATTATACATAGTATTTTTTAAAAGTAACTGTATTATTTATAATATTCATAATAGTATTTCAAAATGTTTACTTTAAAAGAATTTAAATTTTATTTTAGCAAAAACATTTACTCTTATCTGGCGATAACATGTATAAATAATGTGAGATACACTAAGGCTATTTCTTGTATAGATTTCATTATACACAGTATTTTTAAATAAAACTGCACTTAAAATATTCAAAATAGTATTTCAAAATCTTTGCTTTAAAAGAAGCGTTTAAATTCTATGTTGAAAAAAAAAACATTTAGTCTCATCTGGTGATAACCTGCATAGTTAATGTTAAGTAAACTAATGCTATTTGTTGTATAGATTTCATTATATACAGTAGTTTTAAATGTAACTGCATTATTTAAAATATTCATAACAGTATTTCACAATGTTTACTTTAAAATAAGCATTTAAATTTTATTTTAGAAAGAAAACATTTACTCTCATCTGGCGTTAACCTGTATAATTAATATGAGATACACTAAGGCTATTTATGTATAGATTTCATTATACACAGTATTTTTAAATATAACTGCATTTAAAATATTCAAAATAGTATTTGAAAATCTTTGCTTTAAAAGAAGCATTTAAATTCTATGTTGAAAAAAAACATTTACACTCATCTGTCGATAACCTTCTTAGTTAATGTTAGATACACTAATGCTATTTGTGGTATAGCTTTCATTATATACAGTAATTTTAAATGTAACTGCATTATATGAAATATTCATAACAGTATTTCAAAATGTTTGCTTTAAAAGAAGCGTTTAAATTTTATTTTAGCAAAAACATTTACTGCCATCTGGCGATAGCCTGCATAGTTAAAGTGAGATATACTAAGGCTATTTGCTGTATAGATTTCATTATACACAGTATTTTAAAATATAACTGCATTTAAAATATTCAAAATAGTATTTCAAAACCTTTGCTTTAAAAAATCGTTTAAATTTTATGTTGGAAAGAAAAACATTTACTCTCATCTAGCAATAACCTGCATAGTTTATGTTAGATACACTAATGATATTTGTTGTATAAATTTCATTACATACAGTAGTTTTAAATGTAACTGCATTATTTAAAATATTGATAACAGTATTTCAAAATGTTTCCTTTAAAAGAAGCGTTTAAATTTTATTTTGGCAAAAGCATTTACTGCCGTCTGGCTATAGCCTGCATAGTTAATATGAGATACACTAAGGCTATTTGCTGCATAGAGTTCATTACACACAGTATTTTTAAATGTAACTGCATTTACAATATTTATAGTAGTATTTCAAAACGTTTGCTTTAAAAGAAGAGTTAAAATTTTATGTTGGAAAGAAAAACATTTACTCTCAACTGGAGATAACCTGCATAGTTAATGTTAGGTACACTAATGCTATTTATTGTATAGATTTTGATATACACAGTAGTTTTAAATCTAACTGCATTAAAAATATTCATAATAGTATTTCAAAACATTTGCTTTAAAAGAAGCGTTTAAATTTTATGTTGGAACAAAAACATTTACACTCTTCTGTAGATAAACTGCATGGTTAATATTAGGTACACTAATGCTATTTATTGTATAGATTTTGATATACACAGTAGTTTTAAATGTAACTGCATTATTTGAATTATTCATAACAATATTTCAAAATGGTTGCTTTAAAAGAAGCGTTTAAATTTTATGTTGGAACAAAAACATTTACACTCTTCTGTAGATAAACTGCATGGTTAATATTAGGTACACTAATGCTATTTATTGTATAGATTTTGATATACACAGTAGTTTTAAATGTAACTGTATCATTAAAAATATACATAATAGCATTTTAAAATGGTTGCTTTAAAACAAGCGTTTAAATTTTATTTTAACAAAAACATTTACTGCCATCTGGCGATAACCTGTATATTTAATATGAGATACACTAAGGCTATTTGTTGTATAGATTTCATTATACATTGTATTTTTAAATATAACTGCATTTAAAATATTCAAAATAGTATTTTAAAACCTATGCTTTAAAAGAAGAGTTTAAATTTTATGTTGAAAAAAGCATTTACTCTCATTTGGCGATAACCTGCATAGTTAATTTTAAGTACACTAATGCTATTTATTGTATAGATTTTGATATACACAGTTGTTTTAAATGTAACTGTATCATTAAAAATATACATAGTAGAATTTCAAAATGTTTGCTTTAAAAGAAGCGTTATTTAAGGAAAAATACATATTAAATTAATAGTTGTATTAAAAACAAAATAATTCTAAACACCCATAATTTCTCGCATTTTTAGTATTTATTTAAGAGCCTTTGAAATATAAAATTTCAGTTTGTTGGCAATACTTAAAATCCGTTGTTGCCAAAACATATATTTTAATTTAATGCAATTTATAAAAAAACTACGTAAACTGCCTCATAAAACAACATAATTCAATCTAAAGTTAAAATAATTCGATAGATTTCTAATATTTTTATAAAACATAACCCATTTTATTTAAAATATTAAATAGATAAATATTTGAGTTGCTAATTATTTAATATTTATTTCTTTAACATTCAGTTTTGTAAAAAAAAGTATTTAGTTTCCTGTATATTATCTTTCTCCAATATTTTAGAGTTTGCGTTATCTAAATAGTGAAATTGATACAGGCGTGAGATAAATACTTTTTTAAATTTATTGATAAATTAATGATTAATTTAAATTACGATTCTAGAAGCAAACAGTACTTTTCAAAACTGAATAGTGTTTTCATGAACTAAAGAGCATTTAACTTCTGATAAATTTTATATCAGATTTTATATTTTAATAATCTAACTTTTTTCTGTAAAATGTATAACAGTTGATAAACAAATTTTTATACAAGTTTAATTAACTACACAAGAAGAGTGGTTAATCTTTACGTCTTTTGAACTTAAATTATTGAACAAAATGTGTGTTTAATTATAGTAAATGCAATGCTCGTTCAACGAAAAAAAATTGACTTTTTTTAATTATTTATATTGGTGAATGAATATAAGGGGATATAAATATTAAATATGAACTTCATTTTTGAAACATTACCCAAAATGAAGGCTGGCCATGAAGCGAATATTTGAAATACATTAATGTATCAAATTCAATGTATTCATATCATTATTTTATTTTATATTCTAATGTTTTAAATGAAGTTTATTGTAAAAATATCTATCACAAATATTGTTTTAGAACAATAAATTTAGCACTAATGCTCTTTCTATATTCATCATCTTTCATCATCATCTTCAGTGCGATGCAAAAGCAAACGACTTTTTCTTATAGAACTCTATTATATAAAAAAGAACATTAAAATTGGTATACAACCTAAAAATTCAATCCATGGCATTTTAACTTTTCTGGGTAATAATCGTATAATCAATGGAATTATACATAGAAATTTATATAAGATAGGTGACACGAACTTTTAAGATTAGTACAATATACTGCATGGTCAAAGAATAAAAATTCTTAAATATTTTATTCATATATTATCGGGTGCAACAAAGTTTAATGCTCTAAAGAAAAAAAAACCTCATTTAAATGAGTCAAATAATTTGGCTATTCTTTTGCAGCTTTAAAACATTTTTATATGTTTTTCAAAAACGGATGCACTAACTATATTTACGAGTTAATTCCCTAAAAAACGGTTAAAATATGAGTTGTATTTAATCTATTAATTATCGTATAAAATATTTAGTGAAAGACAATATACGTACTCCCCCCTTTTAAAATAGGATGATTAAATAAAGTATCAAAATGCATGTTCCGGTTTTTCAATTTCTATTTACTCACCTGTCTTTACAACAAAATCAAACGAATTTTCCTCCCAGAACTCTATTATATAATAAAGAACATTAAAACTGGTATACAACCTAAAAATTCAATCAACGGCCTTTTTGGGTAATAATCGTATAATCAATTGAATTATAACTATAAATTTATATAAAATATGTGACACGAGCTTTTAAGTATAGTACAATAAATTGCATGGTGAAAGAATAAAAATTCCTAAATATTTTATTCATATTTTAAGGGGTACAATAATATTTAATTCTATAAAGAAGAAAAAAAAACCTCAATGAAATGAGTCAAATAAGAAGGCCCTTTTTTTCCAGCTTTAAAAATGTTTTATGTATGTTTCTTTCGAAAACGGATGCACTAACTATATTTACGAGTTAATTCTCTACGAAACTGTTAAAACATATGCAGTATTTTATCTAAATATTACATGTCTTACACAATATTTAGAGAAAAACAATTTTTATACCCCCTTTTAAAATAGAATTATTAAATAAAGTATCAAAATTCATGTTCAGACTTTTCAATTGCTATTTACTCATTTGTCTTTACAACAAAATCAAATAACCTTTTCTTACAGAACTCTATTATATATAAAAGATTATTAAAAAGGGTATAAAACCTAAAACCGCAATCCATGGCATTTTAACTTTTTTGTTTAATAATCGTATAATCGATGGAATTATAATTAAAAATTTAAATAAAATCTGTAACACGAGCTTTCAAGTATAGTATAATATACTGCATGGTCAAAGAATAAAAATTCTTAAATATTTTATTCATAATTTATCAGGTGTAATAATATTTAATTCTCTAAAGAGAAGAACCTCAATAAATGAGTCGTATAAGAAGGCTATTCTTTTACAGCTTGAAAACTTTTTTTATATATGTGTTTTTGAAAACGGATGCTCTAACAACATTTACGAGCTAATCGCTTAAGAAACGATTAAAACATGAGCTGTATTTTATCTGAATATTAAATGTAGTATAAAATATTTAGTGACATACAACTTGCATACCCCCTTTTTTGATCTAGTAAAATAGAATGATTAAATAAACTATCAAAATTAATATTCAGGTTTTTAAATTGCTATTTACTAATCTGCCTTTACAATTTTTAATCCAAATAAAAATCTTAAGTAAATACAGTATAGTATGTTGAAAATATAATGTAATTATTTTATTATATTTATATTACTTTACAATAAACCTTTACGGCTGTCAAAACTCAATTGTTTACATTATATAATAGCATAGATATTCCAAGAGATATTTTTTTAAACAAAGCAAAATGAATTAATTTTTGGTTTACATTGATTCGAATTTTTTGAGAAGAAGTTTAAGGAATATATTTATTTAGTTACGAAAATAATTTTGTACACTGGGAACTATCTTTTATAAATCTTAATATATACATATGTATATTAGAAATAAAAAACACATAATTTATTGTGCTAAGAACTATTTAAACATTCTTTATATAAAAATATAAACATTTTAATTTTAAATTTACTTGAAATATCATATTCGACTTCGCATGTGAACACCAAATATATTTCCACTTCTCTAATATTATTTACTCTTTTAATGAGAAGAAATCAATTCTATATTAATTCTATATTAAACTATATATATATATATATATATATATATATATATATATAATATATATATATATATATATATATATATATATATAATATATATATATGGTGAAAGACATAACTGAATATATATTTATTTTATTATGGAAATTACCACAGAATTGTTGAGAAAATACAAAAAACTGCAGTTTTTTAAGATAAATTTAATTTTAATGATCAAATTTAGGTATTCTTACGATCATAATATATATATATATATATATATATATATATATATATATATATATATATATATATATATATATATATATATATATATATATATATATATATATATCATATATATATATATATAATATATATATTTATATATAATATATATATATATATATAAATAAATATATATATATATATTTATATATATATATTTATAATAAAATAAATATATATATGTATAATATTATATAACACTACATAGGAGCATTTAATTTATTTCGATTATTATATTCAGATTGATAATCGGAAAATCAATGGGATCATGAGCGAATAAAGCAGAAAAATAATGAACGGTATTTCACTTACAGTAGAATATTCTGGAAGAAAAATCCTTAAATGTTTTATTCATAATTTATCAGGTATAGTAATGTGCTTTTTTATTGTAAAAAAATGAAACCAATTAAAAGAGTCGTAAAATAAAGCTATTCTTTTGCGGCTTTAAAATTCTTTTTTAAATGAGTTCTTGAATCTTTTCCTTGAGAAAAAAATGCCTTACTACATTTAGGAGTTAATTTCCGAAAAGCAGGTTCAAGCACGATCTTAGGGGTTGTATAATATGTAAAAAAAAAGTTACATACTTCATTTTTGGGACGCGTAAAGAGGAAATGACTTCACATGTTCTTGAATTCTTTAATTACTTACATGTCCTAACAATTTATGTAACTGTGGGTTATTTAAGTAATTCCACTCAAATGAGATAACAACAAAAATTCAATTATTTTTTTTATATTTCGTGAAAAAAATTGCAATAAACTATTAATACTATTTGGAGTCAATCATTTAACTAATACAAAAACTTATACATGGATTATAAAAATAGATGAATTTCTTTTCTTTCAATTTCACTTTTATCAATACTAAAAAATATTGTGAGCAAGAAGGCAGAGAAGTGGTTCACAATGTTTTATTGAACGTATGAGATGTGTGGTATATAAACTAAATTTATATCGCTATTGGAAGTGGAATCATGAAATATATTGGGTGTCAATTGGGAAATCTAGTTTGAGGTGTCGGGGAAACGGACTAGCAGTATGTCAAAGCTTACCATGTATTCATCAAATATGCTTGCTTCAGTATTAAAGGAAAATTTATTCTGGTGTTTTCGAGGATTAATACTGCGCATTTCTTTAATCAAATATGCCCCATCACTGAAAAATACTAATGCAGAAAATAACGAACCTTTATTTCTCCTCATGTGCATTTACTGCAAAAATTATACGCAATGGAATCCTTGAACACCAAGTGGCTTGTATAAACTATGAAGTTTTACATGCTGAAAACTATCCATTCATTATCCATTTCGTATTCTAATTCTCGCATAATTTTGAAAAAAAAAAGATATTGCAATTCTAGCTTAAGACTTGATCTTACATTTCTTGTGTCCACATATTTCACATTTGTTCCTTCATTCATTCACCAATACGTTTCCATTTCACCATGAGGCCTATTGTCTTTACAGTGGTTGACTATTAATCTGAATTTCTGTTTAAGATGGAAAATTAACCACTTTAATAACAGACACTGGTGAAGGTTAAATGACTTAGAATACGATTTGTTGGAAACTACTGCTTCCATAATTTCTATGTTTTCTGTGTCTAACATTTTGATACATCCGTATGTTAAATGTATATTTAGGAATTTATAGTTTGTGTAATCCTTCATTACATCCACGAATTGTTTTGAATACTGTTATAAAAGTTATACTTTGTAGTTTTAAAGTTAATGAGAGGTTAATGTGCAACGTGTGTTCTTTTTGCCTCTCTAATTAAACTATTAAAAGCAAATATGCTGCTGCTTCTTACTGTATATTTGCATATGAAAAAGGTTTAATAGACTTGCTTAAAAGATATAATACGTAAGCAGGTACAAATTGACATCAGGTGCGATCCCTCTTCATGATCTACACATCAATCAATTCCTCTCTGAGTTACGTGACTCAGTTAACTCATCATAATTAATGCTTATTTGAATGGATACCATCCTTCGTCTTATTTTGGAAAAATAATTTATACTCACTCTGTGTAAACTATTTTTTCCAATCAACGTTTTTAGAAAATCAACAAAACATTCAAGTTATATTATGTCTAATGACAAAGTACTAATCAAATTAATGTTTTAATTTCTCTCACTTTAATCTTAATTAACGATTATATTTATTTAAAATAATATTCTATGATTCCTATTTGCTTACTTCCTAAGATATTTAACACTTTTAAATTTTTCATTAACTATGCCACTCTAATGTAAAATTATTCCTGAATTCAAAATTTAGATTGAATAATTTAATCTTACTTCACACGAACCGAAAATATTTTAAGTAAAATTTACTATGATTATATAGTATTGATTTTAAACTGTGTTTAAAAGTTTTTTTATTTTTCATTATTTATAGGTTTAAGGAATATTCTAAAACATAACCAACGTAATTATGTCTATCTAAAAATAATTTTCCAACTATTCTTCCTTTTTCCATCATCATTTTATGGTATTCTGTTTTTGGCGCCTATCTTTATTCTTTCTACCAAGCTGGATATCTTGAAAGCACAGAAGTCCAAATATAAAAATAATTGTGTAAAGTCTAAGTATAATTATCTAGCTATTTTTTCATTGCCTGTCATCCTTTTTTTTTGGTGAATATCTTTATTCGTTTTACCAAACTGGATATCACGAAAGCACCAAAGTCCATCTGTAAAAATAATTCTGCGAAGTCTATCTAAATATAATTTTCGAGATATTTTGTCCTTTTCTGGCATCCTTTTTTTTACGACTATCTTTATTCTTTATACCAAATTGGATATCTTGAAAGCTCCAGTGTCCATATATAATAATAATTCTACAAAATCTATCTAAATATAATTTTCTGGATATTTTGTCCTTGTCCGAATACATTTTTTGATGACTATCTTTATTTCTTTTACCAAACTTGATATCACGAAAGAACCAAAAACCACATGTAAAAAAAAATCTGCAAAGTCTATCTAAATATAATTTTCGAGCTATTTTGTCCTTTTCTGGCATCCTTTTCTTTTGGCGACTATCTTTATTCTTTTATACCAAATTGGATATCTCGAAAGTACCAAAATCCATATATAAAAATAATTCTTCAAAATCTATCTCGCTTTCGTTTGGCGACTGAATTTGTTCTCCAAACTGTATTTGTGGTCAGGAAAGAAACTCTCTGCACTACCTTTTCTCTTGCAACCTAACAAAGGATTTTTAACTTAAAGAGTCTAACTAATCTCCTGGATTAAACTAATTTCTTGGATGATTGAAAACTGTGAACTAATCACTTGCACCAGCTAAATGGTCAATTTCTTTTTTGTACTGTAAATAATTTTTATGAAATTGTTAAATATTAATTTTGTTTTTAAAGCTCAAGTAATAATATATTGACTTTGTATAAATTATTTCTCATGGCAACAAAGTCTTAATTTTGTTGTCATTTTATGTTTCTTTCTCTTGTTACTTTTTAATGCATATGTTTTTCAAGATGTTTGTAACGCTCATTAGTATATAACAGGACAAACTGAAATATCTGTACAGATAAGTGTTTGTTTTTTATCATTTCCTCGACTGGACCCATGCTTGGAGACCCCCCCCCTCTCTCCAAGTTAAATTATGTAAAATTATCTTGTTTCTAATATTATCTTGGATCCCAATTAACATCACCTAACTTAGGGCTTCGTTCTAGTTTTGGTTTACTATTTAATTGTTTTTCGCTAGTTTTAACCTTTTATTCTGACTTTAACATTAATGGCAAGCATAATACTATTTTCTACCAGGGTTTCTTTTTAGTCATTAAAACTATCGACTTTTTTAAATGATAACTCACGACTATATTCTCTCATTATTATTTTTTATTTTTTTTGTTTTCTTGTTGCGAAGTGAACTGTTTCGTTGTTAACATTTGAAAGCCCAATCCTTAGGGAAGGCTGTTTCCCACCGAGGGTTAAAAAATATATAATTTTCGACCTATTTTGCCCTTTTCTGTCATTTGTTTTTGGTGACTATCTTTATTCTTTTTACTAAATTTGATAACTCGAAAGCATCAAAGTCAATCTTAATAAATGCTTTACATAACTAGTAAAGCTTAAACCACATGAGTCTATTTGTGACTGACGTTTAAGATTCCTGGCTAGTTGGCTCGAATAGATGCATGGGTATTTTCCGTCCATAAGAGAACTTCGTAGTCCCTGAGATAAGATGAATTAGAAAACTTCTCTAATTTCAGCTGCGTTTTCAGTCACGACCGCACCATGTCCAGATGGATACGGTGCAAATTACACACACACACACACACACACACACACACACACGATATATATATATATATATATATATATATATATATATATATATATATATATATATATATATATATATATATACATATATATATATATATGTATATATATATATATATATATATATATATATATGTATATATATATATGTATGTATATATATATATATATATATATATATATATATATATATATATATATATATATATATATATTAATATTATATTATTATATAGATATTATATATGTGTATGTGTGTAACATTGCAAATATTAATCCGCCGTTAAGATCAAAATAAGCTTCTAATGAAGATAGTAGGTTGTGCTCTTCCTTACAAAGAAAACGGTATTCCAAGTAAAATTAAAATTTTAGTGAAGATCTGCTAAAATGACATGTTTAACAGTCAAAGACAGATTAGGGAATGAACATGTAAACAAGTGTGAAACCTCACAGCCAGCATCGCATAGAAATTTCCCAAGGCACAGGAACTTAATCAACGAATTTAACAAAAAAAAAAATCTTAAATCAGGGGAAAAACTGTGCCATTTGCAAGCGACGGATCTGAAATGCGGTGAGTGGATAGATAATTTGTATCTATCGCAAACAAAGTTTTGGGAAATGGGTTGGAAAATTTTATGTTGCAGACATTCTTTTAAGTAAGACAATTTGTGGCAGGGCAAGTAGATTTGAAGTAATAAGAACAGAATAAGAAGATATAAGAGAATATTTTTTAAAGAATTTAAGTAAATAGGTGTAATTATTTTGAATACCAAGAAAAAATAAATGTAACAATTTTGATTTATTACTTACATATATATAGGTATATAAATATGCATGATGAATTATAAAGTTATATATATATATATATATATATATATATATATATATATATATATATATATATATATATATATATATATATATATATATATATATATATATATATATATATATATATATATATATATATATATATATATATATATATATATATAATATATATATATATATATATATATATATATATATATATATATATATATATATATATATATATATTAGTTTATTTAGAGGAATATTTCATAAAATACACTCGACATTTTTAAAAATGTATGTAATACTCTTTTTTTTAATAAATATACACACTCCAAAGAGACAATTGAATAGTAGTTTCTACTATACAAATTTTCTAAAGTTTTTTTTTTCAACTAAAAAACTACAATCTCACAATATTTTTGGATTATGGAGAGAAAAAGATTTTCAGAATTATTTTCTTCCAGAAAGTATCTGAATGCCTTCTTTCAAGGGGCAATATAATGAAAGTATATTCAAATTCTTCTTCTGTACTTCTCTGTGTATAAGAAAAAATAGTCGTGGTAAAGTTTAGTGGAAAACTCCTGTAAATATTCACTAGAAAAATAAAAACTAAAGGAATGCACTGAGTCTTGTATTTTTATGTCTTGAAGATCATATGAATTCTGAATTATGTTTTCTACAAAGGGAAAGAAGCGTATGAAATGAAAGATGGAAAAAAGTTTGGTGGGTAAATAGAAAATCCGAAATAAGAAACTATATCTTTGTGAAATACGGTTTATTTACTCTCTAACACGAAATATTTTTCTATAATTTATATTCATTGAAAATTGAAAATCGTTACAGAGAGAGACAAAATTATATAAAAAAAGGGATTGCAAAAAATTTGAAAACTCTCTCGTGTTCAATTTTTCTTAAAATAATTTATTTCATCTATTATTCGAAATATAAATAAAAATATCGCAAAAATGAAAAGTTTGAAACTTTTGATACCCAAACTTAAATATATATATATATTTTTTTAATATGCCAAAATTTAATTTATTGCATTTATTTTCCAATAGATTTGCCTTTTTTTTTGCCAGAAGTTTTAAATGTATTCTATAAATAGGCCGAATTCCTTTCATTTAAAAACATAGTTTATTTTGAATGCTCTACAGATCCCATTACAAACACTTAAAGATAATAATATTTAGTTATAAATACTTTTTACACTTTTAAAAATCTTATTTTACAAAGTTGATGTTTAGTAATATGAACCATTCTGAAAAAATTCTGTGTTACCTCATATCACATTAATAAATATAATTGTCATTTATGCAGATGAAATTTAAAACATAAATCAAGTTTTATGTTAATAACAAAATTATATTTTAGCTTCGTAACATTTTGAAGAACAATATGATTCACATGTAGAACCTAAATACATATAAAGACAATTCTTTTTGAAATTGATTGAAATTTTTTCCAAGACATATACATTTTGATATTTCTGTCACTAATTTTTTGTTAACAAACTATAAAAGAGTATAAACATTTTTGTTAACATCTTTTTGTATACTGAGATAAAAATATATGTTATATTTTATATATACTTCAATCCATAATATATAAACATATACAACGGGAAATGCATAAATTATAATCATAAACTAATTAAAATAAAAAATGAACTCAGGTAGGTGAAAACACATATAATATGGTTTTTATACTAGAAACACATTTTAAAGACAAAACAGAAATGTTGTGTGAACATGCTTTTGTGTTTCACTTATATTCAAATAAATGTCATGAACTCTTTATATTTCTATGTTTAAAGAAACTATGAATATTTGATGATTTAGGCAGGATAAAATTTAATAATTTTATTAATCTCACTTTTATGCGTATACCAAAATAGGAAAATCGATGGTACATATAAATTAGACTTCATAAACATAAATTATAAGTTACTTACATACTGTATTCATCACATTTCAAGAAAGGAATTAATATATTAATATTTTCAACCTGTTGTGGATATTTCATGTGATGTTATGTCTTAAAATAATTGGATTGAACTTACCTGTAAAAGAAAAAAAAATTATTATTAAAAAAAGTTATACATCAATAATAAATGCAATGCGTATTTTAAATACAGTAATCAGTCGTTCGAAATAAAATATTATATTTATTCATTATATCATAAGGTGACTACAACTTGGTTAAACATGTCTGAAACATCGATCATTAATTAATGAATTATTGCTAAGTTTTTCATAATAACGATTTTATTAAAAGTATAATTACAAAACAGCATAAAATTTTAAAGGTGCATAATGATAATGATAAAGATAAATGCAAAAGGAAATTTTTGTATTTTGAAAGAGTCATTATATTTACCCATTATAAATTTCTATATAAACAAAACATGTTGAAAAAATGAAAAAAAATTCTGTCAGATTTAAAAATTTTATATTTTAGATAAGCCTAATTTTTATGTTTGTATATATTTGTATTATCTATAGATTGTTTTTCAGTAGAGTAAAATAGAGTATATTCTATCAACTTGTAGAACTAACAGTAAAATAATCCTACCTAAATTTAATTTAAAATCTCACTGCACCTACTTGTGAAGTCCTTCATATTACAATCTGATTTGTAATCACTTTTACATCGGATATCTTGATTTAAAGGTTAATAGTATTTTTCAATTAAAAAGTGTTCCATACAAAGTTAAAATATTTTTCACTGTCATATCAATAAAAAGATTCCTAGGCCAATAAAATGGGTGCTCGTTTATAAAAAATTATTTAACTTTGTAATATAAACCAATACATTTTTTATAAACACAAGATATAAATTTATAACACAAGATATACATTTTACACAAGATATAACACAATATATACATTTTTTATAAAAGCAAAATATGATTTTAAATTTTTAGATTTCAAAATAATTTTTTCTTTTAAATAGAAGATAATTATCTGCTTTACTTTGAGAATTCCATTGATATTAATACAAGCAAAAAGATTAAATGATCTAATACTCATGTTTGGGATATGCATGATACTATCATGTGTAAATGAAATGGATATAGGTATTTCTTTTTAAACTGCTCATTTATACGCACCTTTACAAGGTAAGGATGATTATATTGCAAATTGTTTATTCAAAAATAGCGATAAATTGTCCAAATATTTGGTCATTTAAATAATAAGATTTCCTCCAATGTTTACTTTACTTAAAAAATCCCGAATGTGGTTTTTGCTGCGTATGATAGCATAAAAATAGCTACTGAAACAATTTATCTATTAAAGTAGTTTACCATGTTATTAATAATTATTCATTGTTCCCCAATATAGTTAGCATTTTTAAAACGTCTCATTTTCACACTATGAAAGGGAAATATAACAGGTAAACAACGAAACTAAATAATCCTTCCCTAAGATTATAATTTATTTTCATGTATCTTACATTTATAATATTCATTTTTAACATTTATAAAACAATTTCATTTAATGCCATCGAGTTTCTAATGAAAATCTTGAAATCGTCCACCTATAGCTAGCTCCAAAATTTAAATTTGTTATTTCTAATCATTTTTCATCAATATCAGCTTTAGTAATAAATACATCTTTAAGGGACCCTCCTTGCCTCAATAATTCATAGGTAGACATTTCCACATATGTTTAACAGAGACTGAAGGATGTAGAAAAGAATGATTTTCGTCACTTAGCGAATGTTAGGTAAATATGTTCTTTTTCATTATTCGTTTTCTGCAAAGAAGTTACTAATTTCTTTAACTTTTATGCATTAACTTTAACTTTCAAGTAAAAATATGTTGAAGATAACTTTACTCTGCAGTCATTATGATTATTACCCTTACCTCCCCAGAAGCATTAACATTTTATTATAAATACTATTGCAGATAAGTAATAATCATATGAAAACTCAATATTTTAGTTGAAATTGTATTATCATTATTCAATAATTTTCCCTAACACAGTATTTATAAAAATAATAAATTTAATCTAAATATATTAATATGAACAGTTGATGCTTTTCTTATAAAGAAGTGCCATCAAGTTTATTTGATGACTAATTAATTTTTATTGGAATTCATGATAATTGTGCATTTTTCCTCTTATAAATGTTGTCATAGAAAAATGTTATTTAAGATATTTATTCTAAATAAAACAGTTTAAACATTTTTATCACTATAACTGTCGTAGAAGAAAACAAGAATAATTATTTAAAAAACGTAAAGAGATTTTCTGTTTTGAAATTTTATTATGATTGTTTATTATTTTTTTCTATGACAATAGAACGTTTATAAAGAAAACACATTCCATCTACTCAATTCTAAAACAATTCATTTTATCTGTTGGTAAAATTGTTATTATAAATAGTAATCATCAAGTTTGATTGATGACTAAATATTATAATAAAATTGTTGACTGTAAATTAATGCACAATAAAACTGTTATTGAAAATTGCTCTCTCAATTATGTGTTAGAAAAAAGTAATGTAATTATTTTTAATGAAATACTTTAAATATTTGTCACAAAAAGTAATAACATAAGACATTTATCTGCAACATTTTTTTTAAAGAAAAACTCCAATTCACTTACGAAGTGTCCTATAATTTAACAGACTATTATCTCATTCTCAGAAAGAAATAAAAGATTCTTCAGTAAATGTAACAATTATGTTGGAAGTCAAAAGACAAAGTATAAAAATAATTGTAAAAAATGATTTCGATAATTGGTAAAATTACTAGAGACGACAGACATAATCTTTGTTACTGCTCTATAATTACAAAAATGTGTGTACGTATTGTGTGATAACAACTTCAGAATTGCATCGACTGACTTTTTTAACCTTTGCGTAAGGTATTTTATCCACGAAATGTGATTGACTAAGAATTTCTTCAAGATATATCAAAACATAACTTGTTAGTGAAAAGTTATTCCAAGTATACAAATATATTAACTGTTTTATAACTGGGCAGTAATCCGACAAACTACAACAAAAATGTTGAAAATGTAATATTTTAACCCACAAGGAAATGAAAATTCAAGAATTTAAGGATGAAATTTATTGTAATCCCCTACATAATAACAGCCTAAGTTATCTGTCCGTCTGTCCTCGAATTTATGAAGCGGTTATACCTGGAATGGATATAGGCATAGATATTGGATTCTTGGTGAATTAACCCATCCACAGACCACCCTCCCCACCGTTTTCCCTTTCAAAGCAGTCACCCCTTTCGTAAATTCCAGATGGATCTTGGCACACCATACTAGAGTTGTCCGTTTAAAAGTTGTCAGGCTACTTTTATGTTATTTTCCCTGTAAGGTAAAGGAGTCCGTTACGCAAAATTAGTTTTTTTCAATTATTATCGCTTTGCAATATTTTTTTTTCAAAAATGTGTTTCTACAAGTATTATACATACAGAAATATTTATATAGACAGATATAAATATTAAACTTTCAAGCGGTCAGCAAAAATGCAACACGTGGGGTGAATAAATTTTTCATAAAACCCAAAAATTATTTCAGCCCACGTGATTGATATCCTTTTTTTTAAGTGATTTCAAGAGAGATTTAGTACTTATATTTAAAATAAAACCCATTTCCCTTGTTCAAAATATTTGTCAATTTCAAAGATTTTAAGAACTAATTTCAAAACATATATTCTTTTCTCAAGAAAATTATCAATACATTTCGAGACCACTGTCTGGAGTTCGGAGAATGAAAGAGTATGTGGTTGGTTAAATGCAAGAGCTCAAGAATAGAGTAGAGCAGGTGCCAAATAATCCCCAGAGTATTGCAGTGAAACGCGCCATGAGCGCTTGAATAGTCTGACGACACGTAAACGGCGTGACAAATTTCAAACAGACCACCTGCGTCGAGAGGGTGACGGCCGTGTCGAAATAAGAATAAACACAAAGAACGAGAACGGGTCGACAGGTCCGTTTTTGGACAGGAATTCGCTATCGAATCCCCATCGACGCGTCCGTTCAGTGGGTTAAGGTTAGTAACGTTCGAAATCCACCCCTTCTCCCTTTTCTATAATTTACTGGCATTATTTCAAGTTCTATTTTCCCCGGTTAAGAGCAGACGATTCAATTTATCCCATAGTAAATAGGTAAAAATAACATTTTTGTTCTAGCATTATGACTTTATTCTTTATCATCTCATTTAATCATTTCTTATTTTAAATTCTTTAAATATCGTCTGCATTAATTTCATACATTTTATCACTGATCTTAGATAATACGTAAATAATCTTCTTTTATATTTGGACTTAAATAATAGGTCAGGTACGTATGTGATAATTTGAAATTTAATCGTCAATCACTTTTTGTTGCAATGAACATTTTATCACCGGTATTAACAATTCGTATTTACCTCCAGGGTGTAGTGGAATCAATAGTTTCAATCCTTTACTTACTTCCATTAATTAATGTGGCATAAAATTTGGGAAGAAATTAACGATAATTTCTACGCAGCTAAGAAAACTTTAAATTATCTTAGTAAATGAATTCAACGTGATTTTAAACTACATTCACAGTATCGAGAGATTTTAGAGAAGTATGAAGATAAACAAATTATTGATCGTGTACCATATAATTCTCTGCCAAAAAACAAACCATTTTTTCTATCTACCTCATAGAATACTTTAAATTCTGGAATATTAAACGTTTTACTGATCCCGCCGTATGACGGGCTATATGCTAGTTAAGTAATATTATGGAAATGAATTTCAAATTATATTAAAAACACTTAATCTTTTTTTAAATGATCAATTTGATTTTACGAACGCATATCTGAAAATATAGACATTGTAATTTTATTATATTTCTGGTAAATGTAAATAATCTATCTAATGTGCCAGTTCTATTTACTAACTATACTTTGAGCTTTGATTCCATCCTTTACGTTATAGAAAAAAATAATAAAGTGTAATGGTTAATGTTTAGTTATGGAAAAAACATTCTAACTTTTTCTAAGAATGATAAATCTTGTAAAAAATGGTAAGACTTAAAACATATAGTACTCTATAAATAGAGAAGTGTGTGTATTTAACGTATAGTGTGATAACAACTTAAGACATATATCGACTTACAATTTATACTTTATATAAGGATTTCTATTTACATAATTTAATTGACTGAGAATTTCTATAAGATATATCAAAACATAACTTGTTAGTTCAAAGTTATTTCAAGTATACATATTCATTAATTATTTTACAACTGAACAATAATGCTGCAGATTGGCAACAAAAAATGAAATGTTGAAAATGAAATGTCTTAACCAACGAGAAAATAAAAATGCAAGAATTTACTGATGAAACTTATTGTAATAAAGTAACTTTATGGAAACGCATTTTAAATTATTCTAAAAAAACACTTAATCATTTTTTAAATGATCAATTTGATTTTATAAACTCATATCTGAAAATATATAAATTTTAATTTTATTTTATTTCTGGGAAAGATAAATAATTGATCTAATATGGTAATCACAATTTTCTCACTATATTTTGACCTTTGATACCCTTCTTTATGTTAGAGAGAAAACAATTATAAAATATGATGTTTAATTTGTAGTTATTGAAGAAATATTCATTACATACATAAATATTCACGTCTGTAAACTTTTCTAAGAATAATAAATATTGTAATACAAGGTAATGCTTAACACATATTATAGCCAAATATAATTTTTCATAATAATCATAAATTTTAAATTAGAAAGGAAGATAAAAAAATAAAAAGGCTAAAGCGAAATATATATCCTGATTATACATTGCTTAAATGATTTATTTACAAATACACACACACACACACACACACACATATATATATATATATATATATATATATATATATATATATATATATATATATATATATATTAAAAAACATATTTTCTTGAAAAAAATTCTTTATATGTATGGATAATTACGTATATTTATCATAATTTTATAGAAGAAAGTTTTTATTTTTTATTGATTCATAAAGCATAATTTTGAGGTACATCTGATAAGAAAACTAATATATTAACAGGAATTATAAAAATGGCATCACATTTCAGTGTTGAACAAAAATTCTAATAACATTTATTAAACTTTAAAATATGTGATCGAGCTACATAATACTTTTTGAGTATATAAACCGCATGAAAAGGTCTCTTCGATGTTTGAAAAATATCTCACAAAGCGGAACAGTGACGCTTAAAGTTATATTTAATGTATGGATTTTATAACAGAGCAATACGTTACAACGACTTGTTTAAAGAAAGTTACTTGCAAGAGTTTCGCAGTGTCATCCTACAAGAAAAATGCTGACATTATTATTCAAGAGCTTTTTGTGGATATTAAACAAACAATGTTGGTTGAAATATGGGAATAAAATATTACAGGATAAAAGTGAAATTGAGAAATTGTTTTATACGCAAAATAAACACTATTTGAATGCTATTTTCAAATATAACATTAATATTATTTCATATAAAACACGTGCTGCGGTAATATTTCAAAATAGTTAAAACGAGTCGAGCGTATTTAAACATTCGTTATGGTACAGTAACTCTCCCTTTCTGTGTGTGTGTATATATATATATATATATATATATATATATATATATATATATATATATATATATATATATATATATATATATATATATATATATATATATATATATATATATATATATATATATATATATATATATATATATATATATATATATATATATATATATATATATATATATATATATATATATATATATATATATATATATATATATATATATATATATATATATATATATATATATATATATATATATATATATGTGTGTGTGTGTGTGTGTGTGTGTGTGTGTGACATGGACGAGTGGTTAAGGCATGGAACACACATTTGATTTTATATATAAAAAGTTCTTTATTATAATCCTTCTGTCCATGGCTATGCCATTTAGATGTCCTTTGTTCTCATATTTCGCCACGATATGATTGGAGGATGTCATCAGCCCAAGTTCCAACTCAGAATAGTCTTTTTTGGCGTTTTACCTCAGCAAATACCTATGTCTACCTCCGCGTCAGCTTTTTTACTCTGTATAGTACCACTCGAGGGTGTTTCTTTCTCCTATTATGTTATTGTTAATGGACGATAGTTAAGCCCGAAAAATTAACTAATGTACTTGCATTGAAGAATTAAAATATAAATGGGAATAATCTTCGTTTTCTGACTAAATATAAAAGCTGTTTGAATTTTCTAAACATTTGATTTAACCTTTTTGTTAAATCAAATATGTATAAGCATAGTGTCTAAAAAACAGGAAGATATATATATATATATATATATATATATATATATATATATATATATATATATATATATATATATATATATATATATATATATATAGTTGTTAGAATACAAAGAGTTACTTTCTGCTCTCTCAGTCTTTATGCATACATATACATATGCGTATGAGTATAGAGACATTTGGTGCACACACACACACATGTGTGTGTGTTTTTATGTATATATATATATATATACACATAATAAATTATCTGGCAATATCGTAACTGTTGTGCCATATAAATTTTAACATGGAAATATAAAAAATATAATACATTATAACCTTCTAGACACTTTACCTTAAGAAATGTGAGAAAAAAAATATTTAATTCAAAACTGAATGGTATATCGCAAGCAAATTTCTATTCCATTATAATATTAGAAATAGAGAAATGTGAAATAAAGTTTTCAAATACAGTATTTCTCAAGCATCCTGTTACTTTAAAATTATATTACTCTGTTAATGAATATTCTCACTTTCACTGATATATTAACAAAAAATATATTAATAAAATTTTGTGAGCGATAGAGTTATCGTACAGGCTTTTATTTAATGCTTATAACTTTAATTAACTTTCTAGTCTAATGCTTGAAACCTGTAAGAAAAAAAAATATTATGGACAACTATATAAGCTCTACTGCTGTCAACAGGTGGTATTTTTACTGCCTTATTTATTTAAATTTTAAATTGACTCCGTAAGTTGCTTTAGAAAGTGAAAAATTAAAAAGAACTTATTAATTACTTACACTTTATCCTAAAGTTTAATTAATTAAAAATCCCTTACTTATCTAACCTCGTAAATTTGAAAATAAACTAATTTTTTTCACTGTATCGCAGCATAATTATCCTATTTTAAGGCTGTCTTTATTAAAAACATTTTTATTTTGATTAAATTTCAAAATTGTTTTACTTTGTTTATGTTATTTATCAACACAGTAATACTACAAGTAAAAAGAATCATTTTTACTACATAATGTAAATTTATGTATCTAGTAACAATACATTTGCATACGTGGTATTTTTTAAATATTGAGAAGACTGTTTTCATATATTATTAAGAATTTTTTTTCTTTAAACTTGTTGTAATGAGACTCCTAGAAACTGCTCTCTTAGTTTTTCTTCTCGAAGGAGATACAAAGAACCAATCATAGGTTTTCTGGAAAAATGGTATTTTTGAAAATTCAAATTGGTCTGTTACACTGATTTTATTTTTAGCAATATCTAGATCAGCAGGTGTTTACACCTGGTAGTCTTATGCACGTGCTTTTATCGGTATGCTGGTCTTTGCTTACATTTCTCGGTATAGAATCTGATGATGCATAAAGTAAAGTAACCCATTATATTTGATGAAATTTCATATATTTTTTGTTTGTTTAATGGTGGAAACTTGAACGATGGATTTCATTCATCAGAAGAAAAGAATAATAGAATAAGAAATATGTAGATGACAATTTTGAATTCAGACAAAATAATGGACGTAAAAACAATTCATAGGATGTTTTCTTGGACTCTATAATTATCTTAGACTATATTTGTTTGTTTCATGGTGGTTGATTTAGGGATGGATTTCATTCATCAGAAGAAAAGAATAATAGAATAGAAAAAATGTAGATGATAATTTTGAGTTCAGATCAAATAATGGAGTTAAAATCAATTCGTATGATGTTTACTTGGATTTGATAATTTTCTGAGACGATTTTTGTTTGTTCAATGGTGGTTGCTTTAGGGATGGATTTCATTCATCAGAAGAAACGATTAATAGAATAAGTAAAATGTAGATGATAATTTTGAGTTCGGTACAAATAACGGAGGTAAAATCAATTCGTCTGATGTGTACGTGGACTAGATAATTTTTCTGAGACGTTTCAACAAACTAATGTTATGTATATTATAATGCTATAAATCATAATATTTTTGGAAATTATATAATAGTATCTTCCCTAACACATTATTTATAAATACACAAAAATTGTGCCATTTAATCATTTGTTAAGTGATGGAGAGTATGTCAATATATTTGTATTACTTTTTCGCATTATTAATGATTAGAAAAGTTCTTAAATTGAACGTTACTATACAAAGATTAAAAAACGCTGCTCAGATACGTTTCTAGCTCAACTTTATAGTCAAATCGCTACCAGTTAAGATACAAGGCCTAAAACGTCTTGAGAAATAATATTCAATGTTAATTTATTTTCCAAAATTCACTATCGGTAAATGTGACACTTAGTAGTCCGCATAAATGATATTTAGAGAAATGAATAAAAGAAGGAGATTTGATTGCATTCTACCTTTAACACAGTTATAATCTAAACTAGAAGTCTTATTTTGCTGTGAAATACAAATACGTATTAGCTAATGAATTCAGAACTGAATAATAAGCCTTGAAGATGAGAAACAGTGATTGATGCACGCACTAAGTACTGATTAAGTTTTTGCTAGTGGTTACATTGGCCAAAGACCATTTCATATAAATATGCACAGTTCATTTAAATGACATGAAAGTTAAAAAATAAGTTAAAGCTAAATAAAAAAAATTATAACATAAAACGGTATACAAAGATTTCAATATGGAATCTTACGTAAATATGAAACACTTCCAAAAAATATACAAATCTACAAAGTACAATTTCAAAAGACACAGGTGTTTGTTCTTTTCATCACAAACACATCATTAACGTTCTTTTAATGAACAATACCCACACTGTTAAAAACATTAGATCTTGAACTTAAATTTTATTCAACAAATCATTCAAAATATCTTTACAAAAACATTTACTTCAATGAGGAAAGCATAAACTTATATATCCAAACTACTTAAAAACTTAAAAATGTTAAACAATTATAGATGTCATTTA
>CM063508.1:107043018-107045518 GCA_032207245.1 Pardosa pseudoannulata | reverse complement strand
TAGGACTAGAACAAGTTAGAACATTATGTTATAATTCCTTTAAAATATTCCATAATGTTGTTTTTAAAAGCGAAAACGTAGTAAAATTTGTAAAAAGTTTTTGCAATTAACAAGTTGTTGGAATTTTTGCTGGGAATATATTTTTTGTTATAAATAATCAATCAGGTTTACTTTTTTGAATGAAACTAACCATTTTTCATTCTTTCATATTCAAATTTGAAAGCACAGTGGAAATAATAAAAATACAATGCCCATCTATCTTTGGATAAAGCGGATTTAGGTATTCCAGTATGAAATTTTGCATACACAAAAGGGAGATACATTTTGTACACCTGAGGAAATGAAGCTTTATTTATTTCAGTTGAAAAGAAAAAAAAATAGTGTTAAACATAAATGTGGAAAATGTAATTTCACGCAAAATTGAAATATTAGAAATATAGATAGAATAATAGAATAACCAATTTTATGTTTAAAAACAATACTAACTTAGACTAAATAATGTTTCTAAGTAATTTTCTTTAAATACTTCTTTAGAATATTATAATTAATATTGCCTTTTTTCGAAATGTAAAATATGCTTATTAAACATTCGAACTAGTTTAAAATTTTTTGTGCAATCCACCTTAAGGACAGTGGTTTCACAGTGAAACCACCTGATAATACTTTTCTGTTTTAAACACATGAGTTTTTTCTTTGTTTTTGACACTTTAAACTATAAATAGCTGATATCACTACAATTAATTTACTTCTCTTTAAAATATATTTTTTTGAATTTGCTTTACATGGAGGAATCGAACTCTGGAAGAATCAAGAGTTAGATTTACTTCATACTATCATATGAAAATACTTAATCAAAACATTACTTATAAATTGTTTAGCTATTTATTAACCCTCTAAGCGGTTCGCACGTAAAATTCCGCCAAACCGATGATGACTTTAAAACGTACAATTTTCGACCTCCCAAAACGCTCCAGAAATGGATGTAATGTACAGTTTTGCCAGTGCTTTCCTCCATGGAGTTTTGAGGTAGGATGGTCAGGTCTATTGTTTAAGAACTACACCCCTTTTTAACTGACATTTCTTGAGGGATGCAACCCTACCCCCTGAGGCACAAAGAGGCTGATAGCTTTTCATGGCTTTGTAAGTCTCTATTTCGAAGTATTTCGTTTGCGGTAACAAATGTATCTCTAATATCACCCCTTAAATATCTTGGATGACTTTCGTAAAAAGTATAAATAGGTCTCTCAAAAAATATTTTTATTTGTACTTTCAGAATCCATTATTTCTTAAGGGATAATATTCCAGACTTGAAGAGCTTATGTGTATTAAAAAATTAACAATCTATAATATCTATTTATATATCTATTTATAACCGGAAGTTAAAGGACAATAACTAGGGTGGGTTTTCCATATTCCATTCTAGTCGACAAAGGGTGAATGTAAAAATCATAGAACTCTTTGGTCACTGACATTAGCGTATTTTGGAGAATTTTTTTCTAGATGTGTTCCACTCGGAGGGTTAACTACATTATTTTATTTATTCATTGCTATACAAATTTAATAATTTAAAGAAAGAAATATTTTCCTACTGTACAAGGGGAGCGTTTCAGAGTTAAATCACCCTCTCTAAATCTCGGCCAACCCCAAAGAATGTAAAAATATTTTTTTTCATATATATCAAATTTATAAGGCTCATAGATAAAATTTATAACCTAATTGCATTAAATAACAAAGAATTTGTAATCGTGATCTTCAAAGGGTTAAACTAGGATAATATGTTTATTTCATAAAAAGTCTCTTTTAAAAGAATGTACGAGGGTTGGAGTATAAGTCTGGGAAGTTTATTTATATTGGGTGTTTTGTGTTGAATGTTTTTATGACGTTTGGGCCACAATGTCCAGGGCTGGTGGTTTAATTAAAAACGTAGTTGACAACCTGTAAAGGACTTCCAGAGCTATGTAATTGTTAAAATTTATTTCAAATAAATCTATTTTGTGCAGTGACATGCAGTATAGATAAAATAACTATAATGCATATATTAACAGAAAAATAAGAAATAAAAGCGCATTTTGCAATTAGTAAGTTTTAAAATCAAAAATATTTTATATTGACAAAACTACAGTTAATGCGAGAACTATTATGAGAATGGTAGTTGTATTTATTTTCTTTTTCGTATTTTTTCGTAGTGTAAAAAATGACTGTAAGTGTAACTTATAAAATAAATATATCACATATCTATATAGATAATAATAAAATTTAATTCATGTTAGTATGCATCATTATATCATTTTTGTTCACTTTAAGTTACTTTAAAATATAATATCTAATATTTTAATATTAACTGCGAAACACATTTTGAGGAACTAAACTTTTTTCTTACTTGCTTATTTTCAGTATTTATCGGATAATTTTAAAAATATCTCTATACTTCAAAAACAAATAGAATTTATATTAATCTATAGTCATTCTTATAAATAATATTTATATTAAATAATTTAAT
>CM063508.1:107013018-107040518 GCA_032207245.1 Pardosa pseudoannulata | reverse complement strand
TGAAATTTTACTGAAAATGCATAATGTTTTTATGCAAAATAAGCCAAGTTCCTTTCTTTTTCGCAGTCGAAATCTCTGTTAATGAATTATTTGAAAACTAATAAACAATAGAAAAATTGATAAAACATACACATACCTTTATATTTGAGTTAACATATTTATAAAATATCATCAAAAATATTATTTGTTACATATTTAAACTATATATTTTTGTCAAAGAACGAAAAAAAGTGGCAATTATTTTCCAAATGTATAAATATCTCACAAGCATATACTCCTTTCATTGTCCATTAAACCCAACTTCATGTTACTGAAATTCAAAAGAGCAGCTCATTTCAAGGCATTCAAACTTAATTCTTGCGAAACTTCAATGCATCTGAAATATATTGAACTTAAATAACAATTCATTGTAAATTCAAATTAAGCTCTGTAAATCCCGAAGACTGTGTACGTGATAGATGTCAAACAAGACTGACTTGCACGAATCAAAGGAGAATGTTCTTCTGCTTAACACATATTTCAGGAAAAGCCGTGACATTCATTTGTGTTTAGCAATCAGTCACTTTGTATGCAAACGAAACTCGGAATGTATCTTACACCCCAATTTCCTTTTCATAAGAAGGAAGTAAATCTAGGATATCAATGACTTTCCCTATCGAAAAGATTAATTTGAAGCAATACCGTTTCCATGAATAAGAGTATGTTTCCTGTAATTCAAAAAAGGTACAACGAATATTTTCATGTTACTAATGTAATGCGAAATGAAAGTAATTTGAAAAGGAAATTAAAGGAATAAAATTCAAGCGATAATACGTTTCTATGATTTGCTTTCAAGAATGGGTTTATTAATTTGCATTTTATAATAAGTACATTTCTTAAATTTGTTAAATTATGAATAATAGTAATGAAAAATAAATCAATGATTAGCATGCTTTCTTAAAGTAATATGATAATTAAGCATTTGTATCTACTTAACGAATTAATAAAGAATGAAAAAGATTTTGGCATGATATAACCAAATATTTTACAATTTAAAACATGATATCTACTTAATTTATGAGAAATTAAGTTCTGGTAAACACTTTATTTAATTTTGTATATCCATATATATCTGTATATATGTGTGTTTGTGTGTGTGTTTGTGTTTAGGGAGACCCCAAAATAACTGGAATCCTACTCCTGCTCATAATGAACTTGCAGTACAAAGTTTCGCGACACTGTGATAGTAGTAATATTGAGACTGTTTTCCAAGTGACTTCAACAGACATGAAGTATAGTTTCTCCGATTGTTGTTTTTCTGTTCCTGTAGTGTAATCCTGAAACGAAGAAATGGCAAATTCCTACCATCTACACTGCATTTAACATTCTCGTCATTGTCAAATTTTTACATTTAATGTCCAAAGAAAGTCATTCATGATAGTCAAATATGAAATTCTGGGCTCTTATTCAAGGTAATCATCATGGTTATCAAGGTAAGCTTAATACTGGAGAACGTCGAAAGCCATGTGAAAGATTTTGAGTAGATCATGTACTGCCACTTTATGCTTCTGTGTATCTGTTTTAGTACCTCAAATAAAACTGTTATTTTATAGTCTGGTTTTTGACATTTTTACCTAAAAAGAAATTAACAAATCAGTTTGGTATAGTTTGAAGTTTTATGTAAACCTAAGATAGTTTTTGTAAAAGAGACTGTTCAGCAGACCTTTAGTGATTTAATATATACCTTTAGTGATATATATATATATATATATATATATATATATATATATATATATATATATATATATATATAATATATATATTATATATATATATATATATATATATATATATATATATATATATATATATATATATATATATATATATATATATATATATATATATATATATATATATATATATATATTATATATATATATATATATATATATATATATATATATATATATATATATATATATATATATATATATATATATATATATATATATATATATATATATATATATATATATATATATATATATATATATATATATATATATATATATATATATATATATATATATATATATAATTTGTAAAATAATACCTTCAAGTTGTATATAATTATTAGAAAAATTAGAATTTTTCAGATCTAAGACAGTATTATTTTGGAATATGAAAAGATGATAAAAGTTTAAAAAGGTAATCCAGAAAGTTGTTGCCAAATGCAAACAGTAAAAGCGTTGTACATAAATAATACCGTAGTGAATAAAGTCGTTAGGTTTCTATGATGTATTTAAATCATGCGGTGTGTCAATCCCTCTTTGAAAGAAACAAAACAAACCTTTAACGCTTTACTAGAAAATCGTAAAATATTTTAGCCGCAACTTATACAATAGAGAGATGTAATAGTGATAAATAAGAAAATGCTTGAGTTTGTTTAAGAAATGATACCCTGGGGAAAATCTGCAGAACTTTGAAATATGGAATCTAAACAATATAACACAGGGTAAATTTTATAACCACGTTCCTTTAAGTCTCCTGAACAAACATATGAATAATGCAGTGAATTTGCTTTTTCCTTTCCCCTCTCTCGTGCCCACATTAGAATAAAATATTCTTATGCATATGTGCATGTTTACGTACTCTGATCTGGAAACTAACAAGGATTCCATTTGAATTTCAAAATTGTGTTCTGTAAAGCAGACTTTTCACTAGGGCTGAGAAATCTCACGTTGGCAGAAATATTTTAGTATGAATTCAATCTGGTTACAAAGGGTTGTTTTGCCTAAGATATAATTTAGTACTAGTAGCATTTTGTGGTCAATACTTTTTGGTTAATTTTCGAAGGAATTAAAACGAAATTGGAATTTAATAAGTTCAAAGAATGAAATGTGATATTAGGTGAAATAATAAATAGTGAAATAAAATATTAAACATAAAATTTATAGATTTAAAATGCCTGTAAACATAATGTCCATTACGAATATTTTTAGTTATTTTTTGTATTAAGTAAAACATATCATAACGGCACACAAGTTAAGTAGAGCAAATGTTTGGTGACCAAAATATCATTGATACGTATGTGACATACGTTATGTCTATTGGATATTTTGGATTTTGACTGCACGTAAAAGGGAATAACTTTGCAAATCTGCTTGACACTTTTTTTAAACAGTATTATGAGTTTTGATATTTTGCTTCTATAGTGATACATTTAAAAGCCCTATTTTCATTGGATTATAGTGCTTTTCAAAACACGTAATTTTAATTTTTTATGAGTGATATAATTGTTTTGATTTTATAGTTGACTTAAAAGATTGATTTAGTTAGAAATGTTTATAGTTTATGAAACAATGAATTTAATTATTTTAATTGTTGAAGCTGGAGAAACTTATTAATGTTATCTTATATTTTGGTTTTGAAAAATGTGTTGAGCACATTAGTTTAGTTATTGAAATTTATTTAAAAAAATGAAGTCATCTTCTTTTAATTCAAGTTTTCATTGAATGAATGAAGACTGTTAAAAAATGAAATATTAGTGAGTTTATCCTTGCAGGTAAAAGTTTCTAGTTGAAAAAAGATATTGATTCTCAACATTAGAAATTACAGGAGTAAATTGTATAATATGAAGCACTAGTCTTCGTAACCATCCTTCGACTTGTGAGAGTAACCAAGTTTCTAGTTGGACCAGTCTTATGGTTCCTTGCCCTATGATTAGAAATTTCATGCCTCAGAATGAAATTAGAAGCTACATCATAATATAAATCAAGTGTTTAACACTCTCTACAAGACACTCTTGGTGGATCTGTTTCTTAGAATATCTTTAAATATTGAACTTTTGTCAACAATTTTGTAAAATTTTGATTCAATGGAAAAACATAGCTTTACAATGCTTATAATTTATTTCCAACTTACAATATTTTAATAAGTTGTATTCACTTAACTTTTGATTTCAGTAGCCAATTTCTATTTTCTTCTCGTCTATTGCAATTCCTTCTTCTTCGTGGACATGGAAGTGTGGCAATTTTAATATACCTACGAAGATCAGATACTATTCTTACAACTGACTGAGACTGTTCTTCTGGAAACTGGAATTGATTTCCTCTTTATGATAATATCCCCCGGCATCAGTCCCATTTTATGAATGTTTGAGATTTCTTCCTGATTTTACGATACGTTTCAATCGTGATAAATATCTTCCTATCAAATAAAATTTTATAGTAGGCTTCCTAAAAATGGATTTGTTTTTTATTCAATTAAAGGAAGTCTTTAAAACACTAGCAATAGATGGTATATAAAACTTTCAGTTTGTGAACAAAAAATAGTACTCTTTTGTCCATATATTTTCGTGAGAATAATATTGATCATATTAAATCTGGAAGAACTTAGATAATATCAAGATGTAATACCTGCTAATTTAAAATTATTAAATATCATAGGGGAATAAGAACATTGGTTACTTAAGAGAAAAAAAATGTATCAAAGAAAAATTTTAAATTTTTCTGTATGACTTCACTGTGACATTAAATTTTTATCAAACGACTATTAAAAACACAGATGTAACCTCAAATATTAGAAATTTAAGGATAAATACAAAGACTGATCTTAAAAAATCAGTAATGATACCAGCTATAAGATTTATTAATAAGCTTATGAAAGACAATTTGATGTATTGAAAATATTTAAACATTAAAATATAAAAATTTTAGATTAAATTGGCCACTTACTATAGGTATAAATATACATTTATAAATATAAATAAATAAATAAATAAAAATAATATATATATATATATATATATATATATATATATATATATATATATATATTTATATTTATATATATATATGTGTGTGTGTGTGTGTGTGTAATATGTGCGAGACTCAATCGAGACTCAATCAAAAGCACAACACATTTTATTTCTGGAGAGATATATGACATCCACACAACAGGCAAACAGTTTTACAACCTCGTGCACAGACGCTTTTCAAGTAGGGATTCCTCAGTTAAAAAGACTACGATTAATCCCTAAGCACAATTCATCACATGATAAAAAATTTACTTTATGAACAAAAGTTATTAAATTAATATTAAAATACTTAAATAAGGGATTTTAATATTATATATATATATATATATATATATATATATATATATATATATATATATATATATATATATATATATATATATATATATATATATATATATATATATATGAGTGTGTGTGTGTGTGCAGTCCTAAATCGTAGATTATATTAATAATTTATATTTTACTTTCTATAGTTTATCCATAAAGATATACAATTTTTTGTTCCAAAACTTCTTTGTTTTACTTTTTTAATATGAATATGTAAATATTTTACAAAATCACGTAGAAACAAAAAGACTAGATTTTAATATAACTGAATTATTTATCCAGTCAATGAAAATTTAGCAGATTTTTCTATACCCTAAACCTTATCACAGAATTTTAGAGAATTATTTCTTCAGCTAAACGTTTACTCAAGTGTCCACTAATGGTTTTAAAATGTATAAAACTACTTTTTATCCATTAAATAAGCATTTTTATAACATTCGTGTTACATAAAGCAAATATTTTATTCTTTTATTAATTCAAATTAGACTCTTAGAATAATTTATATAAATAAAAAAACACTTCCTACAATTTATGTTTAAGGAGAGAAAAAATGGTAAAAGTTTACAATGTTGAAAGAATTTCTATCATGCATTAAATAATTATATAAATGTTAAGCAATTTTAAAACATTGTGTAAATATTAATATATAATTTATAGCTGTAAAGATCTGTGTTTGCATTTCAGTTAATCGATTGCTAAGTCAAAACAATATCAAAAGAAATGAATATATTTTAATTAAAATGTAATAGAAGATGTAAAAGTAATTCAATTAGTGCAATAATATTTCATATAATTAAATATTTCTTATTCTTGTGACGAAGTGCAATAACTTTTAAAGATATTTGATGCCATGAAATCATTTATATTAAAACTTGTTATTTATTTTATATTGTTTAAATGTAAGAATTACTAAGTATCATATTAAATTATTTTTTAATAGCAATGGAAATGATTTTTTTAGCAAAATAAATTTTTCCCCCCAATTCTTTTAATTTTTAATACAAGATCTCTTTAATGTGCATAAAGTGATTTATATAATAGATAATAAAAAGTTTTTTACGAATAAATTTAGAATTTTGTAGTTAAAAATACTCATAATCTACTATTGTGTAATATTAAAAAAACATTCTGTATAATTATGGCAAGTATTTCAATATTTTATGTAAACATGGTATTCTTGTATTCTAATAAAAGGAACACTGATAATAACCTTTCATTTAATTTTAAGTCATTCCAATGTACACCTACAAGTAATATTTCATTGATATGTTAGCATGCCATATACCTTATTTTACAGTAAAAACGAGTTCCCTAAGGATTTTAGACATAAATATTATATTGGTTTTCATTATATAAATATATTAGTTAGAAATTTCTTTTCAAATAGTTCCAACATGTTAGAATTGTTTACTTATAAATTAAAAGTTGATATATTTTAGTTGGAGAAAATAATGAACATAAAACATTTTGGCAATCAAAATATTTGAACATGTTTTAAGCAATCAAATCTCTACATATTTTAATATTTTCTTGTTTATTACTTTTGTTATTTGATATGTTTAATTAACATAATTCTTTTTTACAGATATTTAAATGTTGTTTTTAATTTATAAAAATAGCAGATCTCTCAGACTTTTAAATAAGATAAATTAGTAGTACTCGTATGGCAGGCTCTACTTTAACAGAAAATGCCTGAATGCTTGATATTTCAAGAGGTACTGTCACATGACTGTCTTTTATAGAGAAAGAAAAGCGTCCTAAAAAAAGTACAGCTGTGGCTACAAGTTGAAGTAATCTGAGAGAGACTGTCGAACTCTAAATCAAATTGTTGGAAATGATCGCAAGACCACAGCACCTAAAATCATTGCAGAGCTCAATGAACATCTACAGAATCCAGTTTCACCAAAGCGGTTCGTTTGGGAGCTTAACAAATCTGATTTCTATGAAAAACTACTATTCGAAAATCTCTGCTCTCAAAGACAAATATTTCAAAGCGTTTAGAGTGGTGTAGAAATCATAAGAACTGATCCCTCGAGAAATAGAAAAATGGGATTTTCTCTAAAGAATCATCGTTTACCTTATTTCAGAATCCTGGGTGATTTTGGAGACTGCAGAAAGAAGTATTTAATCTAGACTGTCTTACAAACGTACGATCTGGTGGTGGTTCTGTGATTATCTGGGGTGCTATTTCTTGGAAATCTGCCGGGATAATGATTTCCCTTCATGTAAGAATTATCAGCCGAGACAATTCAGTAATTTTGGGAGACTAAATTTCTCCTATGGTTCAAGAACCGTTTTCGGAGGAAAATGAAATTTTACAAGATGATAATGACCCAACCCATACAGCTAGAATTCTTACAGCTAAAATTGCTAAAATGACAAAAGGAACATTCTAATTAAGTTGATTATCTCATCTAGATACCAAAGTCGCCAGACCTCATCATCATTGAGAATGTTTTTTCGATTTAGAGATTCTAGTAAGAAGTCGATTTCAGAAGCCAGTGTGTCTCAAAAAACTAGTGGGTATTTTACTGAAGAATGGGCTAAAATTCCTTAGGAAACAATTCACAGTTTTATATGAATGAATACCTTGAAATAATTGAAACAGAAGGTAAAAGTGGACCTACACCATATTAAAATATATTTTGATGTTTTTCAAAGTGTTTCCATTATTTTGTCCAATCCTTGTATTTTGTTTTGAGAACATTTATCCTACAAGAAATTTCCAATCTCCTGATGCATTTAACTTTACTTCTATAAGTGAATTTTAAGAAAGTTATATTTATCTAAAACCCTTTTCTAAGTTAAATTTCTCTGAAAATACTAAAAAATTTGACAGTTAATTTTTGGGTAATTGTCGCTTACATTATCTAAATTTACAATATGCTAAATTTACATTATCTAAATTTACATTATCTAAATGTACGATAAATTAAAAAAGGAACATAAAGTCATTTTAATTCCATTAGTTTGATTTAAAAATCACTAAAAACATGAGGATAAAATTTATTTACCGAAGTATTTTACTCAAGTATCTTAAGAAATATAATATTATTTCAAAAGAGTTATTTACAATTCATTTATTTCTGATAATTCCGGGAAAAAAATCCGATTTTATATTCCGCCGGTGAAATATTAAATTGACTTTTTTAGAATTATAATCGTGATTATGGAATTAAATGGGATATTAAGTATTCGAAAATTAATTTTGTTTTAAGTAATAATTTCAAAATGGGTATACACATTTGAATTTTTTAATTAATATTTGTATATTTAAAAGTTCTGAAATATTCGTAACAGAAAATTTATCAAAGAAAAGAAATAAATTTTAATTCCTGAATTTTCAAAACTTATCATTGAACTGTTTCTGATATGATAAAATGTTAATTCATTAGATAATTTTAAAGCTTTTAAGTTAGGATTTTTCATTACTTATGTATAAATTAATTCCTTATAAATGAATAATGGATAATCATCCAAAATAAAAAGAGTTTTTAATCATTTAGAAATAAATGTGAAACAAGTGAAAACTGTAAATGATTTGCTCTATTTTAAGTGATAAGTACGTTTGAATTTTTTAAAGTTATTTTGTAAAAATTATAACTTTACGCATGTTAAAAGCAGAATTAATGTTTTAATCCTATATTAGAGAAATATGAAATTTGTTCGATGTAAATAAAGTGCTAGGTAGCAAAGCTTAAAATAAAAGTTTGTTTTTCAAAAACTGAAATTTTTAAGTGAAGTAGCTTAACGGTCCTAAAATTTTTCGGTGTGCAAAGTTCAGCACTGATTTAACTTGTTTCTCTGCTATTTTGTATCTCCATATAGGCATTTATGCATGCACACACAAACACCTTCCTGTCTAGATAAGAGTGCTTGCTTTTCACGTTTTTTCAGAGGACAATTTCGGAGCCTTTTCTACTAGCAAAAGAGCCCTTATTTGTAGGACGTATCGTACAATAAAGTACTCTTTAATGTTGGTTCTACTTCGACAAGATGCAAAACACCTAAATCCTGTGTATGATTACTCAGGCTTCCCCTACTCGCATTTTAAAATTTCTAGATTTCACTTTGATCCATGCTATTTTCAATATATTTTCTCTTTTTTGATTTTTTTTTAATAAATAAGCAGGTTTGGTCTCAATTTGATCCAGTTCGGTATTAGTATTAGGAACAAAACATATAACCCGTATATTATATATATATATATATATATATTATATATATATATATATATATATATATATATATATATATATCTATATATATATATATATATATATATATATTATATATATATATATATATATATATTTATATATATATATATATATATATATATATATATATATATATATATATATATATATATATATATATATATATATATATATATATATATATATATATATATATATATATATATATATATATATATATATATATATATATATATATATATATATTATATATATATATATATATATATATATATATATATATATATATATATATATATATAATATATACATATATATATATATATATATATATATATATATATATATATATATATATATATATATATATATATATATATATATATTATATATATATATATATATATATATATATATTATATATATATATACATATATATATAATATATATACATATATATATATATATATATACACATACATATACATATATATATATATATATATTATATATATATATATATATATATATATATATATATATATATATATATACATATATATATATATATATATATATATATATATATATATATATATATATATATATATATATATATATATATATATATATATAATTATGTGTATGTGTAAAGTATGTAAATCTAAATGTAACTGATATTTCACACCCACTACAAATTAAAATTTACTTTCAATCATGGAAGTAAACATCAAAATTTCAAATAAAATACAATAAAATTTATTGAGACACCACGTATTGCCAGTGCCTGTAATATTTTTTATAGTGCTCCAAAATGCTAGCGAGGCAGCCAATGAGAGTGTTGATAACAATCACATAGTGAGGCGTTTAAAACGGAAGTAAGTTACGCAAAGGAGATGTATAAAACTATTTGAGCTAATCAAGTATTAAGTTTAGTGTATGCGAAGTTATCCAAGATTACCACTTGTAGAGGAGAAACAAATGAATTTCGTCAAAGATTGTAATTTTAGGAATAGAATTTTTATGATTTTTTTAAACTTTTAATTGTTTTTATAGTATTAAGATAGTTTTATCCTATTTTTAACTTACGAAACTATCATATTATATGTTGTTTCAAAAACGGCATTTTTGGAATACAGTGATTATAGTGATTTATGGAATGCAAGAATGTATTGTAGAAAAAAGAAAGTTATTTAAAGTAAATCTAATAAAAACATTAATTACTAAAAACCTGACCAAAGTAAATTTACCTTTGTTATAACAGAAATAATGTACTAATATTCATGGTAATCATGAATAAAATAAATCATGATATATAAATAAAGCACTTACTAAATTTAAAATAATTTTTGTTATTACATATACCCCTTGGACAACCAGACCGCTGCAAGAATTATGAGTCCAGAGGCCAGGGGACACAGGTATTAGAGGGGTGTGTGTGTAGAAGGGGTGTGTGTGTAGTTTATGGAGCACCGTTAGGGTAAAAGAATTATTAGCATAAGTGGGTCCTCATAATTTAGATGCAGAGATCAAGCACCCCCAGGCTTGCCGCACTCCAGAAGTATCATTTGAGAAATTGTTGTTGAAAAAAACATAATTTAAAATCTCCAGTGCTTCCGTGGTCAATGGAGATATAACATATGAAAATATCTTTAATATTATTAATTGTGATTTTAGTCTTTCTATATTTTAAATGACATTTCAAATCAAGTCCTTAATCAGAAATGCATATATTTTTCAGTGTATAAAAAGAGGGAAAACCCAAAATACAAGATTTATTTGCCATATATTGTGGCGACAATACATTAAGTCCTTATAATTCTCATTTTAGAAATGTTGTTCCATATTTAATTACACTTCCATTTAGGAACACAAACAAAATACTTTATTATAAGGCTTTTTCAAATCTTCTATTCATATTTTCATAAGACGAAAACGGGTGAAATTTAGATTTCTTAAAAGGAGTATCTAGGAAAGTTAAAAATTCATTTTCGTTCTTTAATTAAATCTTTCGCCCTGTCTTGCAAATGAAAGACTGCAATTTTTTACACCGTACTTTCACTTGACACAAATCCTGAAAAAACGAAAATGAAATTTTAGAAGAGAAGGAATCGAAAATTTTCTTTGGCTGGAAATTTGCCAGAATACAGCTTCGAAGTTAAAATGCAAAAATAAAAATAAAAAAGCTAATGCAATATACTTTTTATATTGTATTATATTTAACATACAATTTTAGCTTATGCCATTATTTATATATTATTTTATCGGATAATATACTATATAATATCTATATAATATATAAAATAGAATATAGAAATATATATAAATATACATTATACTTATATAAATATATATTGAATATTATATATATATATATATATATTAGGTAAATATATAATATTTATATATATATATATATATATTATATAGAAATATATATATATATATATATATATAGCACATATAATTATATATATATATATATATATATACATATATATATATATATATTATATTTATATATATATATATATCTATATATATATTATGTATATGTATATATATATATTTATATATATATATATATATATATATATATATATATATATATATATATATTTAATATATATATATATATATATATATATGTATATGTGTATAAATTTAATATATAGTACTATATAAAAATTAACTTAAATGTATAAGTATTTAAGTAAGCATATTATTATGAACACACACACACACCACACACACACACACACAACACATATAATAATATATATATAGAATATATTGTATATATATATATATATATATATATATTTATATATAGGTATATATATATATATATTTAATATATAAAAACAAAATATAGTATTATATATATATACTATATATATATATATATATATATATGATATACACATATATATATATATATATATATATACACATATATTTATATATATATATATATATATATATTTATATATATATATATATTATATATATATATATATATATTTATATATATATATATATATATATATATATATATATATATATATATATATATATATATATATTTATATATATATGAGAGAGAGAGAGTATGCATGTATATACACTGCAAATTTTCTTCATCCAAAGCACAGAAGAAATACTATATTTTAGTTGAAAATATAATTTTAACATTGGCTGCCCTCCTTTGTCCGGAAGCGTTGTATTGGTATACTTCCAATGCATTGAATTTGGCGATTTGTGTTTGAGTCATTTCAGTACAAAAATTTGAAAATTAGATTAAACATTTTATTTCAGAAAATTGACTAACTTTACAAAGAAAAACTAATTTGAAAAACATCTTGCAAAGAAAGTCTATATGGAAAAAAAACATTTTAAATAAATGTAATAAACATTTTAAATAGGTGTATTATTATGATTCATAGCAAATAGTAGCTTTATAGGTTGAAACTTGTAGAAAACAAAACATTTTCTTATGGTAATAAACATCAGCTTGAACGGGTTCTTACATTAATAATTGCACTTATTTTGTAATACAATATTTCTTATACTAACTGACATTAGTAGTAATTTAAACAAAGTAATCATACAAAAATTTAAAAATTTGTTAATTTAGAGGATATATTTCAATTTGGCGTCTATACAAACCAAGAAAACACTATTTTTAAGAGTTAGAACAATATACCCGCTTTGGATGTGTTTGCACAATAGAAAAACATCTAAAATATGATGACGAAGTTATATTTTGAAAGCATATCTTTAAAAGATTTTACTTGAAAAGAATGTTGATATAGAGAAACGTAGTATGTTAAAAAATTAATAAAATAATTTTAGAGAGTTATAAAATTTACTTCACCTTCATAAGGGAAAATAAGGGTATAATTAACATGGTGTACGAGAAAAACATTAACTCATAAACATCATGTTTTCCCTTTGATGGAGAGTTAGTCTAAATTATACTCTTATATAAACTAAAGTATAATTTATAGTTAGAAATTTTATTTTGATAAAATAATTTTATCCATAATATTATAAATTATACCTTGAAACCCAATCTTTAAAAGATGTTGCATCATGAGAAAGGTTAATATAGAGAAAAGCAGTAAGTACAAAAAATAATGATTGTAGAGAGTTATATAAATAGCCTGATCTTTTTAAAAAAATATAAGGGTATAACCAACATCGTGTAAGAGCAGCATACTAATTCATAAACATCACGTTTTCCTTTGATTGAGAATTAATCCTAATTATATTCTTATATAAACTAAAATAAAATTTAAAGTTATAAATTTTCTTCTTATAAACTAATTTCATACATAATATTATAAATTATATATTGAAACCCAATCTTTAAAAGATTTTACATCATAAGAAAGATTAATGTGGACAAAAGTAGTAAGTACAAAAACATTGACCATCATAAATCAAATAATGGTATAATCAACATACTGTAAGAGCAAAATATTAATTCATAAACATCGCGTTTTCCCTTTTATTCAGAATCATTCTAAATTATATTCTTATATGAACTAAAATATAATTCAAAATTATTAACATTCTTCTGATAAACTAATTTTATCCATAATATTACCCATAATATTTTCCTATCCTTACCCTGAATTGAATAATTCAAATACATTCATCTCTTAAAAATCCCATTTAAGTAGATGACGGGGTGAAAAACGATAAAATCAATTTATTTTATATACGCCATAAATCATTCCAACAAGTGATATTGATTTGTTACGTATTCTGGCTCACTTGAGCGAAAAAAGTAATATGAGCGTAGATAATTGATAATTAAAACCTGGATAATTTGCTGGAACGTGCATGTTATTCAGGTGAAAATTTACTCGATTAATCTTTATTTATCTCGATAACAAGGGCGAATTCCCGGTACGTTAAAAATTGCTGGTTAGAGTACATTTTTTTCCGGTACCACAAGAGAATAATTTGTTTACTGCAATGAAACTCCTTTGTGATAAAAAGCATCCTTCTAATTAATATTACCCGTTTATTGTGCTTGCATTAGTTCAAAAATAGTTTTCGTTGCATTTATGGAACTACAAGAATTAGTATAGTGGAAAATTAAAGCTTACAGACTGTCTTTGAGTAAGCTTCAGTGCATTTATTATGAATCCAGCTTTAAGAGTTATCTCTGTTAATCGTAATAAGAATTAATTATATATGTATATATATATATATATATATATGTATGTATGTATGTATTTATATATTATTTATATATGTATTATATAATATATATTATATATATTTATATATATATATATATATATATAATATATATATATATATATATATATATATTTATATATATATATATATATATATTATATATATAAATATATATATATTTTATATATTTATATATATAATATATATATACATATAAAGACAGCTAAATTGGTGTTTCAAAGAGGTAAAAGAGTGAATTAAAATACACAAAATAATACATATTCAATTTGTGAATTTAAACAAATAAAAGGCAAATACGTCCCAGTATATTGCAACATCCTTTTTAACTATTAATTATGGTCAGTTTAAGATTACATTTCAAATTAAAGTGTAAATGTGTAATATAACGTATTTCTAAATTATTTTATGTTAACTGTTATGCATTTTTATCATAAATAAAAAGTATAAATTCATAAATTTATAACAAATGATACATGTCTGTAATGTTTTACAAATGTTTTTATGTTTTAAATAAACTATTTAGAAACTTATGATAGGTCAAAATAGCCTGCACCAGTTTACGTTAAACGGTATAAGACAGTTAATTACAGTTGCATAGAGGTAAAAGAGTGAATTAAAATACACAAAATGATACATATTAAAATTTATTGCTTTGGATTTTAAACGAATAAAATATCATTTCCCAGTATATTTCAATATCATTTTAACTGATCAGTTTAAGATTACATTTCAAATAATTTAGTTACACATGTATTATATGTTCTATAATATAAATTATATTCAAACTACATATTTATTTAAAATTAAAATCTTAATTTACAGTAAATTATAAAAATATTTTTACTTCTAAGCTCTCGAAGCAGGATTTAAATAGATATTCTTCCTTTGAATATAAAATGTATTATCTCATGTTTAAAAAACTTTATCATGTTCAATTTAATCGACTAATGCACAGAGATTATCGATGTAGTCATATTCATGCTTATATGGTCAACTCCATCTGTTCAATTACCCAGCATTAGAGCAAATGCATTTACTTGGATCACTGAGCGGGAAAATTTCACGAAAGACAAGCGTTAAACATGCTATTTGATGTATACAGGGGAACGATATGACTGAAATACAATGTTTACCTGCAAGTTACAGTCCTGTATTTCGTGCTACAATGGAGTATTTAGGGATTTCGGATGTCATGAATGCATTTATGCACATAATTGATGGATGACTAAGAGAAACCTAAGTAACGTTAAAAAGTATATCAATTGACTTAACCATAAGTTTCAATAGGTTCAAGGATTTTCACAGATTATTTTTTAAATAAATAAACTTTATTTTTATATAGAGATAAAAATATTAGCACTGTTCTTTTATATTATAAATTTTGTAAAGTTATTTAATATAAACTATAAATACTATAACTATGGAGACATTAAATCCAAGGTTGAAACTTGAACATTCGTGGCCAAAGTATCTCTCTCTTCTAGAAGTATAAAATTCAGCCATTTTACTTTCAAAGATATATGTTCTAATAATCATGCAAAATTAAAATAAGTTTTCTCTAACTGCATATATAGACAGAAAATTATAATCTTGTGTTAACATGTTATCTTTTTTGACTATGAATAATTTTTAGAATATTTAAACCATATTAATGTTATAAATAGGACAGCAAATAAATTCATTTTAATATAGTAAATATTTTCATATTATTATATTTAAAATAGATACATTTATCATAGTAAAAAAAAACAGAGAATCAAAATTATATATAATGTTCAATTTATTTTTAGCAAATTTGTCATTTTTAATTTTTAAATTTATATTTAAATTATTATTTTTTCTTAAACATTTATGTTACTTTTAGTTTAAAAAACAATAATATTAGCTGAAATTTTTTAAAATATTTTTTATGTGTATTTTGTAAGTATAAACTGTATTAAAATTAGGACGATAATATTTTTTTTTCCAGGTATACTGTTACACACATTGTTTTTCTTATCTTTCAATGAAAACCAGTAAACAACTGTTCACAAATGGACAAAATATAAATATGTATTTTTTCTAATCAGAAAACTAGATTGCATTAAAATTTGTTATATTCTTTAGAAATGTATTTTTTTAGCGCTGCGTGCATATATGTTTCTGCAAAATTTGATACTTTTACTTATTTAATTTAGAAACTTATGATGTTAGCATTACAAATGTCCTTTTTTTATTACCCTTAATACAGTTCAAGAACTGCAAAGAAAAAACAGTGTGCTTAAAATGTAATTAATTTGTTTTATTGTTAAATTTATATAATGTTAATGCAATGTTAGTATATTTTTTAAATTTTATATATTATTGTCCTATTTATAGGACAGCTAATTATTAAAAATTAAAATAATTTTTCAACATTTTATTTTATATGCTTAGAAACCATATTAATGATAAATGAAATTTTAATAAACTAATAGATTTTTAGTTATGGTACAATATTCAATAAAAATGAATGTAAAGTTAATAATTTATAAATATTTTTTTATTTTACACACAAACACAGAATATATATATATATATATATATATTTATCTATATATATATAATATATATTACACATTATATATATGCGTGTCTGCAGTATGTTATATATTTAATATATTTGCTTAACTAATAAGCGTAATATGTATTTGACCTTAGCTGACCTGGACACTGCATTATGCATTTTATTCTAAAGTTTTTTCTTTCGATCAACAGATTTAAAATGCAGCAAAGTTCAGTCATTCATATAAGCAGTAAAAGCTGTCCCGGTACATGACAGAAACGATGTTTTCTGCATTAAAATGCATGAGTTAAGGTGAAATGCAAAACGTAAAAATATTCAGAGGGAAAACCTGAGGTTAAAATTATGTATTCAAAATATGAGAGGTATTTGAATCCTTGCATAATTTTTCTTTTATGTAAATTTAATAACTATTCCTTGGAAAATTAAATCACATCTCTCCAAAATTTTCAAAAGTGAAAGTTTTATGAAAATATGAAATTACTATACTGTAAGATAGCTTAAATATTTAAATTTACTACGTTTAACAATCCGTATTAAGCCAAAATGTTGATAAAGTATAGTTTTTTATAATCAATTTAATTTTGAAACTTTAAATGTTGTGGAAAATATTTAAAAGTTTTTTTAAAGTTTCAGACCTCATTAAAGAATTTATTCATAAAATATAAAAAATTAACGATGTTTTAAAATTCTGATACATTTTTAGTAATGTATTTATTTGGTACTTTAAATTTATTTTTAACAATGAATTAAAACTAAGCAGTATACTTTATATCCGACGCCATAACAACAAAATTTCACAAGCATTTTCAAATGATATATGTAATTAATTCATATTTTGCAATACAAGTCGTGTTTAATCAGGTTTTTATTGATAAACCAAAACTAATTTTATATTATTTCACAAAAATTTTTTTTAATAAAAGAACGGATGTTAATTTTTTTGGGGGGGAAATTTTTAATCTTTAAAATAATTTTCTCTGAATGATAATATAAAATTTTCTAACATGAAACATATGGCACAAAAACCTTTTAAGAAAGTATATTTTAATAAAATATGAGATTATTTAATAAAATTAAGTCTTTTAACAATATTCCTTAAAATTATTCTCATGCACATCAAGCTAACCAAGTGCTTTTATTTATCTATATAAAATATATAATCTATATAAAAAATATGTTGTTTTTTTTTTTTGTTATGTTTTTCTTGGTTTTTTTTTTTTTTATTTTTTTTTTTTTATTTTTTTTTGTTTTTATTTGTATTTTTTTTTTTTTTTTTTTTTGTTTTGTTTTTGTTTTTTTTTTGTTTTTTTTTTTTGTTTTTTTTTTTTTTGTTTTTGTTTTTTTTTTTTTTTTTTTTTTTTTTTTTTTTTTTTTTTTTTTTTTTTTTTTTTTTTTTTTTTTTTTTTTTTTTTTTTTTTTTTTTTTTTTTTTTTTTTTTTTTTTTTTTTTTTTTTTTTTTTTTTTTTTTTTTTTTTTTTTTTTTTTTTTTTTTTTTTTTTTTTTTTTTTTTTATCTTTTTTTTTTTTTTTTTTTTTTTTTTTTTTTTTTTTTTTTTTTTTTTTTTTTTTTTTTTTTTTTTTTTTTTTTTTTTTTTTTTTTTTTTTTTTTTTTTTTATTTTTTTTTTTTTTTTTTTTTTTTTTTTTTTTTTTTTTTTTTTTTTTTTTTTTTTTTTTTTTTTTTTTTTTTTTTTTTTTTTTTTTTTTTTTTTTTTTTTTTTTTTTTTTTGTTTTTTTTTTTTTTTTTTTTTTTTTTTTTTTTTTTTTTTGTTTTTTTTTTTTTTTTTTTTTTTTTTTTTTTTTTTTTTTTTTTTTTTTTTTTGTTTTTTTTTTTTTTTTTTTTTTTTTTTTTTTTTTTTTTTTTGTTTTTTTTTTTTTTTTTATTTTTTTTTTTTTTTTTTTTTTTTTTTTTTTTTTTTTTTTTTTTTTTTTTTTTTTTTTTTTTTTTTTTTTTTTTTTTTTTTATTTTTTTTTTTTTTTTTTTTTTTTTTTTTTTTTTTTTTTTTTTTTTTTTTTTTTTTTTTTTTTTTTTTTTTTTTTTTTTTTTTTTTTTTTTTTTTTTTTTTTTTTTTTTTTTTTTTTTTTTTTTTTTTTTTCTTTTTTTTTTTTTTTTTTTTTTTTTTTTTTTTTTTTTTTTTTTTTTTTTTTTTTTTTTTTTTTTTTTTTTTTTTTTTTTTTTTTTTTTTTTTGTCTTTTTGTTTCTTATTCTTAATTATTCTTTTTTGATTTTTTTTTTTTTCATTTATGTTTTCTATATAGATATAGGTGTAGATTTTCTCTTACATTAAATACTAGTTATGTATTTTATTATCTAATTAAAATTATATATTAATTTCGCACCTGTTTTGCAGAGGTAATCTATTAAAACCTGTGTAACTTTCAAAAAATATTTTGTGATTCTCAAAATCTTACCAAATTTAATGATAAATCTTCAAAATTCTCCAAAATTTTGAATAAGAAATGCAAATAGTTATTCACTTGGAAATTTCTAAATGACTAATTCAATGTAAAATTCTTCAAACTAAAAAAATATCCCTTTTAAAGATTTAAATTTAGACATTTTGGAAAAAAAACCCAGTTTTTCCGGGAAGCAGAATAATTATGTCATTCGAAAAATGTGTTTTCATAATGATAAATATATATAACTTGATTTTATAAGAACAAAAAATAGTTTCATATTTTTGATCAAAATATCATTTCGATTCTTTCTTGTCACTTTACTGCCACAGATAATTTTCACTCCAATTATTTGCTATATTATCTTTGCTATATTAATTTATAACTTTACCCTTTCCATTACTCTCTATGCATATTATAGTTCCTAAGTATTAATGTTTCTAGCTTTCGGAAATCACAATGAAATCTAAATACAATCAATCCCCTTTATACTAATAGCCTAAGTTATCTGCCCGTCTGTCCTCGCATTTATGAAGCTGTTGGACCTGGAATGGATAGAGGCATCCGTATTGGACTCTTAATGAGTTAGGATTAGGAAAATTCAAAGCGAGTAAAGTTTATTTTCTCCCAAACTATACATACGATTCTAAATTATATTGGTATAAATGTGCCCCGCATCAAATTGAAAAATACTGTCGTCTATAAAATATTCGTTCTCGTCTCCAAATCCAACCCTTCTCCCCCCTTCAATTAATGTCCCCTCCCTCCCAGATCTTCAGTTTAATGCCCTTAGTTTGAGATCTATGTCCTCCGGTTAAGAGCAGGCGATTCAATTTATTAATTTATCACATAATAAATAGGTAAAATTAAAAAAAAATTCTAGGATTACGACATCATTTCTTTAACCATCATTTAATCATTTCGTATTTCAAATTACTTAAATATCGTCTGCATTATTTTCATATGTTTTATCACTGAACTTAGGTATAACATCCATAATTTTCTTTTATATTTCTCTTCAACATTAGAATAGGTACATATGAAATAATTTTAAAATTAATCATCAATTACTTTTTGTTGCAAGATTATTCTCAGACAAAAGACCAACCATTTTTTTTACCTGCCTCATAGGGTACTTTACAATTCTGGAAAATCAAACATTTCCCTCATCCGGTTATATGACGGGCTATATTGTAGTTATAATAGTAATAGAAGTGGTAACTAAACTCTTCCTTTTGTTAAATGCTGAACTCTCTATTCTTTTGCTATATATGACTAATAATTTCTCAAATTTATACTCACGCATCATTTGCTTCACTTCAACTTAAATCACAGTAAGAAAAGACGCATCTTCACACATATCCTTTACTTCATTTATGTGGTCCTACATATATTTGTTCTAACTCACTCCTATTACCGTTCGTCTTCTGCACTTTTCTTAGACAATTTTTCTACCAAATAGCATACCGTTATATAATTTAAAATTACTGCAATAACTAAAAAAATGCTTCCATAAAAACTTTATTTAAAACTTTTGGATCCGAACTTGGTTGGTTAGCTTAAGGCTTTTCTAATTCCTTTGTATATTTATATTTCTCATTCTTTATTTATTTTCTCAATTTCACCTTCTTATTCTCATTGATCATACTACACTGATTGTATCATCATCCTACTACATTGTCATTTAACCTCAGTTCCATATATTTTTATTAATATTTTATTTTAAAAATTCTTAGGTAATATGAATGATACTATGCATCTGTAAATTGATATTGGTACGGTGGTAACTTAAATAAGGAAAGTATAATGTGTAGAGTGTGTTTTAGCAATGGTACTATGTCTTTAGGTATTATGACTTTTATTACAAGTCATAAAATCCAAAACCAATACGTGAAAATTTTTGGAAGCAGTTTTAAGCAGTATCTACTCCTATGGCATTTTTAACATACTATTATTTTAAACATACTATTATTTTAAACATACTATTTATACATCAAATTTGATCTTCCTTGATTCAAACCATTTTACAAGTTGATTACTTCATTTCTTTATCAAATTCAAATTCTGCTTCATACTGTAGTTAATAATTCTTTGAATAATTACACAATGTTTAAAATAAGGTATCAGTTTAAAAAAATATCCCCATTAATTTGAGATATTTTTTCTAAAACATGTTTTCTTAACATAACGCCTCATAAATGCAAGATGCAGGATAATAAGTTTATTCTTTAATAAAGCCGATAGAAATTCTAGAAGACTATAACAATATGGATAATTTGTTTTGATGGAGATATTATAAAGATAACGTCAAAGCAATTTGCATTCACTGATCTTTATAACACAATGCCGAAATATGTTTAAGCTTTAAACGGATGCCCTTAGATATGTATAGCTTTACCCCATTACCTTTATTGCCCTTTAAATTCAAATGTTTTCAACATTATTGCTGTAATTTATGAGACAATAAGTAAGTTAAAGTACCAGATAAGTTTTTATAGCTGTGTTTGTTACTTCTTGAAAATATTTTTGACGGCAAAGCTTTCGGAACAAAAATATAAAATAAATATATATATATAGGTGTTATGCTTCAGAAGCTTTCATAAAATGCATTTTTACAGTTAAGATATATTAAAGTGAATAAATTTAGAAGTAGTTACAGTTATGAATATTTATTTTCAGTGGATTAAATATAAAACACTAAAAATTTGAATTTTTTCTACAGTTAAATATTATAATAAATATTTATAAAGGACTTATGGCATTTTAAAAATAAAGCACATATTTGATCACATTAATTATAATAAAGTTGAAACAATGATTCGGATAAATATATATATATATATATATATATATATATATATATATATATATATATATATATATATATATATATATATATTAATGAAATATTTTAATTGATGATAGATTTCTGTTTCATATTAATGTTAAGTAGGAAAAGAAATCTAAAATAGATAGATAATCTGATATAAAAATCATTTCCACATCATGAAATGTTACTGAAGTAGCATAGTTAGATAAATATATCTGGATAGAATTTTCATTATTACAAAATCGCCTGTTATAATCAAGCACAAAGACATGATTATGAGATAAAAAAGCCTGTTAAAATTATCTACGGATTCGCTATTTAAAACAATATTGTCTGTCACACAGCTTTGCAATTTGATAAAAAAATAACTACACATAAATCAATATTTCGAATAATTGTACAGATAAATGTATATATATACTACTATGCTTATAATAACATGAAATTACATATGGCTGTGTTCACTGCTGCCGTTAAGTGATGGTCAAATAGGAAGGATATTGAATCTGAATATTAGATTCTATGGGTTGGAATTCTACCTGAAATGGATGTATGTAACATTTTGGTTCCGATTAAGCAATAGATCATAGTTTAATTATAAAATACTAATGTAAATAATTGATAAATATGAGTGACTTTATAAAATTGTTAATTATAATTATTAAATTATTAAACAAAGTATGAAATAAATTCTTAAAGCCTGATAGATTTAAATATATTTAAGCTAAATTTTGCCCCTTGGCAATTCAATGGCGATTTTTCGGCTGTTCAATTATTTAAAGTGCTTTAAGGAGTCTTGCTTCTTCGACGATGAGTGTTTTGGCTACGTAATACATTTTTTTTATAAAATGCGCAACAGCCCCTAGGGGGCCAAGGCTTACGGTGTCAATCTCTGTTTGCGTGACCAAAGGCCCTGGGGTGCGAAATTCCGGTTAGGTGGTCAATCTTACGTGGAACTCTCAGTGTTTAGTTCCCAAGCATGCTTGGTTGTCAATTTCTCTACCCATTGAAGGGATGAAGGGCTGAGTCAACCTTGCCCAGCCCCGGGATCGAACCTCGGACCTGTGTCGAAGCTCTACCCCAATGCCACCGAGCTTCACGTAGTGCATTACATTACAAAATTACCCTGTTGATCTTGCATGAATCCGGGTTTCTTTACAATGTTTAAGATGTTCCACTCTTCCGTCTACCCACCATTACCAATAACACAGATGCTTACAACTATCAATTAATCAGTAAAAACATATTGAAGGAAGTATTCAATATTGAAGGGATCAAGCCTTTCGGATGCCATACTACATAATATTTAACTTTGAAAGCTTCAAATAAATCTTCTGAAAATTATAAGAAATAATAGTGTTTGAGTAAGTTAAAGGTTACATAAAAATTGAATTTTCAACACTAAATGTTCTCGTTTTCAGATTGAACATAACTCTTGTATTGAGCAAAGAGAAATATTATTTTTCGGAAACAAGAAATTCCGATCTATTTCCATCGAAAACGAAACTTTTTACTTTTTTGCAACTGCTTTATTACAGCTTATTTTATTACAGCTCAAATAAACACTTCGATATTAGAAGTACAAATACTTTTTTTATTCTTGTCAGATAATTTAATCGGATTAAACGTGAATGAATTGCATTATTTAAGTATATATACTTTCAAAAGATTAAAGAATCCCGGTAATGAAATCGTTTCCTCGAATAAGGAAATGATGAAACATATTTCAGTAATCTTCTTTTTGATGGGCAAAAGATTTAAACAAAATGAAACTTCCTCTTGTTGAATTGCCAGCTAAGATCATGTTTATTTCGTAAAGAGCTATTTTTACAATGCTAAGCTATCAATCATGATGCTAATTTACATAAAAAGGATTTCAAACAAATGTTTTGTCGTGATTACTGAGTGCCATTGGTTTTAAAGAAAACCAAATATAAGTCTTGCAAATTATTTAGTTTTCCAAACCCCGATAACATTTTAGGAAGCTGGGTAATTCAATAAAGATAGATTTTCATATATCTTAAAACCTGTTGCCAAAATCTTCGTTAAAATAATCTTTATTTATACTAAGAAGATAAAATTTAAAAAATATATTTAGCAATGTAATTATTGTCTTGAGTTAAAAGTAATACTCTCCCAGGATGCAAAGTTTAATAAATACAGTGTTTCAAGGTTTCATAAAGATTAAGCTTTAACCACTAGCCTGTGACGCCTGGACTGAGTTAGAGAAAGGCAAATGCTTTCATTCTAGATGTATCGACCACATTTCGGACAAGAGTAAAAACAATATTTCAATTCCGTGAAGACACAAATCGGTTCTTAACATTTGATTCAAAGAATAAGATTTAATTTGCCATTTTCTCAACACATAGAGATACTTTCCAGAGTCGACAGTTTTGAGTCATTTATCAACATTTCTTGAATACTATAAACGACTTACGAAATTTAAAGGAATCTGGTAGACATTAAATTCACGACAAATGATTTAGGCATTAATATTGTTGTGTAAGAATGTTATATGTATCCAGAACATTTAGTTATTTGATATATTTTGCAGTAATTTGAGCAAAAAGTACTATAATCTATTAACATTTCCCATGTATATGATAATATAGAAAATGGTGGTTATAGCCTTTAAAATATTGTTTCTTTCAAAAAGAATCTATTTCAAACATTTTGACGATAATAAAAAATAAAAGTAAAGGGAAGAACAGTTTCCATTTTTTCCAATTTTTTTTTAAATACCAAATAATGTGTATATATGTATATTTATACATATATATATATACATATATATACATATATATATATATATATATATATATATATATATATATATATATATATATATATATATATATATATATATGCTCGCTAATTAAATCAGCTTTTATTAGTTGAATCTTGACCCATTTTTGTACTACGAAATCAAACACAATATTATATACAATCGTATTTTGATTCTAAATACAAACTAAATACTTCTAAATAGAAGATATCTAAATACAAACTTAAAAGTTAAAATCCATAAATGCATATGAAGAATTGAAAGAATATAAAAACATAGAAACAGTCCTCCTATATTTTCTGAGGATTAAATGTTCATGAATCTGGTCAGCCAGTGAGAAAATATTCGAGTATAGATTTTTGCCAATATACAGCCTTAATTATTACTCTCAGTAAACCACAATTCTTCAAATATTAACTTTGTGTTTGGTAAAAATATAGATCAACAAAAATTATACCGAACATTCTACCCTCGAATTAAAATTAAACTAATTTCAACATCAGTTTTCATAACTGTAATATTGCTTATAGCATCTTATTAACTAATCATTTTAACACCAAATAAATTTTTTCTTAAAAAATATGCTGTGTTCAAGTCGAAGTATAATGAAATAAACATGAAAGTAATGATAAATTTCGGTTATTCCCTTCACCTCCCAAACACAAAGTAAACAATCCATAAAGTTAGCAACCTCATTCACACCTATAGGGGGCATAAGCCAATTGTCTTAAGATTACACCATCAAAGTTATAATTAAAAAATATAGTCCGCTATTTATATATATATATATATATATATATATATATATATATATATATATATATATATATATATATACATCTAATGTATTTTCAAATACTGGGTAAAAATAAAAAATCGAGGCCGGAAAAAATTCTACAGGTTTCTTTTGCTCAACCCTGTAAGACATTCTTCGTGAATACGTCACAAAAGTGTGTTTAAACTCCTCGAGTTGGTATAGTACGTATCCAATATGAACGAGTTACTGAAAATATGTAGAAAAGTTAGCAACGTCAGATTTTATCTAAGATGTTACATAATAAAGCTGAAATGCACTGAAATTTAAATCGAGGATTTAGTGATTGCTAACAGTTTTACGATGAATTAGATATATAATAGTAATGTTGCCAAAGAACAGAAAGTATTTGTGTCTTCACCAATTATTATCATACAATTTAATTATTATTAAAATTAGTTATGTGTTAAACTATCAATTCATATTATAATTTTGTAAATCTAAAACTTCAAAAATATGCAAAATTTCAATCTTTAGGTATAATATATCGTTTTATGATATAATTTATGTAAACGGCACTATTATCACTTTAATAATATGGAAGTCCTCAGGTTAAGTTTACTATTTAGCTTCCTTCTAAACTTCAAATTTTGTAATTTACATTTTCTAGAATTCTGTTTTAGATGTTTAAGTATTTTCATCTCATGTTTTCATATAATAATACGTTCACTTTAAATCCGAGTATTTCTTGTGATAAAATATCTAAAGAAATATTTTAATTCACAATAATGTTTAAATACTAAATTGATTTTCCTATTAGAAGAAAAAGTTTATATTTTATAATGAAGATAGAGAAATGTTTTAAAGTAAAGTGATTCTGATCAAAAAATTATTTAAGAACCGGAAAGAAGTTTATGATGAACCACAACACATGATCTAATAGTACGTAGTAGGTAAAATATGTCATGTATTTTAAATTTGCTAATTTATATATATCCGTTTTTATTTTTTAAAAGCTGTAGTTATTTTGTGATAAAATAAATATATATGCACAAACACACCAAAGTTTATGAACAATTGTTTTGACTCGAATCTTTAAATATATTTTAGCAATAAATCTACAGTTCTCTGCAAGCGACGATTAAGTTTGTATGAACGAAGAAAAAGAAAACTCAAAAAAGAAAAATTACGGCTGAGGGGGATTTAGAAACGCCTTTGTGTATTTTGAACACGTTCAGAACATAATTAGAATGTGTTCTTAGTTTTTTTTATGTTCGTTCTAGTAAACTTTATTTGAAAATGCATTTAAAGTTTCGAAACTCTTTAAGAATACTTTCTAGTTTTCCTACGTAATTTAAGCAAGTCCTTCTACACTCAGATATCAAAGGCTTGTGGAACAAAAGTTAAAGGCGACATTGTTTGTACGACTTCTCAAGTTGAGTTTCATTGGCAGTTTCAAATGTATTGCTTTCTTTATGTTATTACAATTTAATAAATATACTTCAATAAAAATAGTATTCTTTATATATATATATATATATATATATATATATATATATATATATATATATATATATATATATATATATATATATATAT
>CM063508.1:107008018-107010518 GCA_032207245.1 Pardosa pseudoannulata | reverse complement strand
TGATTACTAGAACCAAGCTAGCCCCTATAAGTCTCCCCCATTAGAAGGTCCTTAACAGTTCTTCTCACTACATTGTGAGGAAGATCAAGTACCGGTTCGATCCCAATGAAGGGAAACTCAGAGCGAGATTACTTAAAGAGATTATAGGCAATCTCGTTGCCAAAAATAGTGTCTACAAACCCAGACTATGGTTACCTTATTGACCCTAGCCTGCTAGTTAATGGTCCTGTAGCAATCCCACACAAATTTGGATGAGAAGAAGTACCTGTGCAAGGTCATAAGTGCGGCCTGACTGTTCGAGAAGATCTTTAACCTTCTGTTGGCAACGACCCTTGGTATGTAGTTATTTTCACAATCAATAATGGTAGCAACTTCAGCCTGGAGAACAGAAGTTAGTTTACACAAGGAGAACGAAATCCTGATGTTCTTGGTACCGCAAAAAGCACCAGAACCAGTCCCAGAGGACGTTTTAGAGCCATCTGTAAACCAAACCTCATTGGCATGCTTAAGAAGCTTTTTAGATTCCTCCCACTCACGCCTAGAGGGAAAGACAACATTAAAGTTGTCAGTGAAAGCAAATTTCTTGAACATCCAGTCCGAGATCATCGTAAGAGAAGAATTCCAGTGATCCGAGTATTGAACTTATACAAGAATCTTTCAGAAGAAGTTTTCCACAGTCTACGATATTTCAACCTACGGAACCAAAGAATTTTCTCCATCTCGACCTGCTTATGAAGAGGCAAAAGACCATGAGAAGATCCATAGTCTGTGAGGGAGTAGTACTCATGGCACTAGTTATAGTGACTGTAGCCACTATCTAAATGTTGCATGTTACGCATTTTTACAGTTAGAGTTTGAATTTAACCACATGTAGTTAGTAAAACAAATCAAGAAATTTAGTTATCTGTGGTAGCAAATGAAGTGCATATTTTAATTAAGCTAATTAAGACTTTCCTCTACTGACTTCATACCACACACTCAGTGGTTTTACATTTTTTTCCGTTCTTTCTATAAAATTCTACAAAACATTCAAATTTACTTAATTTTAAATATGAGTATGTATTTCCAAGTTCCAATATTATTTATACATGTAAAATATTACTATAGGTAAATATAAATATTTAATTCAAAATAAATGTAGAAATGTATAAAATATTTTTCTTCGGTAATTAAAAAATATGTCCTAAAACAAATTGAATACTCCTTTTTGGAAAATAAATGGTATTTCCGGAATGTAAGTTATATGTAATAAGGGTAAATGTTACTAAAAGACCTCGTTTGCAATACTTGAAAAAAAACTGTGCTTAACTAATGCTATCTAACTTGATGGAAATTTTAATGATGTTGACCTTTACTGTATCTTTCTTAAGAGCATTAACACATCAACTTACTTCTTAAATCAATTGTGTGTATGTATCGGACACTTTGCCAGAGCTGACGCTCAGAGAACTGGATCGATTAGAAACGATCTTGCTTACTTTTGTGATTATTGAAACGGATAAAAATCTCACAACAGATTCCGGAAGGATAAAAGTAAGCACTGAAAGAGTAATTTCGTAGGATAACCAAAAGAGACGATAGAGCTGAAAACATATTTGAAACCAAAAGACGTCGCATTATATCTACTAAAAGATTTCTTCTGTAAATATGAGAATGAATTTCATGAGTTTTTATATTATGTATACATGTAAAATACTACTGTATGTAAGTTTAAATATTTAATTCAAATAAAATCTAGAAATTTATAAAATATTTTTCTTTGGTAATTAATAAAATATGTCCTATAACATATTTAATATTCCTATTGGAAAAGAAATAGTAGTTTTGGAATAGAAAGCAATTTTATATAATAAGGATAAATGTTATAAAAGACCTAGATTGCAATACTTAAATAAAAATTCCTGCTATCTAACTCGATGGAAATTTTTAGGATGTTTAAGTTTAGTGTATCATTTGTAAGAGTATTAACACATCAACTTATTTCTTAAATCAATTGTGTGTATTTATCGGACACTTTGCCAGAGTTGACGCTCAGGGTACTGGATCGATTAGAAATTATCTTGCTTTCCTTTTATGATTATCGAAACGGAAAAGAATCTCTCAGCAGATTCCGGAAGGGTAAAAGTAAGCACTAAAAGAGTAATACTCTTTTAGTACACTAAATTTCGTAGGTTTTCCAAAAGAGATGATGGATCAGAAAACATATTTGAAACAGATACTAAAAGATTCCTTCTGTAAATATGAATATGTATTTCATGAGTTTTAATATTATGTATACATGAAAATTGCTTCTGTAGGTAAGTTTAAATATTTAATTCAAATAAAATCTAGAAATTTATAAAATATTTTTCTTTGGTAATTAATAAAATATGTCGTATAACAAATTTAATATTCCTTATTGGAAAACAAATAGTAGTTTTGGAATAGAAAGCAATATTATATAATAGGGATAAATGTTATAAAAGACCTCATTTGCAATACTTGAATAAAACTGTGCTTA
>CM063508.1:106998018-107003018 GCA_032207245.1 Pardosa pseudoannulata | reverse complement strand
CTTTAGAGTTAATTTCACTTTAAGAAATCACCCATATCTATAAATATTTTTTCAATTATTTCGGAATGCATTATAATTTACATTTATTAGTATATATGATCCTTATAATATGCATCCTGCTTATATTTTATCAAACTTGTATAAAAGATTTTGTCCGTGCAGCATGAAAATATTTATAAATCTAATTTAAACTAACGTATAGGTATATGATAATGTATGAAATATTTGAATTATTACCTATAGCACGTAAGAAAAACATTTGTGCATTTTCATATGCATTATTGTGGATGAACATATATAACATACAGACGATTTTGGCACTAAAATCACATCTTTTAAACTCTCATTTTGAACAGAAAGGTAAAACTTCATTTTTTTTATGATTCAGTTAAGCATCATGGTTCATCATTTGAATTCCGTATTTTTAAAGAGAGAGAGTTCTAATTTTCTTTATGTCACATTTTCATATTTGCCGATATTAGGGAACTTGGAATCAGCACCTATTTTACTCAGTTGAGGTATGAAAATAATCATATTACTTTGAATATCGCTTTAATAGGGAATAATATACTTTTATGTATTACAGTTCATTAGAGGTCAAACAAGATGAAATATCACCTACATATGTAGAGGTAAGTGTTATTATTGATAAATGGAGATTTAGGAATAATGAAAGGTTTTATACATTCCCTACGTAAACTATGTAATGCATTTCATCTTTCTTTTGCATTGTTGTATTTCCATATACATTACTTTAACAAAATGAAATATTTAAATAGTAAATGCATGTAATTATATATAAAATATATGCAAAACGATGTATTTAAATAAAAAATTATTATTCATCACAGATATGTATGTATGTGGATAAACGAGCCAAATGTTTGGACACTACAATGCATAGTAAGCAAATGTTTTAAAAATGTTTATCCATTTTGCAGATCCATAAAATATAAAAACACTAAAAGGTACAGTAGTTGTTAAACTTGGACAATTGTAGGGAATTTACTTTTATCTCCCACACAACAAAAGATACAAGTATTTAGTACCAGGAACATTAACTACTTCGTGTGTGCCGAACGACGGCAGATTGGTTAGGGTGTTGGCATTCGGTACCGTAGTAGGTGGGTTCGAATCCCACAGAAGCATGGATGTTCGTAGCCTTCAGGAATCGGGTTTAAGCTGTAGGTCCTGGTCTCATTAGTCCTCGTGTTGCAAAAAGTAGACCGTAGCACTACCAAAAAAAACCTAACTACTTAATGCTTTAGGTGCAACCACGCGCAGGTAAAACATGATGAGAGATATCTCACATCTTCCATGACTCCAATAGATATTCCAAATTTAATGATCTGACACATAAACATCTAAGTTATACTTCTGTGTGGTCGCGAATGTCAAGTCTAGCTTATCCCGAGCGTTATCTGTCCCTGACTCAAAATAAATTTTTATACTATATTAGGGTTAAATATGAAGCTAAATATTTTCTAAGAGATCACGCAATTGTCGTCACTATATACATGCATATGAACGTTTATAGTTTTTTTTTGGATGCATGTCGATTAAAGAAGATACTATTTATGAATATAGTACGTTTCGTTCAATTTTGACACTATAATATGATAAAAGAGCAATATCTTATAAGAAAACTAATTGCAAAATTATCTTTATAGAAGAACAATTGCTTTCATGTCAAAGTATCACAAACAACTGAAGTATAAAACATTGATTTCCGTCTCATATTTTAAAGCTCTCCGTTTTTTCCTTATTTTAATATGTTAAAAACTTCAAAATGCCTATCAAGCCATTTCGCGTGTATGAACATCATTCATCAATATGTCATGTCGTGGAAAAGTTGAGAACTGCTTTAATGCAGCCTCTGAAAAACCAACAAAGGTTGTATAAGAAGAGAAAAATCTATTTTTTTCATCTTCTCTACAACAAAAGTGATAGATTATCATTTTTGACAAGCGCAACGAATATTCTTCATCCTTTGGCTTTTGAAATTAAATATTTACGACCACAAAGACTTCGAAAGCTACATTTGTTCCTTCAGGTTGAAAAAATTGGGCAATGTAGATTAAAGACATTTTTAATAATTTTAGCATTACATTATCAAAAGTAGGATTGCATTATGAGTTTAGGTTTCTCTATAATAGCCTTATTGCTATTATTTCGTTTATATTTTTCATGTAATTATTTATTAAGGTTTTCACTTATTTTTAAAGGAAAATTTTATTTACTTCATAAGTATAAAAAAAAATATCTCAACGTTGACATTATAAAACTTGTATTAAGTTTCTTGACTTATAAAATTTAAATACAAATTCTTTTTAATTGAATGCATTATAATAAAAAAATTTAATCATAATAATATTCAAAACAATTATGTAAAATAATTATTTAAGTGTTGTTTGGTCATTAATCTCTTTCTTAATTTTACATTATTAATTCACATTTTTGTTCTAGGAGATGCGACAAAATTTTAAATTATAATACTTAAAATAAAATCAAAACTTTAAATGACTAAATACATTTATATTAGGTGTGATTCACTAAAATCTTAATATATGTGTAAAATTAAGGCTCAGAGACTGTTTTCTTTAAAATCTAATGTTTAAATTTCTGTTTAAAATTATTTTAATTAAAAAAACAATGTGATGAAACATTTATGTTTTTTCTCTGTTAATAACATTTCATGGATCTTTATTTATAAATTTGTAAAATCACTTTGTAATGCTTTTTTACAGTCTAATTATTCTCCATCTATATCATTTTGATTTTAATTAACAAAGTAATCAAGAGTGTTATTCTATATTAATTTGCAACATACATTTTCTAGAATAATTCATTGTGTTTAAAATACTTTATAGATTCAATATTTTTGTTTAGGTTTAAATGAACACATTAATTAAAAAAAATTAATCATCGTTAAGTAGCAAATACTTACTTACATTCACACACAAACACATACACACATACATACTTACGTATGTGTGTGTACGTATATATTAGAGCATCAATTATCGAAATAGAGGATATGACCGATCGAGTTATGTGAAAATCCGTGTATTTCATCAACTTAAAAATCAGAAATGTGGCATTTTTTTATAAAGTACCATTAATAACAGCTTCATTTTTGCTACAATCCTACTTTTATTGGTTAATACATTAGGATTCAGATTTAAAAGAGAAAATGAGTTTTGATTTTAATAAATTATTTCCAATTATACTTCTTCTTATACAAACACACACACACACACATATATATATATATATATGTATGTATGTATATATATGTATATATATATATATATATATATATATATATATATATATATATATATATATATATATATGTATATATATATATATGTATATATATATATATATATATATATATATATATATATATATATATATATATATATATATATATATATATATATATATATATATATATATATATATATATATATATATATGTATATATATATATATATATATATATATATATATATATATATATATATATATATATATATATATATATATATATAATATATATATATATATATATAATATATATATATATATATATATATATATATATATATATATATATATATATATATATATATATATATATATATATATATGTGTGTATGTATGTGTGTATATAAAATATCTGAGTGTCCTATTCTGTTAATTGTGGTGTGCCGATTTAGATTCTTTTTTAATTAATGCAATTAATATAAATAGAAGAGTAAACTCAAATGCTTCATAAAAAAATGTGACCTAATCCCATCTTTTTGTGAAGAAGTGATGACCTATAAAAATTAATTAAAGATTTTATGTAGGAAGTTGTGAGCTGCATTCTGATCCTAGATTTCTAACCTTGTCACCTATCATGGCATTAAATATGAATGTACACATGTGGAATTTTTATGAGTTCCTAAGTGACCAATTTGAAGGTTTGGAGTGGTTGCAGTGACCACGTTTAAGGGCTAAACTTTTGCCCATGTTTACGGTTTGTAGTTAGAGGACTGCCAAAGGAAGAGACAACTAATCGAAATATTATAGCTCTGTTGATTGGAGTGATGGCAGCAGTGGAAGGTCGAAGATGAAACGTGTATGAAGAAGAAAAAGATAAATAAAAAGAAGACTTTAAATAAAAAGTAGACGTGGCTGTCAGATTCTGAAGGCCAAGTGGATAATATCCTGTCAGGCAGGGACACCTTCAAATACCTATTGGGACATTTGCTGAACTAGTGTAGGTCTTTGAGAGTGATCCCATGTCTCAACATTACTACCGTTCCCTAAATTACTTTATATTTGCATTTGAAAATATATTATTTTCGTTTTACTCTTTTGCAGTATGGAACAAACAAGGTATTCCAAATGACTTAATTGGCCAGTGCATAAACACAGATAATTTTTCGAAACCCACATATTAAGAATCGTAGTTTGTTAGTACCAATAAGTATCCTAATTTTATTTTAAATTATTTTTCTTTTATTTAAGACCTTTATTTAATAGTGGAATAACAATTTTATATTAATATCATGTTAGATAAAAAACAAAAAAACTATCTATAAACCGAAATATATTAAAAACTAATACGGTTTAAATAGTTTGTGTTATATTCACATCTTTATAAACTTGAGGTTGAATCACTATACCAGGAGTTTAAAATATTTACACATTTTTATAATTTTAACTATATTTTTACATTTTAAATTTATAAAACAATATTATTTTACTTTAAAACAATTGAAATTCAAACCAAACCCCTTTTTTTAGCATATTTATCACTTTATACTTGATAAAAGGAACTTTTATAAAAACAACCTATGCATTTCAGCAACATTTTCACCATCATAGCATTTTCACTCTCGAAAATTTATTATCTTAAGCGACAGCATATTTAAAATTATTCAATTATATGATTACGTAGACTGCTTATTTACTTACCCTTGAAGTCATTATCTTTGTAAATGACA
>CM063508.1:106980518-106993018 GCA_032207245.1 Pardosa pseudoannulata | reverse complement strand
AATGATATCCAATACAGTCGTCCTGCTTTTATTTAAATGAGTTATATTAAGTTACATTGCAGACAATAATTAAAAGTACTTTAAAATCTAAGCTTGTTTAGCTAGTATTGATCATTTATAGTTTTCAAACAATCGTAAAACATATTAAAAAATATAAAAATTTGACTATTCCCTTTATTAAAACTTTAAAAACACTTTAATAGTTTTCTGTTTTATTAAGAGGCAACTAAATGAAATTAAATATAGCCCTCCTTCTTTTGTTTAAGTGAGTGATATTAAATCACATTGCAGATAATAATTAAAAGTAGTTTAAAATCTAAGCTTGTATAGCTAGTGTTGATCATTTATAGTTTCAAAACAATCTAAAACATACTAAGCAATATACCAATTTGACTCTTCCCTTTATTAAAATTTTAAAACTCTTTAAATATTTTCTGTTTTGTTTCGGGATAATTAAATGAAATTAAAGACAATCGTCCATTTTTTGTTTAAGTGAGTGGTATTAAGTCACATTGCAGATAATAATTAAAAGTAATTTAAAATCTAATCTTGTTTAGCTACTGTTGATAATTTATAAATTTAATCTTAAAATATATTAAGCAATATACCAATTTAACTGTTCCCTTGAATAAAACTTTAAAAAATCTTTAATAATTTTATGTTTTATTAGCAGGCAACTATATGAAATTAAATACACTAGTCCTTCTTTTGTTTAAGTGTGTGATATTAAGTCACATTTCAGACAATGATTAAAAATAGATTAAAATCTAAGATTGTTAGTATTGCTCATTTACAGTTTTAAAATAATCTTGAAACATTTTAAGCAATATACCAATTTGACTGTTCCCTTTATTAAAACTCTTAAAACTTTAAAACACTTTAATGTTTGTTACCGGACAACGAAATGAAATTAAATACAGTCGTCCTTTTTTGAGTGAGTGATATTAACCCTCTAATCGGTTCTCACGTACAATTCCGCCAAACCGATGATGACTTCAAAACGTACAATTTTCGACCTCCAAAAACGCTCCGAAAATGTATGTAATGTACATTTTTGCCAGTGCTTTTCCCAATGGAGTTTTGAGGTAGGAGGGTCCGGTCGATTGTTTAGGAATTGAAAACACTCTTTCACTGTCATTTCTTGAGTGATGCACTCCTACCCCCTGAGGCACATAGACGCTGATAGCTTTTCATGGCTTTGTAAATCTCTATTTCGAAATATTTCGTTTGCGGTAACATATCCATCTCTAATTGCACCACTTAAATATATTGGATGACTTCCGTAAAAAATATAAATAAGTCTCTCAAAGAATATTTTTATTTGTACTTTTAGAATCCATTATTTCTTATAGGATGTTCTTCGAGACTTGACAAGCTTTATGTGTATTAAAAATTAACAATCTATAATATATATTTATAACTGGAAATAAAGAGACAATAACGAGGGTGGGTTCCCCGTATTCCATTCTGGTCGACAAAGGGTGAAGAAAAAAATCATAGAACGCTTTGGCCACTGACACAGTAAACCTTTAGCGTATTTTTTGGAGATTTTTTTCGTCGATGTGTTCCACTGGGAGTGTTAAGTCAAATTTCAGACTATTAAAAGTAGAATTAAGGTGGTTTAAAATCTAAACATGTTTAGCTACAATTGCTAAACATTTACATTTTTAAAACAATCTTGAAATATTTTAAGTAATTAACAAATTTTATTGTTAACTTTATTAAAACTTAACTTGTACGCTCAACAGATTCTAAGGAGCAAGGACCAACTGCGCCAGTCTTCGTTTCCCAGACAAAGTGTCCTCGGTGCGAATCATATGTTCCAGTTTGGTGGTCAACCGTACGGGGAACACCCAGTGTTTGATCCCAAGTATACTTTGTCCTCATTTTGCCTACCTATTGTTGGGATGAAAGGCTGATTAATAAATGTCCAGCCCTCGGGAATCTAAGATGCCACTGGTTTTTGTTCTCTTTTTATATTCAAATGTTTTTAAGAAGAATATTTAATGGCATAAATATTAGTAGAACCTTTTACTTTGTATCTTTAACTCTAAATAAAGCAGAAAAATAATTAAATAATCTCACTATTCTTAATAGGTAATTATTATTATTAGTATTATTATCACTGCAGATGTTATTTGATTATTCTAAACATATAAAAATATTTTTAAAATAAATATTACAGTTGTAGTGGTATTAAATATCTACATTAAGACAGCATTTTGCTACAAAATAATTTAAACTTTTTTTTGGTGAAATGAAAAAAAATACAATATGAATGCTTTGAAATGAAATTCTTTAAGAAAGACGAAATTTCCTTCGCAAAATATCTTTTTCTCTTACGTTTTTTGTGCATCTCAGACCAAGAGAAGTATATTTTATTTTGCATCCATGCATTCCTGAAAGAATTTAATCTTTTTATAAACCCAAGAAAAAGTTTTCTTTATTTCTTCCACATTTCTTAATTTGAAAAACTTCCACTTTGCCATTCGTAATTAAAAAAAGGGAAGAAAAATCGAAAAAATATGCAACCACCGAATTAACAAACGGAAACATCCAGTATCTTAGTTATGCATTCTGATTTTCAATTAGCTGGATCCAGATGCTTCCGTAGCTTTTCCTGAATTTAACATGGGCGACAATTAAACACTGAAATGTAAGCTGAATTCAGATTTAAAGTCATTGTAGACACCATAAAGAAGTTTATATTTTTCTTTCTTTAAACCTTTAAAGTATCTTCTATCAAAGGACATTTAAATGAATGCGACGAATGGGGATTTTTGTTTTCAAAGCATTTATTGTCAACAGACTAAAAGAAGATTTTTTTTTTCATTTTCCAATTAGAATACTTTAAACTAGCATATAGCCCGTTATATGACGAGATCAGTAAAATTTTCAATTTTCGATAATTGTAAAGTACCTTATGAGGCAGATAAAAATGTGATTTGTTTTTGGTCTGAGAATTATGTGGTACACGCTCAATAATTTTTTTAACTCCCTACTCCTCTAAAGTCTCTGGATATTGTGTATGCAGTTTAGAATTACATTGAATTCATTTAGAAAAGTAATTTAGAGTTGTCTTAGCTATTTCGAAATTACTGACAAGTTCATCCCAATTTTTCTTGCTACAGTAATTAATGGAAGTAAATGAACGAAACTATCAATTTCACTGCCCTCGTGAGGTAGATAGAATTTGTTGTTAATACCGGTGATAAAATTTGCCTTTAAACAAACAGTGATTAAACTTAAATACAAAATAAACGATGATTAAATTTAAAATTATCACATATGTACCTAATCTATGATTTAAGCCAAATAAAAAAAAACTATTTGCATTATATCTATGTTCAGTGATAAATCGTATGAAAATAATGGAGGCGATATAAAATAAGAAAATATAAAATAAGAAATGGTTTAAAGATTGACGTCATAATACTACAAAAAATGTTATTCCTAAATATTTATTATGTGATAAATTTATAAATTTAAAAGTCTACTCTTAACTGAGGAAAATAAGGCTTGAAATAAGGGCATTAAATGCTAGAAAAAGGGGAATGGGTGGATTTCAACTGTTGCTAACACTAACGCACCAAGTATTTAAGTATTCAAGTTTAGTTCCAAGTTCAAGTTTAGTTCAAGTAAGTTTATTCCTGCTTTACAGTATTCAAAATGGATGTTCCTGTCCATTCCAGGTACAACCACTTCATAAATTCGAGGACAGATGGACAGATAACTTAGGCTATTATGAGACAGGAGATATATAAATGACAAACGTTTTACTTCCTGCATTAAATACAAAGGTTATATAAACCTCGACACTAATTAAAATTATTTTAATATTAATTACTTAGCTGTATATCTGTAATCAGTGCATTTTACTTGTAATTAAAATTCTGTTGTTTAAAACACTGTCATTTTAGTGGAAATCCAGTGATACCAGTCGATAGATTAATACTAAATTTGGTGTACAGATTATACATCAGTTTTAAAGTCATTAAAAGAAATGCATAATAACTAAATGCATAAAAGGAAATATTTATGAAGTTCACTAGATATATTAAAAAAATAATACATTGAATTCGCTCTACTTAAAGATTCTTTGTAGCAGAATTGTAGTTATTTTCCAATCTCAGATCTAGAACTACGGAGACAATCTGATACAAAAATTGAAATCTATGGAACATGATATTCTGTCATACATGATGTTGGTCAGAGGTTAAGCAATTTAATAACAAACAACAAAGTAAAGAATTCAATTACTTAATGACAAAAATATATGAGATTATATGGGTATGGATACAACAGTACGAAATACATATATGTATGAAGCAGGAGGACAAGCATTCTCTTTGCATTTCTTGTTATCATGAATTTTCTATAGAAAAAAATGAAATGATGTAATGTTTTCAATGTTTAGATTTAAAAGGGTTTTATTGAATACTGATATCTCATTTCTTGTTAACCATTGTATTTACCCTTCATATTTCTGACTTATAATACACAACGTCTCTGAGCAATCTTTTATTTGTTTACCAATTTTGTATTTTGTGTACAGTCTACATACAATCTTTTCACTCTAAAAAGATTATTTTTAATAACAAAGTGTTCTGTTGCAAACATCAATGGTTTTATTATTTGTTACCACTAAGGCGATTTCACGCAGTAGGGCACATCTTAACTTATAATAATTCTGACTTTAGTTTCAAACGGAAGGGCAGTTTATTGTTTGTCTATTGGCTGTTGTAAACAGGAAAATGAATGGGAAGGGCATTATAGTAGTTCGTGATGTTGCAACAAATTGCTCTATTGTTACATTTTTTTAAACCAATTTGTTTTAATTTTAATTTATCTTTCGTAGTGTGGCAACCTTCTGAAAAGAAAGAATATGTTTCTTTATTGATTTCGAGTTCTGTAAGGTAACGAAAAAGCGTAAATACGAAAATAATAAAAAATATATGTAATAGTTCTTCTTGTCGTATTTCCATGAAACAATCTATACCATGCAGTTTGAATAAGAAAACAAAATATTCATGGACATATACAAGAATATTTAAGTATGTGTAATATTTTGCACTTAAATTTATTTTACTTATTTCCATAATGCTTAAAATTAACCTCATTCTTAAAATTGATTCGTTTAATATACACACTCATTATTTCTTAATGAAACGGAATGCCTAAATTGAGTTTAAAGAAAATTTATCCAAAATATAAAAAAATCATATCTTGGAATTATCGTTGAACTTTACTTAAGTTATATATAAGGTAAGTTAATAATATCATTTATGAAATGCATCTAGGTTTTATCACATTACATCGCATAGATTTCGAGTCATGTTATAAAATTTATACAACTGATGAGGATTTTAATTTGCACTTTTTAAATTACTCAATGAATGTTAAATAAAAATAAATAATTTGAGATAATAGTTATCAGAAAATAATTTCCCTAGATTTGACATATGATCTGATTCAAAAGAAATTCCATTAATCTATAGAAAAATTACATTTTAACATATTATTCTGTGACATTAATTACTAATTGAGAATTTATAAAATTAATGATAGTTTACACTTTTCAAATTATTCAACGATTGTTAAATAAAAACAAATGATTTTTGAACTATCAGAAAATATTTCATAGAATTGAGATCTGATCTAAGAGAAAGCGAATTAATATATAGAGAAATTGCATTTAAGTGAAATCTAATATTTAAAGACATAAAGTTATATTTTTTCTGTAACATTAATTATTAACTTAGAGATTTATAATATTGAAGGGAATTGACACTTTTTTTAATGTTGAAAAATGGCCGAATGGTTAGAACGCTGATTTTTTAGTACCGGAGTTCGTGGGTTCGAAACCCCTGTCATAGATGTTCGAAATCGTCTTTAAGCAGTAGGTCCCGGTCTCATTAGCCTTCTTGATGCAATGCAGTACACTGTAGAGTTCCAAACTAAACCTAAAAATGTTTAATTTTTTCAATGAATATTAAATAAAAATAAACAATATGAGATAATAAGTATCAATTTTCCTGCAATTGAGATATGATCTGATCCAAAGGAAATACATTAAATTATAGGAAAATTACATTATTCTGTGGCATTAATTACTAATTGAGATAGTTATAATATTGATAATAATTTACACTTTTTAAATTATTCAATGCTTTTTTAATAAACATATATGATTTTTGAAAATAGCTATCAGATACTATTTTCCAAGAATTGAGATCTCATCAGATTTAAGAGAAAAAGCATTAATTTATAAAAAAAAAATATTATAATGAAATGAAATATTTAAAGAGAAAAATATATATTACTCTTCAGCATTAAAATTTACTGTGAGATTTATAATATTAAAAGGAATTTGAAAATTTTTATATTCCGAATGCTGACAGAATGGCTAAAAATCTGATTTTCGGTATCTGAGTTTGAATGTTTGAATCTCACTTTGGTATGGATGTTCGGAATCATCTTTATAGAGCAGGTTTTGGTCTTATTATCCCTCCTGTTTCAAAGAAGTAGACCATACCACTCCAAACCTAACCAAACATTTTAACCCAACGAATGTTAAATAAAAATAAATATTACGAGATAATAAGTATCAGAAAATAATTTTCCTAAAATTTAGATCTAAGTCTACAAACAACGATTTAATATATAAAATAATTACGTTTTAGCATGGTCAAATATTTATCAAACTATTTCCCGAACTGTTTTTCCATAGGAAGCAATCTCTTTTAAAAAATACAAAGATATATTTTCAAAAAAGTTTACGGAAAACTAACATAAATATCTTTAAATTGCCTTTGGTAAACAGAGCAGTGAGGATTCCATTGTTACATATTTTTAACATTTTCTCCGATAAAAGATTTATTCCCTGAAATGAGATTTTTGGTACTGTAAATATCGAAGTAACACAAGGAGTTTTAAAAGAATGTTTCATTTATTATTTATATCTTTGTGAAAAGGCATCATTAAATGTCTCTGTTCTGCTGAAGAAATTTCTCGAGACTATAATATTTTGCTTATTATAACCTGGAATTCAAGAAAGATTTTTTGGTAGTTTAATATAGCTTTTCTGTATTTATTTGGATTAGATACTTTATTCTCTTTAAACGTTAATAACAGAACATCTAGGCAAATCGAATCATAATTATCAGTGCTGAATTATTGGGACTAATGAACTGTAAATTTCTCTTTCAATTAGCTGTAAATTTCTCTAGTAAATTTATTTATTATTTACAGAATAGAAGTTTGGAACAGATATTCAAAGCATTATTTTTAATTAAAATATTGCAAAAAAAAGTAATGCACAGACTTTTAATCAACTTCACTTTAATGGTTTAATATTAAAGCAAAAACCATATGATACTAGAATGTGAAATTGAAACTTAAAGATTATTTTAAAGCTGTGTTTCTGTATCAAATAAATATTAATGTTCTTACTGATTTTCAAACTAAAAATTATGTATCATAATACCATATTTATATTCCATTATAATATAGAAAGTTTCCATATATTTAGCAAATTATTCCCCAAAACATCCACAAGCCTAACATATTTTAAATATATTTTTTTTGTTATGTTAAGAAATACAATAAATCTGATAGAAGTTTAAGAAATATAAAATGTATACAAGAGAAAAAAGTAGAATTCCAATAACCTTCAGAGTAACTTAATATATAATACTTCTAATTAAGAAACTAAACATTTATTTAAAATATAACATATTTGTCCTTTTGTTTTATTCTGTGTTTCTGAATTCCTATAGTACTGAAAACTTATGTTGTTATAGAGTAAGATAAATAACTGTTAAAAATCTTTGTTAAAAGTTTTATCTAAAACAATTTACACTTTTAAAATATAAAAATATCAAATAGCTTTGAAGGTTTAGGAATACAGAATAAAACACATATTTGATTTTGATTTAACATGAAAATTTAATTTCTAATATGACAACTTCAAACAGAACCTTTCATCTTAGTGAATTTCTTTTTTATATATTTCGTGAATTTCTAGAACTTTAGATATATTTTACCTAAGAAGTAAAAAAACAATAGAATATATATATATATATATATATATATATATATATATATATATATATATATATATATATATATATATATATATATATATATATATATATATATATATATATATATATATATATATATATACCCAATCCAAGACACGACTGCTGATCTCCAAGTAAATATATATATATATATGTATATATATATATATATATATATATATATATATATATATATATATATATGTATGTATCTGTGTGTGTATGTATATATATGTACGTATGTATCTGTATGTGTATGTATATGTATGTATGTGTGCGTGTCTTTTAAAATGAAAAAAGAAAACATGTGTTGAAATACTTTTTTGCTTTAACAATATGTGAAAAGGAAATGTTTGCTCAAAATTGGAAATAAATTAATGACGAAGAGATAACAGCTGTAAATACGGAATGTTAAATGCAAGAACTCATTGCTATTTTACTTCTACAAAGAAGTTTCGGGGAGAAAAATCCTCACTACTTATTGACTTATTCTACAGTTTTATTCACCGAGTTCCCTTTTCTTTTTTGTATACCTCTTTCTACGTTTAAGGAGAAACTCCTTTCGGAACAGCTGCATGCTCTTTTTTCTGGCTGGCATTTTTGTATTATCTGCGTTGAATTCATTTGCATTATGCGCAAATGGGTCTCTCTTTGTGTAGTATATGGTTACTCCACATTTGTAATAAAATAAGAATATAAACTATAAATGTAAATCTACTGACTATGTATAATTGAATCTATAATAAAATTGATGGTTAGTGATCTCTTCATTCCTAAATAGATTTTAAATCATATTTTGCTTTATTATAAGCCTATTTACAGGTTTTGCACCTTTTTTTACCCGTATCATTAAAAGTTATATAAAATGGTATGATTGGTTTCACTGATAATATTTTACGCTATGCACAATATATGAGTTTAGACATATAACTGATAACAAGTATAAGACCAAATGGATTTCAAGTGAAATTAAACATAGCCAAATTTAAAACTTTTACACCTTGTATATTTACCCGTATCATTTAAAATTATATAAAATGATATTATTGGTTTCATTGATACTATTTTACACTATGCACAATATATGACTTATAACAGGTAACACGTAAAAGAGCAAACGAATTTCAAGTGAAATTAAACATAGCCCTATTTACAGACTTTACACCTTGTATATTTACCCGTAAGATAAAAAGCTATATAAAATGATATTATTGGTTTCACTGATACTATTTTACACTATGTATAATATATGACTTTAGAAATATAACAGGTAACACGTAAAGGAGCAAACGAATTTTACGTGAAATTAAACATAGCCCTATTTACAGCTTTTACACCTTGCATATTTACTCGTATTATTAAAAGTTTTATAAGATGATATTATTTGTTTTACTCATACTATTTTACACTATGCACAATATATGACTTTAGACATATAACACGTAACAGGTAACACGTAAAAGAGCAAAATAATTTCACATGAAATAAAACATAGGTCTATAAACAACTTTTCCATCTTGTATATTGATCCGTATCATTAAAAGTTATATAAAATGATATTATTGGTTTCACTGATATTATTTTACACTATGTATAATATAAGACTTTAGACATATAACAGGTAACACGTAAAAAAAAAACAAATGAATTTTACGTGAAATTAAACATAGCTGAATTTACAGTTTTTACACCTTGTATATTAACCTGTATCATTAAAAGTTTTATAAAATGATATTAATGGTTTCAATGATACTACTTTACACAATGCACATTATATGATTTTACACATATAACAGGTAACACGTAAAAGAGCAAGTGAATTTCAACTGATATTAGACATAGCCCTATTTACAGCTTTTACACCTTGTATATATACGCGTATCATTAAAAGTTATATAAAATTATATTATTCATTTCACTGATACTATTTTACACTATGTATAATATAAGACTTTAGATATATAACAGGTAACACGTAAAAGAGCAAATGAATTTCAAGTGAAATTAATCATAGCTCTATTTACAGGTTTTATACCTTGTATAATGACCTGTATCATTAAAAGTTATATAAAGTGATATTAATGGTTTCACTGATACTGCTTTACACATTGCACAGTATATGGTTTTACACCTATAACAGGTAACACGTAAAAAAGCAAATGAATTTCAAGTGAAATTAAACATAGCCCTATTTACAACTTTTAAACCTTGTATATATACCCGTATCATTAAAAGTTATATAAAGTTATATTATTGGTTTCACTGATAATATTTTACACTGTGCAAAATGTAACACTTTAGACATATAACAGGTAATGCGTAAATGTGCAAATAAATTTCACGTGAAATTAAACATTACACTGCTGGAAAATTTAATTAAATCGAAATTTTTGCTTTAAATCTACTTATGAGGTTTAAAACTTTTAACAACTCAGACAATCAGAAAAATATTGATTTATTTGTAATTTCAGATAATTTAAATTTTTTTTTATACATAAAATAGTTTAGACCGGTAGATTTATTTATTTATCTTTGTTTATTCTCTATTAAATATCTACTTAATTTCAAAATATTAAATATATTATTTTTGCAGTCAGAATTACAAATAATAACTGCGTATGGCATAGGAATCTTTTAAACATTTTGTTTACATTTTATTTTTTAATATATAATCCATAGGAATTTAGTTTTCGAGTTGTATTTTATCATTTTTAAGTTGTATTTTTAGTTGTATTTTAATTTAAATTTTATCTCATTGAAAAAAAAGAAAAAAAAACTTAATTGTAGATCTGTAGAATTATACACACACACACACACACACAACCATATATATATATATATATATAATATATATATATATAATTTTTTATTTAAATCATGTATTATTATATCAGACGTTATAATTATCACAGTACTTATTTTATATAGCATCTAGAAATATATAAATAATATTAACGAGTTTAAAATTATTTCTTTATAAGAAAGACATTTATTTTGTACCATCGTGTTGAAAATTTTGTGGTGTGTGTGATTTAATTTATGAGTGTCAGAAAATTAAATTACTCATTGTATTGCTTTTAAGATTTATAATAAAAACTTATTATAATAGAAAATTATCAAGTACTACGCTAGTACATATACATCTTTAAAAAATTAAATTTTCATTATTCTCAGAATTCATACATATTTTTAAAAGAGAATGAATATATCATGAATACTGCAGTAATCTTGTTGTACGAATGGTATGAATAGTACGAATGTAAACAATGAGTCTAGAAAAAGTTCTTCAATACAAAATAAACTGGTATCAACATAACCAAGCCATCAGTGTAAAAAAACGAACTTCTAATATTTAAGCACAGTAAAATACGTTTGTGTAAGTGTATACCGTTGTAAATTATATATTAAAAGTGTATTCTCAACACCCATACAGCATATTTGTCTACGACAAAGTAAGACATCAAATGGTGTTTACAGAAATCATGAATATATTAATGAAATAACTTATAAAATCACATTTTCTTATCAAACTGAGACTATCATCTTATCGCATGATTAAGATTCAGAAGTTATAGCGAACTTTTACCGAGGAAAAAGCCTATAAAAACATTCTATCAACGTTTTATACTATACATAAAACTAGGATCAAACCTTTACTTACTCACATTTTCGAAGCAAAAAGAATTAGCTAGGTATCACAATTCATCATTTTATGAGAACATAAAATGATGAATTTGAAAGACGTTTTTTTTTTAAACCTATTGCATGGAGGATAAAAGCTTTCTCACCTGCCTGTTTGCGTCTGCGTAGAAAATAGTGTATTTTTAGATTATTCGAATAATTACATATACTAATAAATTTCCAACTGACAAATTTATAAATGTGAAGTATACTTTCTATCAATGGTTAAGAAAATTAACAAATTCACACATAAGATAAATATATGTATATGTATACATACATACCTACATACATATATATATATATATATATATATATATATATATATATATATATATATATTTACTGTACTTAAATGTTAAAAGTTCACTTTTTTATTGTGATGGTTTCGTCATGTTGATACCATTTTATTTTGTACTCAAGCACTTTTTCTAACATTATTGATTGAAATCGTACTATTTGTACCATTCGTACAACAAGATTTCTGTAGCATTCATGATAAACTCATTCTCTTTTAAAAATATGTATGAATTCTAAGAATAATGACACTTTACTTTTTAAACATGTATATGTGCTAGCGTATTACTTGTTAATTTTCTATTATAAAACTATGTTATTATAAATCTTAAAAGCAATAAAATGAGTACTTTTAGTTTCTTACACTCATAAATTAAAACACACACACCACAAAATTTCTAACACTATGGTGTAAAATATGGCAAATAACATTTAAAC
>CM063508.1:106965518-106978018 GCA_032207245.1 Pardosa pseudoannulata | reverse complement strand
AAATAATTTTCTTTTATATTTGACTTAAATAATAGATTAGGTACATATGTGATAACTTCAAATTTAACCATCGATTATTTTTTGTTGCAAGTTAATTCTCAGACAAAAAACAAACCATTTTTTTACCTACTTCATACGGTACTGATTTATTGGGTTTATATGGAATTTTAAACAATTTAGCTTAAACATCTAAATAGCGTACACTTTACCATAGCTTATAAATTTTAACGCCACTTAAAAAAAAGATAACAATATGGTTATAATTTTTTGCCCAATGGGAATACGCCAGAATATTTTGTAGAGTTGTAAACTGAAGCACAAAAAAAAAACCGTTATAAAGAAAATGTATTATTTGCCCACGTTCCCATGGGTCACGAATGAGTTCAGCATAACACAATGTTTACGTGACTTCATGTATTGCGTGACCTTCTGTTCAAAAGCAAGTTTATTATCATGATATAACTTCACTGAATGAACACAGAAAAAAAAGGTTAAAGAAAAGGAATTGCATTTGTAGAGTTTAAAGAACTGAGAAAAAAATATATTCATAATATTTTTTTAACAAAACCTAAATGTTTTAATGTTTAAAGATAGCATAAAATTAGCACTGTGATAAAACTAAATCTATTCTATTTTATATAATTCTTGTTTTGCTTTTTTATGGCTTTTTAATATCTTATGTTTCAAAAAGGCTCTCCAAAATAGAAAACACTATTTTATGTTTCTTGATATCAAATAACAAGGGAATAGAATGATATTTTGAAGAATTTCGCATCTCTAAAACAATCCAAATAAAATATATTAAATATTAAAAATAACTTTCAGAAAGAAATGTTATTTTATAATTCCGAAAATAGGAAGTATGCAGTCCAACAATATTTTAAAGTATAATGTCTAGCAAATGTTGATTACAAAATGCTGCAATAATAAGATAAGCGTTGGATTTTAGGTTTTAACCATTTCAAAGATGGAAATTGTTTCGAATACATGTACGTAAAGACGCGATTCGAAAGTTAAGTGTTTGCCACTTTTGAAAATATTACTTTAAATTGTAGTTTTGTACAACTTTGATAAGAAGAAAATAAAGGTAATGTTTAGTATGAAAACAATCACAAAGAATGTACAATGGCGAGTAAATGTTGATTACAAAAAAAAATACTATAATATAATAAGCGTTGGACTTTAGGCTTTAATCGTTTCACAAATTGATTTTTTTTTCAAATTCATTTACATAAGGACGGTATTCTTATGTTAAGTCTTCGCCATTATTGAAAACTTTCTTTTATATTTTACTTTTGTACAACTTTGATAAGAGAAAAATGAAGGTACATTGTTAAAATTGGTAGAATCACAAATCAATAAACAGTAACAATCAACAGTAACAAAACAGTCGCAAAAATTACAATGTGGAGTAAATGTTGATTACAAAAAAATACTATAATTTAATAAGCGTTGGTTTTAAGCGTTTCAAGAATGGATTTTTTTCAAATTTATTTACATAGGGGCAGGATTCTTATGTTAAGTGTTTGTCACTTTCGGAAATTTCTTTTAAATTTTAGTTTTGTACAACTTTGATAAGAGAAAAGTAAAGGTAATTTTTTAAAGTTGGTAAATTCAGAAAAAAAACGATAATTCTAAATCATCCAATATAACACCTTAAAGAGGACTGAGTGGAAAGATAATGCTTGGTGAATATTTTGACCGATACCTTCGAATCTTTCTCCACTTGGTAGAAATACCTAGTTTTGGAATTGTATTAGTAATTAGAGATTCGAGTCAGGGTTTTGCACCATTTCAAGTTGTGTAATTGATTTTAAATCTCCTCATTTCTGTTGTGAATAGGATTTTATAACTTTTCTTTTTGGTTGCATCTTTAACTTTAGTGATAATCTGGTTTGAAGGATCAAGTAAAAATTTTCAATAGTAAAAATTACAAATAAAGTTCTCAAAAGAATAACATCTGTATAAAAAAATATGTAAGTGAAAAATTATAGACTAGAAGATATAAAATATAATTTGTAAGTCAACACTCAGGGTTTGATATAGAAATAAATTGGATATTTTATGCTTATGCCAAGAGCTAACTTCATAAAGTAGACTTGAAATATGGTATCTGATAAATTTTTCGGGTTATTGTTAATATTAATAATACTTAATCTATTCCTCTCTGATATGAACACAATTTAACATTTCTAAGGTATTTTACAATATAATTTACTGAGTAGCTTCCCAATTACTTGTACTTTTAAATTACTTAAAATTTTTTGCAGTAAGAGAGGCACATATCCTATGACAGCAAGACATTCAATTTTTAAGTGGGAATTGGTCTGTAATTAATTCAATGCTCTAATTCGCTGCACTGTAAATTGATTTTAATCTCTTATTTGTTGTGAATATTTTATAAACTTTATACTTTTTTGCATCTTTAACTTTAGTGATAATCTTTAGAGGATCAAATAAGGCAAAAATGTTCAATTGTTCAAAGTTGTAGTATCAAATAAGGAAAAAAGTTGTTCTCAATCAGAACCTCCAGACATCGAGTATAAAACAATCGTGTAGACTTGAAGAGTCTCTGATAATAGGGGTATATTCGTATTGTTAAACATAATAATCTTAATCATACCTGATCTGTAAAAATTTAAACATTTCTAAGGTATTTTACAATAATTTTACTGAGTAGCTTTCCACTTCATTGATACTTTCTAAAATTACTTTAAATGTTTTGCTTATGAGAGGCCACATATCATATGACAGCAACACATAACTACATTTTCTTATCCCAACTGGACACAAACTTTAATTAATGCAATGCTCTAATTCGCTGCACTGTTAATTGATTTTAATCTCTCATTCTGTTGTGTAATTGGATTTTAAAACTTTTATATGTTTTGGTTGCATCTTTACCTTTAGTGTAATTTTTAATGGAAGTGATTAACCAAAAGTTGTTAATCAGTTCAAAATTTTTTTAATAACAAAAGTTGTTTAATCAACCTCTTGAGTATAAAAAATATTTTGGAGTGCTATAATTATCAAATGATTTTAATTAAAAATTTTGAAATTAATTTTTATCTAGAAATAATTATTTTATTTTTCTTTGTTCAAGAGTAAGAACATACTAGTTTCTTGTAATTTATAAATATATTTATTGTTAATTTAATAATATAATATTATTTGAAACAATTCAATAATTTATAATGGTTTTTTAAAATAATTTACGTAGTTTAATTTATTTTATAATTAAAAATTACTTAAATGTTTTGCAGGCAGAGAGGCCAATTTCTTTAATGTAAAAACATAAACTAATTTCTCCATCCCAAGTGGGACATCAAATTTAAAACTAATGCAATGCTCTAATTCGCTAGGTTAATTGATTTTTATCTTTTCTGTTGTGTAATCAGGATTTTAATAATCTTTTATTATGCTTTTGGTTGCTTTTATACTTTAGTGGATAATCTGGTTTGAAGGGATCAAATAAGGAAAAAGTTGTTCAATCAGTTAAAGTTGAATTTATTCAATTTGAAAAAAGTTCCAATCCTCATTATAAAACAATCGTGTAGACTAAATCTCTGATTATAATATCTATTGTTAATCTTAATAATTTAATCATTCTCTGATCTGAAAAAATAACATTCTAATGTATTTTATCAATATATTTACTGTAGCTTTCTTCTTTTGATACTTTCTAATTACTAAATGTTTTGCAATAGAGACATATCTATAACATAACTACATTTTTTAATACCCAATACACAAAACTTTAACTTAATAATGCTCTAATTCGCTGCATGTAATTGATTTTTAATCTCTCCTTCTGTGTAATTTAAGGATTTTATAAACTTTTATATTTTTTTGCATCTTTAAACTTTAGTGATAATCTGGTGAAGGATACAAATAAGGCAAAACAACAAATACATAATAAAAAGTTTTTAATAAATATCTATAAGTTGTTAACAATTAACAGAATTAGAAGATTGGTTAAGTGCGTTACATCTCAGATACAAATAATCAGATTGGTATTTTCTGCTTAATGTTGCCAAGAGCTAAGAACATTCATGAGAGTAAGTAGACTCGCAGAATCTCTGATAACAGGGGTATATTCGGGTATTGTTAATCTTAATAATCTTAATCATTTCCCTGATCTGAAAATAATTGAACATTTCTAAGGTATTTTACATTATAATTTACTGAGTAGCTTTCCACTTACCTTGATACTTTCTAAATTACTTAAATCTTTTGCAGGAGGAGAGGCCACATACCCCTATGACCGCAAGACATAACTACATTTCTTCCTCCCAAGTGGGACACTAACTGTAATTAATGCAATGCTCTAATTCGCTGCACTGTAATTGATTTTAATCTCTCATTCTGTTGTGAATCAGGATTTTATAAACTTTTACACGTTTCTGTTGCATCTTTAACTTTAGTGATAATCTGGGTAGAAGGATCAAATAAGACAAAAATGTTCAATCAGTTCAAAGTTGTAGTTATCAAATAAGGAAAAAGTTGTTCTCAATCAGAACCTCCAGACATCGAGTATAAAACAATCGTGTAGACTTGAAGAGTCTCTGATAATAGGGGTATATTCGGGTATTGTTAATCTTAATAATCTTAATCATAACCCTGATCTGAACACAATTCAACATTTCTAAGGTATTTTACAATATAATTTACTGAGTAGCTTTCCACTTACCTTGATACTTTCTAAATTACTTAAATCTTTTGCAGGCAGAGAGGCCGCATATCCCTATGACCGCAAGACATAACTACATTTCTCCATCCCAAGTGAGACACAAACTGTAATTAATGCAATGCTCTAATTCGCTGCACTGTAATTGATTTTAATCTCTCATTCTGTTGTGAATCAGGATTTTATAAACTTTTATACGTTTCGATTGCATCTTTAACTTTAGTGATAATCTGGTTTGAAGGATCAAATAAGGCAAAGTTGTTCAATCAGTTCAAAGTTGTAGTTATCAAATAAGGCAAAAGTTGTTCTCAATCAGCACCTCCAGACATCGAGTATAAAACAATTGATTCGGTATGCAATAATTTAATCAAACTGTTTAATAGATTAAAATAATTTTTAAGTAGCTTTCCACTCCTTTGATACTTGAAAATATGAATTTATTTTCTCTAACTTTCCTTTAATTAATGCAATGCTCTAATTCGCTGCACTGTAATTGATTTTAATCTCTCATTCTGTTGTGAATTAGGATTTTATAAACTTTTATATGTTTTGGTTGCATCTTTACCTTTAGTGATAATGTGGTTAGAAGGAGAGAAGTGTTGTAACTTGTAGAATTCCTGCCGGAGTGAGTTCATAACTTTTATTCAAAATATTAACCCTCTGACTGCTCAATTTGTAAATAGAGATATCTTTAAAAAGTGCGTATTTTTTGTGTGTGATAGCTTAAGTAATATAAATTGAAGAATTGAAATATTAATTTTTTTCTCTAGAAAAGATTTTTTATATTGACTTTTGTCATGAGAAACTAACCTTTCAGAAAAACTAATTTCAGATGTTATAACATAAAAAAATTGTTTTTTAATAAATTTCAATTGTAATACATATAATTTCTATGTTACAAACATACTATCTATAATTCTATTATCTAATATAACTATAGTTTTAGTCATATAATTATATTTATTACCTAATTAAATGTCTAATAATGTATATAATTTATTCCACTGGTCAAACGGTGAAAAGGCGGAATGTGCTTCTTAAAAAAGTAAGTAAAACACAAGCCCGCGAAAATCGAGGGATGAGCAAATTTTGCTACATTTTAATTGCCCGTTGAAATAGCGGGATAAGCAGTCCGAGGGTTAACCAAGGAAGTAAATTTTTCAAACATAAAATCATAGGTTAAGTATTATGAACTAGGTATTAATCTTTAAACTTTTTTGTATTGTTTCATTATATCAGCTCTATAATAATAGCCTAAGTTATATATCCGTCTGTTCTCGAATTTATGAAGCTGTTGAACTTGGAATAGATAGGAGTATCTATATTGGATTCCTAATGAGTTAGCAAAATTCAAATCGTGTCTTTAAAAAGTTCGAAATCCCCTCCCCCATTTTCGAAAGTTTAATACCAATATATCAAGCCCTATTTTCCTCGGTTAAGAGCTGGTGATTAAATGTATCAATTTATCACATAAGTAGATAAAAATAACATTTTTTCTTCCATTATGATGTAGTTCCTTTAGCCATTTCATTTAATCATCTCTTATTTTATATTATTTAAATATCATATGCATGTTTTTAATACGTTTTATCACTGAACTTACGTAAATAATTTTCTTTGATATTTGGCTTAAATAATAGATTAGTTATATATGTCATAATTTTAAATTTAAGGATCAATTATTTTTTGTTACAATGAACTTTTTATCATCTGAATAAACAATAAATTATTTTCATAAAAGTGTAAGAGTCTATTTCACTAACTAATAAATATCTAGTGTTTAAATTATATATCTTTGAATATTAAGTTAATTAAGAGTTTAAGATTAAGAAAATTAAGAATTAAGAATTGCGTTTAAAATATATATATTTCAAAATTAATTAATTTTGAAAATTTGTCCGTTTGTGTGTTTGTTTATTATACATAACCACACCATTTTACTAAATGAATTCAACTTGATTTTAAACTACAATCCCATTATCGACAGACTTTAGAAGAGTACAAATATAAAAACAATTATTGAGCGTGTAAAAGATAAATCGCAGCCTAAAAAAGAAACCATTTTTTTTACCTGCCTCATAGGGTAATATACAATTCTGGTAAATTAAAAAAATACTAAACCTGTCATATTACTGTATTCTGTTATGTATATATTGCAGTATATACTATCATACTTTGTTACACGATACCTATAATGCTTTGGAAACTAGCAATCTAATGGAAATATCATGTGGAATAATATTTTTCATGCTTAGAGACGGCTATGATGGATTGAAAGATAAACTCAATTAGAACAGCAATCTGATCTGGGTACGTTAAACACCAAACGTAAGTGGAATTAGTCAATGACCCAGATAAACTATATCATCACCTCCACTGTTGCAGCCTCCATAAATGAATAAAGAAAAGAAAAATATGAGGGAAGGAATCATATAAAATATGTTAACAGAATCCTTTTTTCTATCAAAAGTTATAAGCTGCATCTACTCTTACGTAAAATATCTCGATGTTATTCAAAATATTATATTATATATACATTCATATCTATAGATGTAGATATATAAATGCACGTATATCTTTGATATATAATTTCATATATTAACCCTTTAAAGGACAGTGATTTCGGAGCAAAACCTCCTGTTAAACATTTGTTTTCTAATTTTAGGAGATATATGAATTTTTTTCGATTTTTTTATGTATTTGACATTTAAAACTTACATTAAATGACAGTACCACATATTTTTTAAATATATGTATTTATATATGCTGTACCTGGGAAATTAGTAATGCAATTGTTTTTCATTTACGACCCCAAACAAAAGTATCTATTCAAACAGCACTTATAAATTGTTAAACTATTTATATATTTTACTTTTTTAAGAACACTTATTTATAGTTCTTCCAATATAATAAAAATTTTAAAAAGTATTCTCACGTTATACAAGGGGATGGGTTTGTCAGTTAACACCCCTCAGTTCCTCCTATGGTAAACTCTAAGGCAAATCCCTCTAAGGATTGCCCCCCCAAAAAAAAACTTCATTACCTTTCGCATTTAAAATGTTCATAGATAATATTTATAAACTAATTTCATTGAATTCCAAAGAATTCATGTAGGTGACCTTTAAAGGGTAAGAATGTTAAAAAATTATAGAATATGACATTCTTAATTATGTCCTTAATTTCAAAAGTTGTTTGATTTTTCCTATTATAGCATTATGTTTTATAATATATATATATATATTATATATATATACTATATATATATATATATATATATATATATATATATATATATATATATATATATATATATATATATATATATATATATATATATATATATATATATATATATATATATGTATATATATATATATATGTATAAATGGTTATTTATATCTTTAAATTATATACATATACCGGGTGGCCATAATTAAACTGGCAGTGCTCACATTGTTCTGTAGCGTGATCTATTTGCGAGAATGAAGCCACATTTTGTAGGAAGATTAAATGAGACGGTGGACAAAGGATTCCAAGAAAAAACGAATTAATTCCAAAAGTCACCGCTAGGGGAATATTTGGAGCTGTGTAATAGAAAATAGAGTGTTAACAAATGCAAATCAATACTAAATTATCTTTTATTTTGCAATCAAATGAGGTTCAATGTGGCTGCCGTTGTTGTGAACCACATATTGCATTCTAAGCACAGTATGCACAACAGCAGAAAGTAACATGTCTGCAGGAATCTCCCGTCCAGTCCTTGATATGTTATCCTTCAACGTAGCCAGGTCCTGGACCACTCCTTGATAGACCTTGGACTTAAGGTAAACCCATAGCCAATGTCGCATGGGGTAAGGTCAGGCGAACGAAGTGGTCTTGCAGTTGCAAAGTAGCTTTAATGAATCTTTCTGTTGTGAATTTCTGTCGTAGCAGCTGTTGCACCCATACAGCAGCTTGTGGAGTGGCTCCATCTTGCATGAAAATTATCTTCCTCAGGTATTGTCTTCGCTGAAGTGGTGGAATGACAAAGCTGTTCAACATGCGGCGATATTTCTCTTCGGTAACAAAACAGGTTTCAGGTCCTGTTTAGTTCTTATAGAAGAATGGACCCACGATAAATACCGCTTTGAACCCACACCAAACAGTTACCTTTGGTGAATGTAAGGGAATTGCTGTGACTTCATGTGGTGATTTGGCATTCCAAATTTGGCAGTTCTGGGTATTCACAGTTCCATTCAGGTAAAAGTGGGCCTCGTCTCCGCATAAGATTTTCCACGTCCAAGCATCATCCACCTCCAATCTGGCAAGAAAGGTGAGAGCAAAAGTCAATCTGTTTTCATGGTCGCGATACAGTAACTCCTGTACACAGCTGATCTTGTACGGAAGTTGATAATCTTTCGTAAGATTTTCCATACCGCACTGTAAGGCATATCCATATTCCGAGCTCACTCCACGAGCGCTAGAGGTGGCAGCAATATTGTCTGGTCCTCTGTCGACAATAGCCGTGGTAACTGCTTCGATTGTATCCTGTGGTACAGGTTTTCGTCTTCTGCCTGACTGAACCTTCAGAGAACCTGTTTCCTCAAACGTCGCAACCATTGCTTTGAGCCCATTAACTGACACAGGATCATTACCTTTAGGCATTTTTTGTGCGTTCTAAAAGAACGAAGAGCGGCTGACGCGTTGCACTGGTTAAGGTAAAATAATTTAACCAGTAATGCAAGCTCGTCTAAAGAAGGAGACATTGCACATAAACTTTCAATCCAATTTATTCGAAATGTAAGGCATTGCCTTTTAACCCAAGCAGCTGGCACTGTGTCGATGGATGTAACGTGAAATTTGAATAAAGAACTTCTTCTGCTTAGCGTAAGTGGTATTGTGGATCACGCGGTGTAGATTTTACGCTTTTTTAAAAGTTTTGCTATATTACACTTGAACTAAATTAAAAGATACACATAATAAAAGGTAATTTTATTCCCTATTAATCTGCGTTTGTTAACACTCTATTTTCTATAACACAGAGCCAAATATTCCCTTAGCGTTGACTTTTGGAAGTAATTTTTTTACAGAATCTTTCTTCCCCCGTCTTGTATAATCTTCCAACAAACTGTGGCGTCATTCTCGCAAATAGATAGCGCCACAGAACGCTGTGAGCACTGTCAGTTTAAATTAGGGCAACCCGGTATATTTATATACATACATATATACATATATATATACATTATATATATATATATATATATATATATATATATGTATATATATATATATATATATATATATATATATGTGTGTGTGTGTGTGTGTGTGTGTGTGTGTGTATTACGCAAGAGCGTTACGCAAGATCTTGTCTATGAAAAATAAAGAGTCAGAATTATATCTAGAGACCAGTAGTGTTTTGTGTACATAGTCAAAGAACTCATGAGAGTTCTTTCAATAATCTTTTTCCATTTAATTTCCCTGGAGAGAATTTAGCTTTAATAATTGAAATAATACAAAACAGAAGAATTAAGTTTAGTAATATGGTTTGAAGCCCAAGATTTTCTTTATTATTAAGCTCTTATAAGAAATTAGGGAAAGAAGTAAGATTTAGAGGATAGATATTACTAAAGCCTTATACAAATTTATCAACACAGATATAGGCAAATAACATTAGAAAAGAATAGGAAATAGATATTAGAAAAGAATTATAAAAAGTATCAAAAACATGCCAGGGGTGCATTTTATACTGATGAGAATAGTAAATGAAATATTTGTTCATTTGTTCCGACAATGTCAGAAAATATAACAATGGTTATATATCGTCTTAAATTCCCATAACTTTGCTTACTTTAATTTTAATAATTACCTTCATACCGTTAAAGTATAAAAAAGTTACATTAATTCATTTCTAAGTGCTGAAATTTTTTTAATATTTTAGATTGGATATTATGCATCAAAAAAGGTAAAATTACATGTAAATTATTATTTTAAAAACTTATTTATAGTATTTTTGTGTTAACGAGACAAAATTTCGTAATAAAATAAATGAATTTACCAATTCGGTAGTCTATACTTTAGAATAAACTTAATTCAAATTTAATATCGTTACATACATTTCCGTTCCTTATGTATAATATTTTATATAAAAATATTTTGTATTTTTTTCTAATATTTATAAATATATTCTCCTGTATGTATGCAAAAATATGTTTTTTTTCTCTTGCCGTATATCTCCTTTTCATTCAATATTATTTGAATGGATCCCAAACTCTCATATAATTTTTATTCAGGTGAAAAAAAATACTTATATACACATTTCTACAAATATATCCGCAAATATTTAAATCAACTTAACACTCAATATAAGATATTTAACTATATTTCCTTGCACAGATAAATTCGTTTTAACACCTATTTAATAAACCATGATATTGAAAATTTATGTTTAGAAATAAAATACTGTAGATCGTAAACTTACATAAATATTGAATTTTCATCTAATTTAATTCCTGACTTGTTTACGTAGGAAGGCGAAAGTTTCCCTAAAGGGTTGCTTATGTTTATATTTTAAATTTATTTTCCTCGCATTACATGTATTTCATATCCTATAATATTTTCAGTTAATTTTTACACAAAAAGGGTAATAGCAAAATGTTTTAAAATACCGTATTACTTTCCTAGACATTGATGACTAATGCTACTCAAATTAGTTTACTTATTAAGTTATTATTCTTACATGTTCTCCACAAATTATATATAGTACTTTTTTCTCATAACGATAAGAATTTCAACAGTATTCATATGAAAGTAAACTTATTTTTCTTGTTGTATAATTAAGTCTTAAAAATTTTGACCTATATTCAAATAAATAATAAATAATTTTGTACTATATTCAAGGAATGAATTTTCAATATAAATGTGTTATTTATTGTCGCCTTATGTTCTCTAACATTCTAGATTTTTCTTTATTGTGTAAATTAGTTATTTCTAGAATTTTCTTTTCAGGTAAGAAAGATGAAACCCACTAGTTGTAAGCAACTTCTTGATCTTGTAATGTTGCGAGTTGCTACTTTTCTTCAAAAAATTCGTCTGTTGAACAAAAAGGTGTGTTCATTCGAATCTCCGTGACAATATTATCAAATATATTAGTCTTTTATAGCAATTTTATAAGACAAGACTTAATAACTATACCACTTTACCAAGAATTATAATAAATTTTTAATTCTAAAAACAATTCTATTAATTTATTAATTGATGTGAATTATTTGTGTATGTAATTTTAGGTATTGTGCTTTGTTGATATGAATAACTAAGTATGTTTTGTATATAATATATTCAGAACTTGGTTTCCAACCACAGTGCAAACTAAATCTCTTATTGTACAGTTGACTAAAACAAAATTTTTATTAAATAGTATAATTAAAATTAAAATTAAAATTATTAAAAAAGGTATTATCTGTGTTGCACTTTGGATGGTATGGAGTTTAAGTACTAAATAATCATACTATTTTTAAATTTTTAAAGAATCAGGAAAAAAAACTCTCCACTCTGTAAATTCCTGCGCAAAATCTTATATTTCTGATAAACTCTACAGGAAATTTAGGTATTTTCAAGATTATACACACACACACACACACACACACACACACACACACACACACACATATATATATATATATATATTATATATTATATATATATATATATATATATATATAACGCTTAAATATTGTTGTTGAAAATTTAAAAAAAATAATATTTATTTCAAAAAGTACTTAATAGATATTCAAATGTGCAACAAATATTTTAATATTTTTATAAAATTGAATTA
>CM063508.1:106958018-106960518 GCA_032207245.1 Pardosa pseudoannulata | reverse complement strand
CGTCTTTCTATAAATGCCAATTTAACCAAATATGGATCTACTGCATTTACGTAAAATGGATTAAGCTGCCCTATATCTAAAATTATCAAAGCTAACATATATTAAAATCAACATATTTTCTTTTCAAAATGTAGTTGAATTATTAAATTATTATAGGTTAATATGCTATAATTAGTACTTAAGTAAGAAAGATAATATAAACACGGAATTTAGCTAATCTGCAATATATATAAAATTGTCAAAAATATATGTTACACAATAAGTACAAAGTAAATGAAAAAAGAATTTTTCTCATTTTCTGCGAAACATGTTCATATGAACTACAGTTTATATAGACACATAAAGTGTAGTATGTATATATTACAGTTTTTATAAGGTACTGTTGTACAAATAAAGACTATAATGCAAAGTAAATACATATATTAAAATATTTATACAACATTAAAAGTATAGTTTATAAACAAAATATTTAAAAATTTCTTTTCTATAAATGCCAATTTAACCACTTATGAATCTACTACATTTACATAAAATGGATTAAGCTGCCGTATATCTAAAATTATCAAAAGTGTTTTGTACCAAAAACTTAATAAAATACAAAAATATCTATATTTATTGTTTTCTACTAATTTCTTCTGAAATACAAGATATTTTGAAAGAAGAAAAAGATTAAGTGTGCTGTAGTCATATATAAATTTAAAAAAATAGATTTATCTTAAAACTGTAGATTATACAGGCTTATGTAGAGAAAACTTTATGTAAGTTCTTTGACTCCTTAGCTCAAATAGTTTCTGAATTAAGGGTTACTAATTTATAAGGTTAGCCCAAATGAAATTATGACTATTGTTAAGGGACGATTATGCGAAGATTATGCATACCCCTATAATAGACACAAAATGATGGAATGAATACATGACTTTGAAAAATGCTTATTGGACGTAGGAAGCCAGTTCGATGGAATTGTTCGAATCATGGATGCATCTAAATCTTGTCAACATGCATCTTTCAAACTGAAAAGTGTGAGTTCTTCTGACAATTATAATGGAAGGTAAAATATGTAAGGGTTAGAAATTACGTTTCGCAGATCGCTATTCCGATGGTCTATCAAATAACGTTAGAAGAAAAGAGGTACTTCGAAAACATGACCATGGCAATCGCCTATAGTTACCATCCAGAATTAATAGCAACTGTGAATATTCTCGTGAGAAAAAAAATATTCTCTAATTTTTACATAGCTGTTTAATGGTGATTAGTAAAACAAAATATCCATTCAATTCTGCGTGAAGAGTTATAATACCGAAAAGTTAGTCTTCCTGGAGTTTCTGCATGTAGGGTATTAATCACCTCATGGACTATTGAAACACATCTGCATCCTCCAAGGCAGATAGGTCTAGAATATGCATTCCATATGACTTTTTATTTTGTATACTCTCATACAGAGGTATTATAAAACCATTCGAGGTACTGATTAATGTGCCATTTACTTGTCCTATATATTATATATATATATATTTAATATATATATATATATATATATATATATATATATATATGTCGTGGTCCAATAAACACACTAGTAAAATATATAAATCAGTCCACTCTCAAGTAATTCTTTTTCTTCTCTTTATTAATCCATTTCACACGCTACTCAACAATGGCGTCTAACATTGGCGCCCAACTGCTAACAAAAAGCAGTTTTCACTGCTTCGAGAAGCCACGTCTGACCGTGGACAGTTCATCCTGCTCTTTCTCTGCACATATCACTGTGCGTGAGCCGTATTTATGTGACTAATAACGCGAGGCGCGTTACTCCCATTAAAAGAATCCCTAATTAAAATATCTCTTAAATATTATATATTTTAAATATATATATATATATATTTCTAAAATATAATTCAGATGTACACATAAAATTTCTGTGTTTGGATAGCAATGATAAACATACAATGCAATGCAATTCAGTGTAATGCAATATAATGCAATGGAATGGAATGTAACTACGGGGAGCTATTATACAGGTAACTGTGTGATAAATTTGATTTCAATCGAATACAAGCACCTAAATAGAAACAGGGATTTCGGTACTACAATGTAGCAGCCCTCTAGCTGCCATCGGTCGATAACAAAGATAAATCAAACTTGTGAGTGTCTCTTTATTGTCATGGAAAATGAAGTAAATAAAAACACGCCCTTTTCAAACAGGTAAATAGATGAAATTCTTAACTTTGGCTAACAATTACAAATATTCTTGTTGATGTTATTATTATTTGATAATTGTTGGAAATTATTTTGTAAGTACTTGGAGAAATATTGTTCTATAATTAAAGAAGATATATATTATTTATTTGTTATTATGATACTCAAAATAGATCATCATTTGGTGATAAAATAAAACACTTCTACTACATACGCCATTGCAAAACAACTTTTATCTTTATCGCCAATTTATACATTTAATAAGGTTAATTCACAGTTAAAGCCATACATAAAAATTAACATT
>CM063508.1:106943018-106953018 GCA_032207245.1 Pardosa pseudoannulata | reverse complement strand
TATATTTTTTCATATAAAAAATAACAGAGGCATAAAAATTTTATCATTACGAAAAAATTCTGATGATTTTTTTTTATTTTCTAATTTACAGTTTAAAGTGTGTTTTCATCATAACAATTTGTGAGTTGCTCAAATTATATCAACATTTCAATGCATGGTTTTAAAAGTCATCCTTTTTTTATATAAGTTCACTAAATAGTCACGGATTTAGTATTTTACAACACAATCAAGTCTTAATATGAATCTTTCAAAATGTATAGTTATGACCGTTTTTTTATTTTTTAACTTTAATTTTGTAAGTTAAACAGAGTTAACCATTTTTCGTAAGTTTACTGAGAATTAAAGTAATTTAATGTTTATTTATTTTTATTAATTTTTATTAAAGTAATTTAATTTAATTTATAAAATAAATGAATAACACACGTCACTAGTTATTAGGTATCATATTTCTTCATTATTTATTTATTTCTGTTAATTTTTATTAAAGTAATGTAATTTAACTTCTACAATACACGAATAACACACGTCACCAGTTATTAGATATCATATTTTTTTAATAAATTTTATTTCAGGGAAAAATTTAAATATACAACTTCTAAAGACCTTTGTGATTTTCGTATAGTAAAGTTTGGCCTTGTTACTAAAATTTAAAGCATATCTGATATCGACAAACCTCTGACTTTTTTTCATTTCTATTATGTAATATATTTCATGTTATAAAATATGTCATCAGTATTACCACTTCTCATGATAACCGTTTTGTGTGAGTAAATATTTCTATATTAAAACATTCATTATATACAAAATTCCAAACAAATTGTTTTTATGATTACATTACATTCTTTAAATCTTTCGAGACAGTGATAAACAGTAAAATTTCTCAATTTTTGCCCAATTTATTAGTTAATAGTTTTGTTTCTTATTTTTTACATAAATTGACTTTAAAAGCATTAAAATACTTAATTACATCCTAATTTCAAATAATTAAAACCCGTAATTATAAATGCATATGAACACATCGATATCTTTCATGTGCATGTTTACAAATCGGTAGAGCTAAAGACCGTTATATTCCAATTTTTTCTACCTTTGTGTACCCATATAAAATTATTCAGTATATTCAATTCTACTCACACAGCTTTATATTATTTTCGGTTAATTTATTAGAAGTTTATTTTTTCAAATTAAATTAACAGTAAGCTTAAGTCTAAATATGTATAACTAAAAATATTGAATTCCTCAATTCGCAATAAACACAGATTAGCTCATTTACCATAATATAACTATTTGTAAGGTTTTAGAGTTTGAATACAACTGGGTTGGTAATAGCTATAATGTGTAACTGTATCCACTGTAACAACAAAATACCATTTTTTTCTCTTAAAATCAACTCTCAATCATGAAGAAATAAACTAAATTCTCAAGGAGTACGTTCAACTACTTTATTACTATATTTAAATTTAAAGCCTGTTTTAATAACTGGAGCTATTGATGTCAGTATTTCTGTCCAGTCTAATATAAAAGTTTAATATTTTTAAATATTTTAAGAGGAACTCAAAAGTATTCCAAAGTGCGATATATTTTAGATATCTTTATTTCAAACTACATTAAACCAATTAAATGATAAAAAATTCAATGTGACATAATTTAGATTGTAAGAAATGCATATAGATCACCACCAATCAATGGAAAAAGCTTATAAGATTGTTCTGTAAAAAATAATAAATAAAAAATCTTACTAAGTTCATAGTCAATTATTCTCATTGTCTTCAAATATTCTAGAGCACAGACTTTCCTATTTTGCCGTCAGTAAAATGTATTTAACCAGTTAGTTTTATAAGGAAATTCAAGATTGAAATAGAGGGATTGTAGATTAAGTTATACAGTATACAGGTGTCTTTAATTGCATTAAGAAATATAAGTTTTTAAAGTAATACATTCAGAAAATATAATGTAAAATTTACAGTTCCTTTAGATGAGCTCATATGTTTCATGATTTTAATTATCTAATAAAAAAGGATAAAATAATATGTGAAGAATTATTGATGAATTTTTTTAATAAAAGTTTTAAAAAATTTCTATTTCGACTTCGCATTATCACTATCTTTAATTTTCTTTATAAAATTTTTCATAATTTAGGTTTTTTCTAAATTTCATTGCATTTTAAAGAGTATAATAATTATGAAAAGTATTGGCGTAAGAAAATTTTACAATTTTGTCAGATGAAATAGTTTTATATTTCGTGATTTTAACTATCTAATCAAACAACAATAAAACAAATTGTTAAAAATTATTGATATTTTTTTTAATTTCAAGAAATTGTACAATTTGATTTCACATTATAAAATCTCTTTATTTCCTCATTAAAATTTTCGAAAATTAAGTCTTGTAAATTTTTTAATTTGCATTGTATTTTTATAACATTTATAAAAACAATTCTGAATTATGAAAATATATTAAGTTTTTGTAGGAACTTTGAAATTCTTTTCAAAATAAATAACTCACAATTTCCCCCATAATAATTTTAAAATCCAAATATAGATTGGTTACTTTCGATGGTTGCTATAGCAGCAATATTATTAAAGTCACAGGAAATTATTTCATAATTTACAAAATATCAGTACGGAAGCAGTTCCAGGAAGTTTTCCTCGAGAGATTTGTATCCTGCCTTTCATGATAGGCAAGCTAATTAGTGTCTTTAAAGAGTAGGTGACAGAATGCTAATCGTTATTTAACAAACTTAAAGCCATGTACAAATAACCGTACTACAATGTTAGGTTTAGAGAAGATGAAAGTTTTTTAGGTACGTTGTGTACTGCTTCAAAGTAGATTATATTACAAAAATTACTATGCATATTTTAGAAAGGTATAAATATTCCTGTTAAATATATCTTAATAGAATTTAATATATATTTCCTAAATATTACTAATTTATGTTCTGTACCAAGACATATATTGTAATAATGTATTAAAATCATGAACGTAAAGAGTTATTTAACTAAAGCTATTCAATGCAGTTCTTTCAAACTCTTTAAAGACTTTTACTTACGTGTGTACTGCTTCAAAGTAGACTATATTACACAAAAATCACTATCCATGTTTAAAAAGGTATAAATATTCCTGTTAAACCCATCTCAATAGAATCTGACATATATTCCCTAAAAAATTGCTAATTTATGTTCTGTGCCAAGAAATCTGTTGTAATAATCTATTAGAATCATTAACATAAAAAGGTATTTACCTAAAGCTATTCACTGCAGTTAATGTAAAATCTTTATAGCTTTTTACTTACGTGTGTACTGCTTCAAAGTAGATTACATTAAAAAAATCACTATCAAGGTTTTAGAAATGTATAAATATACCTGTTAAACCCATTTCAATAGAATCTAACATATATTTCCTAAATAAATGCTAATTTATGTTCTGTACCAAGAAATATGTTATAATAATCTATTAAAATCATGAACCTAAAGAGTTATTTACCTAAAGCTATTCACTGCAGTTCTTTCAAACTCTTTATAGCTTTTTACTTACGAGTGTACTGCTTCAAAGTCGATTATATTAAAAAAAATTCACTATCCATGTTTTAGAAAGGTATAAATATTCCTATTAAATTCATCGCAATAGAATTTAACATATATTCCCTGAAAATTGCAAATTTATGTTCTGTACCAAGAAATATGCTGTAATAATCTATTAGAATCATCAACATAAAACAGTTATTTAAGTAAAGCTATTCAATGCAGTTCTTTCAAAATCTTTAAAGGCTTTTATTTACGTGTGTACTGCTTAAAATAGATTATATTAAAAAAAATCCCTATCCATTCTTTAGAAAGGCATAAATATTCATATTGAACCCATCTCAATAGAATTTAACATATATACCCTGAAAATTGCTAATTTATGTTCTGTACCAAGAAATATGTTGTAATAATATATTAAAATTATGAACTTAAAGAGTTATTTACCTAAAGCTATTCACTGTAGTTATTTCAAACTCTTTATAGCTTTTTACTTACGTGTGTAGTGATTCAAAGTAGATTATATTAAAAAAATCCCTATCCATGTCTTCTAAATGTATAAATATTCCTATTAAACCCAATTAAATAGAATATAACATAATATTCCCTAAAAATAGCTAATTTATGTTCTGTACCAAGAAATGTCTTGTAATAATCTCATTAAAATCATGAATTTAAAGAGTTATTTACCTAATGCTATTCACTGCAGTTCTTTCAAACTCTTTATAGCTATTTATTTACGTGTGTACTGTTTCAAAGTAGATTACATTAAACAAAATCACTATCCATGTTTTAGAAAGGTATAAATATTCCTGTTAAACCCATCTCAATAGAATCTTACATATATTTTAGTGAATATATGTAAAATATGTTGTCTCGGTACATAATATAAAATCCTAATTTATGTTCTGTACCGAGAAATATGTTGTAATAATCTATTAAAATCATGTACATAAAAAGTTATTTAACTAAAGCTATTTAAGTCAGTTCTTTCAAACTCTTTATAGCTTTTTAGTTACGTTTGTACTGCTTCAAAGTAGACTATATTACACAAAAATCACTATCCATGTTTTAAAAAGGTATAAATATTCTTGTTAAACCCATCTCAATAGAATCTAATATATATTCCCTAAAAATTGCTAATTTATGTTCTGTACCAAGAAATATGTTGTAATAATCTATTAAAATCATGAACATAAAAAGTTATTTATCTAAAGCTATTCACTGTAGTTCTTTTAAACACTTTATAGTCACAAAATATATTATACTATTTATAAATGGGGAAAATAGAAATATATGAGCTTTTAGATAATTTAAATAAAAAGATTTTTTTTAAATAACACGTAATTTTATTCTCAGTTTATAAAAAAAAATAATAATAAACTAACCATTAATTCATCAGAAAAATAACTTCCCTTGCTATTGCTTTGTTTCATAAACCAGGAAATTTGTTCTTTTACTTTTATATAAAAAGTAGAAAAAATACTAAGAATTTAAATAAATATTTTTGTAAAGATATCCAAATAAGGAAAATATAATATTCGAAGAGAAAAAAAAATGTACTGAACAATTAACATTTTAGATTGCATACTGCGCTCCTGAAAAAAAGTATCTGTCAACATATCGTGTAACATTCATCCTCGAGGCAAAATAATTTTTGACAGAATAATGTTTCTTTTAACAGTTGATAACTCGAGATGTTTTTCCTTCCAATAGTTACAAAGTCTAGATATGAATCGGAAAAAAATCTACTATTCTTTTTTCATAAAATAGTCCCAGAGAAATACAGATTTAATTAAAATTTTTGATAGATTTATAAACAAGATACATTTAAATATCAACTTGAAGGTATTAAATATAAATGTGAAAGATATTAGAATAAATATGAAAATAAATAGAATATTTTTACGGTATTCAAATATTAATCTACCACATAGTGAGTTTGGTTAAATTTTAACAGACGGTACATTTTGAATGGTTTTGTGAATTAACTTACGTAATTTTAAAGAATTACCATAGTGAAAGGGGTAGCTACGCAATTCATCTAATTAAGACTTTCTTGGTGGTAAAGAAATTTGTATATAATATTTTGATCATCTTTATGTGCAGAAAGTGCAGTTTGTAAGATCAGCAAATTTTATAGTGGAGTCATGTAATATAAACTCATTTCGAATTTAAAAACCACTGCATTAATTAAAAAATATCTAATTAATCCAATTATCCATTTAAATAATGCTTATCCACTTAATCTAACTTTGTAATCTGAATTTAAGTTAACTCCTATGTAACATAAGCATATAGCTTCATAATTATCATAATTACAAAATACCATATACTATACTATTGTTTTAAATGTAAGTAAATAATTTATTGTTATAGGATAAAACTGCATAGTTTATATAGTTGCATTATATCGTCCCAGTTAATTAGCACTTAAAAAGGATAAATTATTATTAAATATTTGATTCAATCCATTTTAACCTTTCTGATTTCATAATTCATTGAAGAATTAACCTTTCTTCTTTAACAGTTAGATTATATTTTAAGAGTCTTTATATTCTTTCTTCTCTAAATTTCTTTGTATTGTTATATTTTCTCTTCTTACTTTTTTTGTTATTTGCTTAAGATATATTCTTATGAGTTTTACATTCTAAAAAAAAAAATACATTATTATAAGAATTAAAATTTCGAACACACTATGGTCCACGAACCTTGGTCAACACCACGAACATATTCTTATCTATATAATAATCTAACATAAAATTTCTTATTATGTACTTCAGAGAACAGTCAATCAATGTTAGAAGTGTGGACACAGCAAATTAATTTCCTTTTTAAGGTAGGAGAAATTGCACTTCAATTTGAATCGACGTTAGGTTCTATCACTGCATTTAGGAATGTTCTTATAACCCTTGCTCTGTGTATGCTTTAATCTTCTCCAGCAATAACTTCTGCAGAGATCTACGAAATTACAAATTGAGCCACTTATGAATTGCATGTAAAAAATGTGTCAAGAAGCCACGACAGACGCAGTTGTACCTTATAAACGACACCTACTTATGTTGAATATCCAATAATACCAGTTTAGCACAGAATAATGAAATATATCTCCCTAGATTCATTAACCTAACAATTGTTACATTTTAACATAAAAACCATTAAAAATTAACTCATTTAATGATTAGTTTGTCTAGACTACTATACATCTTTAGTTAAAGGGTTGGTGCCTAATGTTGCAATTAATCCTTTATTTTAATGTATTTTTTATCAAAACATAATCTTAACTCATCTGAATAACATATAACTGTGCCAACAATTAATCATCTTCTGTTATATACCTAGGGATAATGCAAACGTTATTTTTGGATTATGTGCTACTAAGCAAAGAGGAAACTCATAAAAATAAAAAAAATAAAAACGGGATAAAGTGTTTACAGAGTTTTAACCCAGATACTTTACATACAAAATCGATGTCATTCGTGTTACGACCTTTTCCTTCATGTAACTTAATGTAAATGCATGGAAAATAGTGGAATAAAAACGGCAAATACATATGGGTATTGTTTAAGTATTTATATATACAGGAAGTAACTATCTCAAAAGCAGAAAAACTTTTATAAATCAGATACATAAAAATATGATAGCGAGACTGACCCAAAAATATTATTCATACATTAGAATTGTTGTTCTATCAGTGATTCTATGATTCCAAAAGTAGATTATATAATCGTTCTGTAAAAATACATCGTTTTGAAAATTAAAGTAAGAATAGAATTTCTGTAATAGGTCAATTAAATATTATTTTTTTTCTATTTCATTTAATGTTTAGAATACTTCTTTCAACTGATGATTATAAGAAGTAAAATATACTACAAGTCATTTTACTTCCACTAAGAATAGTAAAAAAATAATTGTAAATTACATATTTCTGTATGTTTTAGCTTTTGTAGTGTGGTTCAGTTGTAAGCATTATATAGTATTTCGTAAAGCTGTCTGTTTAAATCTACTTATTCTATATCTTAAATCAAGTGATTGTTTATAATAATTTATGATCTTAATCCATATAATGTATATTATTTTGTTAGTCCATGGAATTTTATTTTAACCTACGGTTAATTTTTAAAGGTGAAATATGTGTTCAGAACTAAGTGTCAGAGTAGTATACTGTTGTTTATCGTTTTTTGTATCTCCTTTTAACATCTGCTCATTTGGTTTAAAAAACTTTCCTCGTGCCTAGAAACTAACAAAAAATCTGTTACTTAGCTCCCAAATGTTTGGTTTTTTGTAAAGTGATAGAAAAAACTTTGTAAATTAAATTCAGAATGCTATTTAAAATCAGAATGTATTACTAACCATTACCATATTTGATAAGTTCTAATATACCACATTGTGTAACCATAGATGCTATTTCAGCCAACAAACCGATCTGTTAGAAAGACTCAAAACTAAAGGATTTACGTAGATAGTGAGGAAAATAATAGTTAATAATAATGGGTGAAAGAAATTGAGTCGGAGATAAATCATAAATACCAATCCTGATTAAACTCTTCTCCGACACAATCTTTGCTTCCCAAGTGACACTCGCGTCATTTCAGCGATGAAAGAATATCTTTTCCCAAGGCAGTCAGCGACGATCCGGAGCTGGAAGGCAATACGTGAACATTTTATGAAAATAAGCTTTGATTCAGGAATTCAAGATAGTGACACGTAATTATGAGGGATTTGCTCACAACGGAAGCTTAAAACTTTTCACGAAGTTGAATGAAAAATAGCATTTAAGCTTATCTAATGAAGACTGAATAACACAGCAGTGAAAGAGTCATTTTTGAGTTTTAAATATGATACACGACTAAGAGAGATATTTATTTTTTTCATACGAATTCAAATCCTTAATTAAATGAATACGTCTTATATTTATTTCTACCTAAATATAAAAATTGAAAGCACCGTAGGCTATACTTATTAAGGCAACCACTCACTTTTTAAAAAAATATATTTAAATTAATTCGAATTCCAGGTATTTCTTTTTAGAATATCTTCAAACACACAATAGTATTGATTGACTTAAGATTTGTAGCATAAGCAAATATATAAAAGGAAAACTCCTTGTACCACAGAAAAAATCACTACATGATCCCGAAAGTGAATTAGCATATTATAAAAAGTAAAAACAATGGTTTATAGAAATCCATAATATTTTAAATAGTAGGACATTATACACTCTCGGAATATATATATATATATCTATATATAATAGATATATATATATATATATACTAATATATATATATATTATATAATATATTTATTTATATATATATATACATATATATATATATATATATATATATATATATATATATTATATAATATATATATATATATATATAATTTATATATAATATAAATATAATATATATTTATTATGTATCTCTCTCTCTTGTTATATATATATATATATATATAATATATATATATATAATATATAAAGATTGTGTATGCTTGTTGAGAATGTAGTAGTATGAATATACTATTCTCAGATTTTCTCTTAGTACATAATGTGCCCATTCATAAAACATGCATAAACATGAATTTATTTTTTTACAGTCTTATAATTTATACTTTAATAATGTCTATAATAATTAGAAAAAATTTAATTTTAATATGTAGAGAAATATATCATTTACAAATACATTTTAACCTGTATGTCCCATTGCGGGACATACATATTGTACAAAGAGAGTTAATTAAAATACGCTTTTCTGTCTATCTCAGTTTTTAGAAACACACGCAAAAATTAAAACTGTTGTGTTAGAGTTTATTTTGATTATCTTCAAAACGTATTAAATAAGAAAATTAATCATTTTTATTTTATGAAAGTGATTAATTTCGATATATATATTTTTATTATAAAAATATATATATATATATATATATATATATATATAAAATATATATATATATTTTATATATATTTAAGGAATATATATATAATATATTTTTATATTTATATTATAATGTTATATAGATACATTTTATATATATATATATAATTAATCTATATATAAATATTATACAAATATATATATATTAAAATATATTATATATATAAATATATATATATATATTATATATATATATTTATATATATATATTATATATATATATATATATATATATTCTATATATATATATATAAATATATATATATCAATATATATATAATATATATATATAATATATATATTAGATATATATATTATATTATATGATATAATATTATATATATATTATATAATATTATATATATATATATATATATATATATATATATACACTAAAATAAATTGTAAAAATAATCTATCCCAAATTGAAATGTTGAACATTAATACATTGAATGTTCAATCAATTGCTGATAGATTTTTATTCTCATTATACGGCTAAATCATTTATATTATATATATCTATATATATTATAA
>CM063508.1:106880518-106938018 GCA_032207245.1 Pardosa pseudoannulata | reverse complement strand
CATTAGAATCTCCATACTCTCCATCTCCATCTCTGGTCATTGCCGTGTAGAGATCTCCGTTTACATTTTGGACCCAATTTCCTAAGGACATATTTCGTGGGTTCGTGTGTCCATGCATGTGAAGAATTCTTTGTAGAGATTGAACGGACTTTTCAACATCTTCCGCGATTTACCATGTTATTTGATAAAACTCATATTAACACTTCTTTCCAAACTTTTCCTTTCTCATTTACCTCTGCAAAGTTGTCCTCTATTTTCAGTTTTTTAAATCTCCTGTTTTAAAGTATTTTATGTGTTTCTCGATATAGTACCATCAGATTTATATTAGCTTGAAACAAACACAATGTGAAATATGCAATTTATAGAATTTCTACACTTATAAAGAGTAAAATGTACAGTTGCTCTGATAATAGCATATTTCAATAATACCGGATGGTGTAAAAAAAATTCCCTTATATATGATTTCCTAGCTGAACCGTTCAACCAGCCCAAATCAATGTTTAGATGTAGTCATTTGAAATTATGGGGTCCAGATTGTGATGATTTAAAACAATAAACCTCTCACAGTTACGGCTACAGTGACAAAATTTCGAAATTTTCAAATGACAACACTCACTTTTTACATGTGCAAATTGATCAGAACATGGAAAAAAAACCTTAAATGGCGTTAGAACAAAACACGTATGACGTAAATTAGCGGATTAAAACATTTTCAAAGAGCATCGTAAAGAACCAATTACAATAAAAGAAAATGCGTAATTCACTGTGATAGGCAGTAGAAGCACGAATCAAAGAAGATTTCTGCAAAACACTACTTATGATATAAATAGTATGGTGAGATTGTTTCTTCATGATTGTACTAACCTCGTTTTTTTCGAAGGTGATACTTTCAAGGAAACAACGAGGTAAATTGATAAAGCTGTTTTATCGGAGCGGAGAAAATGCTACCGAAGCAGTGTGAGTTTACCGTCGAAAATATAACCTAAAATGACGCCCATGTTCCTTAAAAATTGTAGGTAATTTGGTAAAGAAATTTAAAGAAATGTGATAGGCTGCTATCCGGATGAATCCATGTTGCGGTTTAAGTCGTTGCTGAACGGTATAATACTATTATTTCAGATCCATTCTATACAGTATGAAATGTTTCCTGCAGATAGTATGTACACAGTTCTACAAATTCTGCCCAATGTTCTGAGGATGTGTTTTTATCTATTACAAAGCGCCCAGATGTTGGGATGTGGTCATCAACATCATGTCACCTTTGAGATTTTATCCTCATCAGATATAATGAAGATATTATGGACGGATGAGACACATTTCACCCTGACTGGGAACATAAATTCGAAGAACATCGTCCATTGTCCGAAGAAAATTCTCACGGCATAACACCGGTGCTATTATACAACAGATACGTGATTGTGTGGTACGGCTTCGACGGGACATTCATTCTTTACTTCTCACATCCAGTTGCATGCAAACATGCTTCGTCACAGGTGTTTTGTATGAAGCAATGTTGGAGTATTAAGTAATTCCAGAATTGCAGCAGCAAAATGTCATTCGGTACATTTTATGAATGCAAGATGTTGCTCCTCCACACATTTCCAGAATTGTTCCACAAGGGCTGCAACAGCACTTTGGAGATAGAGTCATTGTGAGTAGCATTGCAGTTTTGTGGCCACCTCCTTTCCCCGACCTCTCTCCGATGGATTTCTTATTCTGGGGTTATCCGAAAACTAGAGTTACACATCAAATTCCCGGAATTTATCAGACTTGAAAGATGCCATAAAATGGGAAGTTCTACAAATTCCTCCATGATAAGTTCGTCCATGATAGGTTTCATGATAACGTCGTCAATGTTGTCGACAATCTCCCGCATTCAAATCGTTATCGTCTGGTAAGGTGGCCACATTTTAAACTTGTAATTCGAAGAAATGTTTTTTCCCTCTCCTCTCTTTGGATATCATTGAATCTTTACGGTACTCCTCTTTGCAAATGTTTTACGCATATTTCATTCCAATGTCATTGAAGTTTTTTCCATGCTCTGGTCAATTTACACAAACAATTGCATTTATCAAAAATAATTATGAAGAAATTATTTAACAAAATATAACAGACACCTTTACTTGAATTTCTCAGAATTTCAGAATTACATATATACTGACTGTAAAAGTAAATGGAACTAAACTTTAATGATAACATAAATATTTGCCGATATCAATTAGAATGGCGGAATAGATCTTGTCTTAATTATACAAACTGTAGGAAATATCACAGCAATTCGGACTACCCCAAATCAGAATTAGTTGCAAAAGTAGAATTCTTTACTACTTAACAAACCTTTTAAATTACCAAAACACTGTACAAAAATATATATTGCAGATGTGTACAGCTTTTCTATCGTAAAAAGGAAAAAAATGACATACGTACGAATAAATTCAAAACCGATAAAAGTGAAAGAGTCGTAGCTAAATGCGTAAAATGCCTACTGAAATGAAGTAAACAACATATTACAACAGAAATTTCCCATTACAATATTATTTATAATCCCTTAATGAGTAATAAAAATATATTTCTCTCACAAATCTGTAACAATACTTTTATTACCGTTAAGTAAGTAAAGAATGAATAAATGTACAAATACCTGTTATAATCATAGATAATATATACTGAGAATTATTTTTATATTTTTATATTTCTTTTTTAAGTACAATAACACACAATCATTACATATTTCTCTTTAGAAAGTTAAGGTGGCATCTGAAAAATAACTTCGAATATTAAAACCTTTATCAAAATAAATGTTACATAAATAATAGATATATTAACACCACGAAAATCATTTTATTGCATTACACGTTAAAGGGCATTCAAACATCAAACACGACATAACTTTGATTTTATCGATGTTATAAAACAGCTGCAGCATCTAAATTTATTTCAGATGAACAGCTTTCCTCGCACTCGATGAAACTTTCTACAGAGACTCGATAAACTGGAAAACGTTAGTGACCCGAATTATAACATTACAGCTACGGTTGAAAAGATTTAAACGACATAAACATGGATTCGGAAAATCTTAGCCTTAAGCTTCAGGAGAAATATTTCTCTCATAGGGGAAGCCAAACTTGCTTTCAGACATGCCCTACATACCCGACAATGAATTATGCCACGGGAATAGTTTCAGTTTCAAATTATTCTTGAACCCATATCTCTTTGTATAGGTTATTTAAAATATTTTTTCATTTCCAGATTAATTGTTTTTCAACACCAAAAACGTCAATTTTCCCTGTTTATGAAAGTTATTTTAATGATTGTAGGTTGCAAAATATTATTTTAATTAAAAGTGGAGAGTTTTCATTATGTAGGTAAAGACTAGTTACCTGTCCCTTGTCAGGGATAATAAAAAGTAATTTAATATAAAATTAAACTGTAACTAAAACTGTAATTACCTATCTAATTATTTTCATAACTGTGAAAAAATGTACATTAAATTTCTTAATAAACTCTATTATTTAAAAGTAGTATAAGTTCATTTTACATTTTATCTAGATATTTCAGAGTTTGAAATACTGGAGAAGTACTAGTATATACGGATAAAATATTTTTATGTTTTTAAATAGTAAATTAATTTTAGTATATAATGTAGTATTTTTAAAATATCAGAATAATTTACTATACTATTTGAACTAAACACTACATCTTTCCGAAAAATGAACTTACGGAGAGTAATATTTTGTCTATTTTCATTAACTTTATATTTAAAAAATAAATTTCCTTAAATTTATATTTAAAAAGGAGAACTTATTTAGAAATTTTTAGAAAAATGTTTATAGATGATTGTATTCATTGTTAGCCATCAATTAAATTTTTTTTTTCAAAATAGGGACTCAAAAACTTTTAAAAGTAATGGTTTTGTTATTAAACTTATTCACTACTTTATTGGAATTAATTTATATTAAGGAGAGTCAAAAAAGAAGGGTGACGTGCCTTAATAATGATTTTAAGTGTTTTTATGCATATCAATTTAAACATTTCTATATCACATTTTAGAAATATATTTCATCTTAGTGTAATTACATTTCAATCAATTAATTTTAATATGTATGTATATGTATAGATAATTACATATTTATGCATATATTTATGTGTGTGTATAAATAATAAGCATGACATATAAATAGTTAGAAATAGTCTAATAATAATACAGTGAGTAATACTACATTAATATACATTTATTTTCATTCTATTTGATTAGTACCAAAAATACATTTTTTTTCTGGTAGAAGATTTATTTAAGCTTTGTTAAATAATACTGATTTCCGTGCATTTATAACGAGTTAATTTTTGTTTATTTTATGAGAAATAAGCCAATCATAGACGTTTTGGTTGAGAAAAATAAATGCCTTTTATGTAACAATTATGAAGTTACTATAACCTACAGAAATGCATAAATAGAGATCATTATTAATTTTAATTGAAAAATTATGAAACTCAGTTTAATGGGAAATAAAATTTTGTAGAACATAGTTTAGTTTATCAATCTTAAATCCTTCATATTTGAAGCAATAAAATGAAATATTTTAATTAAATTGTATTGATTTTTTTATAGTAATCAACATTTCGTTATGTTTTTCCAGTAATTTAAAAGTCCGTAACTGAAAATTCGCTATATTAATCGTGTTAAAAAAAACACTTTTTTATTTAAGTGTTATTAAATTGAGATTTCTGATACATAGATTCATTTCACATACAATTAATGATTGAATATACAAAACATTATATTTTAACTTTTTGTACCGGTAAAATTTTTTACCTTACATATTAGTGTATGTCTAAGAGTTATGGAATGATTATTGATTCTACAAATTGAAAATACGTACTTCGTAAGCAATTATTTTAATAGGTCATTGATGTTTTTTTCAAATTCAAATGATAAAAAAATAAATTGAGTAAAATTAATTAAAATTTAATAAGTAAAAAATAATCCAAATCTAGTATCTTTATGATGTTTTAATAAATATTTAGGTTTTATTATATAGTTTAGCATAAAAATTAATTTCAGAATGAATAAACACATTGGAAAAAATGTTAGTGACAGTTTGGAATCATTTTATTATTGCATTAAATTTTTAATTACAAAATTGTATTAACTTTAAAATGAAAGTTTAAATTTATAGCTAAAATTACTTACATAAGATGGGTAATATTTTTCTGTTTCATCAAGTTATAATTGAAAAATGAATATTTACATCAAAATGAGCATAAATTGAAGTAAAATATATTGTACAATAGTTTCACAGTACATATATTGCATAGCAGTTAAATTTAGTACCCTTACTTCGTATCTCAATTCCAAGTCTGAAATCTGATATGAAAATGGAATAAACTAAGTTACAATAAGTAAAAAAAGCTCAAGTTTTACTTTTTACTCAAATCATTTGAAAGAACAAAAGGATATTATTATTTTTCGTTTGTCCAAGTTCAAATTGAAAAATAGAAACTTTATATCAAAATATGACAAGAACAATAGTTTACAATAATACGAATAGTACAAAAATCGTATTAATAATCAATAACAGAAAATTGTTAAACACCCAACAAACATTACTCATTGAAGAGAAATTCCCAGTTATGTTCAGGTCAATAAGTCACGGTATTAATAACAGGATTACATATCGCTTTTCTTTTATCTTTTGACAAAGCAAAAGAATTACTTGATTTTGACTTCCATTTATTCTCCAGTAACTCAATATAGAAAAGCGATGTCTCTTTGCCATTGTATCTCAGAGATGCTCTCTAATATTTCTACATGTTACTCTCATATCGATACATTGTATAATCTTTTTCGAATATTCGAAGACAGCTTTGATATAGTAAAAGATAAATTACTGTAATTTCCTGGATGAATATGAATAAATACTGAGTTCTAATGATTAGTTCACAGATGACTTTCTGATCAAGTTTGGTTTGAGATTATATCCATCGTCATTAAATACATTTTATTAAATATTTTAAATTGTTTTCATAATTTGAAAATTATTAAATTAAAAAAAAATTAATATTAACATTTTTTTTCTTTTGAGAATTTTCTAACACTATAATAAAACATTAAATTAATTAGATTTAAAAAACAGTGTTTTAAGATTATTAAGTTAAACATAAAATAACTTCTGTATGAATGCGGAAAGTAATTGCAGCTAATTTTAATATTATAAATGTATTAATTATTGATAATAGAAATTGCTAACATAACCAATAAAAATCTCAAAATTTCAAAATTTTAAAATCTCAAAATTTTATATATATATATATATATATATATATATATATATAACAGAAAAATTGTTGTGAACTTTTTAAATTAATGAAATATAGTTTTCTACAAACTCTAAAATTTATTTTAAATTGTAAAAATATCGTTTTTATGCTCTAACTGGAAACATAGTACGTGTTTAAAATTTACATATTTAAAAAATATTTACAATAACTAAAATATTATTTATAAAATATAGCTGAAATTTTAAATAAAATAGTGTACATTGTAAGTAATATTATATTCTTTAATTGAACGTTCATGTTAAGTTTTTATTAAATTAATGAAACTAAACTTTTTAAAATTTTAGCCTTAGTATGAAATTTTTCCTCTGAACCTACTGAATTGAATCCTTATTGAATTATTATAAGAAACCTGCTTTCTGATAATAATTCGATAAAAATCAAATACATACATAACCTAAATATTTATATGCTTAAATTTAAATACCTATTTACCATATATCACTATATTTGCATCAATTTTCTTATATTATAGCTGTATATAGATGTATTCTTAGTACATGGACGCAGATAAATCATTTTAAATTTAGAATCATAAATAAATAAAGACAAAGTATACCTGTTAAATAAACTCTTAAATTTTTAAACAGTAGTAAATCATAAGAAATTAAGGCATATAAGATCAGCATATTCATTAGACTATATAAAACCATACAAATTTTAACATTTGCCACAACTGTTAAACTTCGTAGAAAATTTTCTTTAGTCAGCATTATTTATTTCTGTTTCTATGGTATGCTTTTTTACAAAGCATTTTAAAGAGTAGATATGTTATTAAATATTTTATTTTTTATGTTAATGTATATGGCATAAAATATATAATTTATAAAGTATTTTCAAGAATTAACAAAGAGTTACCTTAAAACATAAGGTCTTAATTATTAAGGGGACTTTCAGTTGAAAATGCATATTTTTCCCTCATTAAATCGTAAAATATATATATATGAATGTCATTAAAGTAAAAAAAATACCATTCTTGTTTATTGAAATGAATGAAATATTAGACAAAAGGCAATAGAAACATAACTAATAAAACTTTTCATTATTATTTTATGATTGTTGAAACGTTCGAGACAAAATTCTAACTCTATTTGACATTTATCGACTATTTAATTTACAGATTGTATAAGTTCAGTTACTTTAAATAATTTTGTTATAAAACAGATACACTACGAGTTTTTTTACTTAAAATAACTTTTAAAGAAATTTTATACGAAAAAAACTTGATATTTTACATGTTGCTATACTTTCCGTTTAATATTTTTTAACAACTTCCTACAAGGCTTCCTACTAAGTTTTTCGTATACAAAATGGCCATGCCATTTCTAATGCATACACATAAGGCTGTTTTTTAATAAAGATTAATTTCAAACAATTACTCATTAAAATTGCGTTATTAAAATTAAAATTACTAATTAAAGCACGTTCAGTTCAATTTTTACGTCATGAATACACAGAGATTATGATAGATGTACTAAACCTTCAAACGAATTAAAAATGACGTAAATTAATGTAGAAAATTAACTGCCCCCATACTACAACGGAGAACGCATATCTAGACGAGTAGGAAAATTCTGTTTCTTTTGTGTACAAATTTGACATATAACTAATAACCCATTTACTTAGTATTAACTAAATATTACTGATAAAATAATCAATACAATTTTACTACTAACTACTTTAAACAGTTTTAAAAGAAACTTTTATAATTTTATAAACTTCAGTTGTATTTCTAAACATTCTATTTAAACATTTATCCATAATTTGAGTTGCATATAATATTTTACGATATATTCTTTTAGTAGATTAAAGCATTATTATACATTTTTTGTTTTTACAAAATAAAGAATACGGGTTATTATAATTCATTTCTAAAAACTTTCCATCGAATCTTTATATAGAAACTAAGTTTTATTATAGTGCCTAAAAGTTTTCCTAAAAATAAAAATGACCTCGTTACATATACAAGAAATATACAAACAATTACTCATTAAAATTGCGTTATTACTAATTAAAATTACTAATTTAAATGACTAATTAAAACACGTTTCGTTCAATTTTTACCCTATGAACACACGGAGATTATGATACTACATCTTCAAACAAATCAAAAATGAAGTAAATTAATGTAGAAAATTCACTGCCCCCATACTACAATCACATATCTAGACGAGTAGGAAAATTCCATGTTTATTTTGTGTACAGGTTTGACATATAACTAAGAATAAGAAGCATAGATGGCGTTTTAATACCCATTTACTTAGTATTAACTAAATATTACTGATATAATAATCAATACAATTTTACTACTAACTACTTTAAACAGTTTTAAGGGAAAAATTTTATAATTTTATAAGCTTCAGTTATATTTCTAAACATTACCTTTAAAACTTTATCGACAATTCACCTTAGATCTATTATTTTATGATATATCCGTATAGGAGATTAAAGTATTATTATATATTTTTTGTTTTAATAATTATTATAATTCATTTCTAAAAACTTTCCACCGAATCTTTAGATAGAAACTAAGATTTATTACTGAGCCTTAAAGTTTTCTTACTAATAAAACTGACCTCATTACACAACAAGAAATATGGATGTAAATAGTGAAGATAATATTGATTTTAAAACAACTAATAATTATAAAATTTTATATTTATTAAGATTTAAACTTCAAATTTTAATAATAATTATATTACTTAATTTTAAGAACGTATTAATTTTTATATGAATTATTTAAAAAATAGTTCCGTAAGTCCAGTGTTTCCTTAATAAATAGGAAAAATGTATTTGGCTTACGTTGCTGACGATGGTGTCGAGTTCACTCCCGTGTCGGCTCTTGTTAAAGTACCACCCGTCGACACTACACTCATACTCTTTGCTGCTATTCCACTTGACCGAAATGCCCGCCTCCTGGTACAAGGCCTGTGCGTAAATCGTCCGGTTGATCCTGCACTGACTATGCAACAATTCCCAGTCCCTGTACTCACGTGCCAGGTACAGTCTGAGTCTGGCGTAAAGAAGCATGCTTCCGTTAGCGTTGGTGGTGGCATCCACCTCGGACACGCGACACCAGTGGTCCGGGGTCCAGCTCATTAGCAGCTGACAGTAGCCGTGCGAGCCGAACGGCAGCTGCGCTGGCAGAAGGACCAACCACAGTAAGAGGTGTTGATACCGTCCGTCGGAACCGGCATTCGGGAGCACCGCATCGAAAGGCATATCTCCGGCGGACTGAAATCCGGAGGATGCGGAGAGCAGGAACGGATCGCGGCTAAGAATATCACGTGGAGGGGATGCGAACGCCACCTGGAGTGGAGGGATCAGTTGGGGGGAAGGCGAAATTGAGACATACATCACTTGTACCATTGCACTCGATCTGTTTCGTCTAAGCTCAGAACACAATAGGTGCTTCAACACCTGAACTGTTATTTAATGAATTAAGCTTTATTTCTCTAAATGATTTTTTCTTTTCATGTAAATTAAATACATTGTAGGTTATTGAACAATTATTTACGGTGGCAGTATTCTTTCAAAAGTAATTTATTTTAATTTAAAAAATGGCTAGAAAATGTAGCTTATTATTGGCAATAAACAAATGTAAATATAGTTACAAATTCAGCAGAAAGTAATACAAAATTTAGAAATTTTGACATTTATTAAAAAATTTAGAGATTGACATTTTTAAGAATATATATTTTTATACATCACTTGTACGATTGCACTCGATCTGTTTCGTCTAAGCTCAGAACACAATAGGTGCTTCAACACCTGAACTCTTATTTAATGAATTAAGTTTTATTTCTATAAATGATTTTATCTTTTCTATGTAATTTAAATACATTGTAGGTTATTGAACAATTATTTACGATGACAGTATGCTTTCAAAAGTAATTTATTCTAATTTAAAAATTGGATAGAAAATGTAGCTTATTATTGGCAATAAACAAATGTAAATATAGTTACAGCTTCAGCAGAAAGTAATAAAAAATTGAGAGATTTTGACATTTATTAAAAAATTTAGAGTTTGACATTTTAAAGAATATATATTTTTATACATCACTTGTACCATTGCACTCGATCTGTTTCGTTTAAGCTCAGAACACAATAGATGCTTCAAAACCTGAACTCTTATTTAATGAATTAAGTTTTATTTCTATAAGTGATATTTTTCTTTTCTATATAATTAAAAGTACATTGTAGGTTATTTAATATTTATTTAGCGTAGAAGTATGCTTTCACAAGTAATTTTTTATATTTAAAAAATTGGCTAGAAAATGTAGCTTATTATTGGCATTAAACAAATGTAAATAAAGTTACAGCTTCAGCAGAAAGTAATAAAAAATTTAGAGTTTTGATATTCATTAAAAAATTTAGAGATTGACATTTTAAAGAATATATATTTTTAAAGTGACCCATGCGTTTCGTGCTTTCAAAGATAATATATTATTCTTTATTTGTAAGATACCTTTTTTGTTTACTGTAAAAATTGATTGTTTTATATAGCTTTCGCAGAAAATATTAATAGAATTCCAACAAAATAGTCTGTAAAGTTTAAAAAAAGAAGATAAAAAATTAATTTTTAGTAAACTACATATTTTTTCCATAAGATAAATAATCTGTAAAGATCGCAGGGAGAAGACAGTCAAAAATTCGTCTATAGCCCTTAAAGTATTCAGAAAAAAATGTCTGTTTAGAAAATACGATTAATGTTATTACTAGCAATTACTGTTTTACATATTGTGGTATTAATTATGTTTATTATAGGATTATAGATACTCAAAATATTTTCTCCATTCTTCTGTGTTAGTTAAATTACTGCTCAATTCAATAAATCTGCAATCAACTAGTTAAATTGGACCTACTGACAAAACAGAACTGTGTAATGGACCGGGGAGAATAATAAGTAATTTCCAAAAGAATTATGTTTATTATAGGATAATAGATACTCAAAATATTTTCTCCAATCTCATATTTTGTTGAAGTTACTTTTCAATTCAATGAATTTCCTGATCAAATGCTGAAAATTTGATCACGTGAAAAAGTAGAACTATTTAATTGACCGGGGTTTTGGAGAAGTAGTTTTCAAAAGAATTTCCCCTCCAAAATCAATCTATACATTTACGCTTTTAAAATATGGCCCAGACGTAAACATATTTATTAAAACAAAATATTATTAAATTACTCAATTAACTAAGATATTGTCCTACAAATTAATTATTTTCAAAAATTTGAAATCATGACACTTGGAAATTTCTGATAATTAATCAAGAACTCTATACTTCAGGTATAAAACGAAACGAAATTCTCGAAAAAACGAAGAGTTTTCAGAAACAAAATAACACTAAATAAATACTTTTACTAGAAATCGTAAGAAAAAACAATATATATATATATATATATATATATAAATATATATGTATATAATATATATATATATATATATTTATATATATATATATAATATATATATATATATATATATATATATATATATTTATATATATATATATATATATATATATTATATATATATAAATATAAAATATATAATATTATATATATATATATATATATATATATATATAATATAAATATATATATATATAAATATATATATGAATATATATATGTATAAATATATATTACAAAATATATATATATATACATTCATATATATATACATATATATATATATATATATATATAATTATATATATATATATAAATATATATATATATATATATATATATATATATATATATATATATAAATATATATATATATATATATATATATATATATAAATATAAATATATATATATATATATATATATATATTATATATATATATATATTATATATATATATATATTATATATATTATATATTGTATATATTTTATTTTATATATATATAAATATATATATATATATATATTAATATATATATATATATATATATATATATATATATATATATATATATATATATATACATATATATACATATATATATATATATACACATAATATAAATTATATATATATACATTATATACATACATATATATATATATATATATAAATATAATATATAAAATATATATATATATATATATTATAATATTTATATATTAATAATAAATTTTCTTAGTTAGTTAGACTAAGTTGTCATAATCTGCATTTAGGTTAACACAAAACTCTTTTAGATACGAAAGAATATTTCAAATGTTTTATGTTTACTTATTTTTATCTTTTATCTCCATATATTAAGTATCAACGTTATTATCCATGTTTTCATTTATATAATATTTTCAAATATTTCATAAACCCATTCTTAATTTTTTGCTATCAAAGAATATTTAGGAGTTTCATCTAATAAAAAAAATTTTCAAAAGCTCAGAAATTCAGGAATTATATTTACTAAACCAATCAAGGCGTTATATTAGCAATTATTTAATTTGTTTCAGGTTCTTAATTCTCTAAGCGATGTTAATAATTGTAAATTACAATAACCACACTTCATCTATTCTTGGTAAGAAGTTATTACGCAATTTTCAAACACTGTTCTCCCAAACATTGTTTTTGAGATATATTGAAATTAAAAAGTACATGGAAATAAATCTGTGCTATATAAAAAAGAAAACTTCACTCACAGGTCTGTTAATAATAGCGGTAGTACATTACAAATATTTAAACTTAAATCCAGTAAAATTTTAATTACCTACCTATTTAAATATAGTATAATTAAAGTATTCGAATCCTCTTAGTTTCATTTTGTAAAACTCTTTAAATTATTTTTATTTATCTATTTAGAACAATGAATAAATTATCTTTTCATTCAAAGCACGTATTAATTAAAGTGAAAATCAGTAATAATTCCGCGTATTCAATTTGTTTTTCTACCAGTATATTTGTATGAAAATTTATGTACTATTGTGTTCAAAATAACGGGAGAAATAATCAAACAATATACTTGTGAAAAATTAAAAACATAGGAATGCATAAAATTATTCATAGTTATATTTATTTAAAAATTTATTGAATATTGTCTAGATAACTGCTGACATGTATGATTGAAAAATCTAATAAACACTTTAAGTCTCTACAAATTTGGCTCTAACTTTTAGAGTGCCGATATTGCATTAAAATTAATCGTTCACTCCCCTAGAGAATTTTTAAATATCATTTTATAATGAGTAGCACAAAGCGTATTTTATAACAATTTTATTTTCTTTCTGTTCATTTTATTATTTATTTAATGATGATACAATTTTGTTCTTACAGGCATTTAAAATATTTATACAAAGCTTATCTTTTATTTAATAAAACTTTTATAGTAGTATTTTTTTATATATAGTTATATCTACTAACTATATTACTTCCTTACCAGTTCTAATTTGAAACCCGAGAACTTTTTCGCTGTAACCTATGCTAGATACAAATAGAATAGAGAAATGTATACCTTAAAGATACATTAACTCTATACTTAAATATCAGTGTAAAAAATAAAATATGAAAGTATGAACTAAGGATAAGGCTCTATTTATGGTTTCAATGCTTTTACAACGCTTGAAATATGATCAGCAAATTTATATAAAGCTTATCTTTAATTTAATAAAACTTTTATAGTAGTATTTTATATATATAGTTATATCTACTAACTATATTACTTCCTTACTAATTCTAATTTGAAACCCGAGAACCTTTTCGCTGTAACCTAAGCTAGATACAAATAGAATAGAGAAATGTATACCTTAAAGATACATTAACTTTATACTTAAATCTCAGTGTAAAAAATAAAATATGAAAGTATGAACTAAGGATAAATCTCTATTTATGGTTTCAATGCTTTCACAATGCTTGAAAAATGATCAGCAAATTCTACCGAAATATCATAGATTTATATCAATTGATATATTAAAAAATTTAAACTATTAATATATATCATAATTTTAAATATATTAAATATTATATGCATTTACCTAATGTTCTTGAAGTTAAGATTCTTGATGTATGGAAAAACTTACTGTTGCTATTTTAGTTATACAAAATTTTCCTAAAATCGTTTTTGTAGATAAAATATTACACTATATTTTTATTTACTACTTTCAACGTTGGAAGCTATTAAATATAAAACACCAATTAATTTTTAAGTTTTCGAAGATCAAAATATATTTATTTTTATATTAATATGCATGATGATTTTAAGCGAAAACAAAATAGGATGCTGAAATAAATTTCGAAATATACTTTGATATAAATATTGATATAAATATATACTTAAATATCAGTGTAAAAAATAAAATACGAAAGTATGAACTAAGGATAAGGCTCTATTTATGGTTTCAATGCTTTTACAACGCTTGAAAAATTATCAGCATATTCTACCCAAATATCGTAGATTTATATCAATTAATATATTAAAAAATTTAAATTATTAATAAATATCATAATTTCAAATATATTAAATATTATATTTACCTAATGTTCTTCTAATTAAGATTCTTGATATATGGAAAAACTTATAGTAGCTATTTTAGTTATACAAAATTTTCCTAAAGAAGTTTTTGTAGATAAAATGTTACACTATATTTTTAGTTACTACTTTCAGCGTTGGAAACTATTAAATATAAAACACCAATTCTTCTTTAAGTTTTCAAAGCTCAAAATATATTTATTTTTATATTAATATGCAAGATGATTTTAAGCGAAAACAAAATAGGATGCTGAAATAAATTTCGAAATATACTTTGATATAAATATTTTAGTGTATTTGCAATCATGGTTTTGTCCGTTGAGAATTTTTTGTTGAAAATTGCATGGTTCACATTAGCCTATTTTGAAATAAATACATAAAAATTTATGGCAGTTTATTTAGTGGAAGTTTTTACCGAATATTCATTTTCCTACAGAAATATTTCTTTAACTTAAAGAAAAATAGGTAATCTATGTATAATTTATCAGCACATTTAACAATGAATTAAAAATTCATACATACTTTTTTTGAAAATCACTTTTTTTACATTATAAAATTTATTGGGAATACTACATAAACACATCATTTATCATCAAATACTATCAACTTACTTATCAGTATCTTTCATCTTACTTATCATCACTTATCTTTCTTACTTATCAGTAAGAAAATAAATTATTAGTATTAATTGACAAAACTCTCCAGAATTTTGGGTTTTAGTCTGTGAAAATTTAAAAGAGATTTTATCTTTTTCGAATAAAAATTATATATTCAAACTTAGAACATCCCCCCTGTCCATACATATTTTATAACAAACAGAAAATTTATAATTCTCATTCTATACCAAAAGGGACTGATAATTTTGTGAAGAGAATTATGAAGTGCATTTCTAGTATTCTATACTGTGAAGTTTTTAAAATATGGTAGGTGATCAAATCCTAGTTTTGAATGAGAATGTATTTTGGTTAAACCTCAGTTTTGTATGTTGGAACATCCTGTTGTTTATTTAGCACACTGTTCTATTTTATAGAAATTGTAGTCAAATATTCACATTTTAACTGTATGATATCCTTCGTGCTGATGTATCTTGTATTAGTCTGTCATTAAAAAGGCATAAATTAAATGTTAAACGGACAAGCTTCAAAACAATTTTAAATGGCACACGTTTCATAAAGTTATATTTTTCCTCTTTCCTTATATGAATTGAAAAGTTAAAGGAACATATAAAGATATAAACACAGTATATTTGAAATTAAATAAAAATTTATCTGAATAAAAAGATAAAAATAATATATTTACTAGCAGAAAAGTTGTTATTACTCTTTTAACTGCACAGTGACAAATATATTCAATAAACCATTTCCATTCTCTGAAATTCCAATATTACAATGTATTGAATCCTGCATTTTTTCGGCGAACGATGGTCGAATGGTTAGGGTGCTAACATTTAGTACCGGAGTTCGTGTGTTCGAATCCCGCACTGACATGGATGTTTGTAGCCTTTCGGAATCGGCTTTAAGCTGTAGGTCCTGGTCTCATTATCCCTCGTGTTGCAAAAAGTAGACCGTAGGGCTTCAAACCAAACCTGCATTTTTCAATCATTTATAACCAACTAATACGGAACCTTTTCTTACTTTTAACTTTAAAATCGAATGGTATAATTCTTTTATTATTATAAAAATCAATTGTGAATTTATTTTATAGTCTACAGTTTAATAGCAAGTTAATAAACAATTTGTTAATCATCCAACATATTTTATCCGTATCAAATATTTAACAGTATTACTACCAGTGAACGGTGTATAGGTTGACATTCAATCCTAATCAGTGTCACTGGTAATAAATCTATTGTTTGTTTATTTAAAGAATATTCAAACTCCATTTAATCTGCTAACATAAGATGAAGTTATGGTAGACTGTGGTAATAGGTTGCTAAGTCAACGAATGTATTATAATATGTTTTTTTTTTCATGCTTAGATTGTCTTCAGTTTATTTTTCAACAAATGAATTATTTTCTTTTATTAGAACTGATTTTTAAATCACCCACATCATTTCATTGATCCTGCTAAGTTTTAATTGTTTTGTATAAGATATAACACTACTAATTCCCAAACTATTTTGGATTTTCTTTAATTATTGAAAATGAATTTCTTTTATTCATTTTTATTAATTCAATCATTTAAAAAATCTCTAGAACAGTTAACTAGATTTTTATGAGAAAATACATAAGATGACTGAATACAATTTGTAGATTTATATCTATTTCTACGTATATTTCTATGTATATTTTATAGTCTACAGTTTAATAAAAATTTAATACACAATTTGTTAGTCATCCAACATATTTTATCCGTATCAAATACTTAACAGTATAACTACCAGTGAAAGGTGTATAGGTTGACATTTAATCCTAATCAGAGTCACTGGTAATAAATCTATTGTTTGGTTATTTAAAGAAGATTCAAACTCCATTTAATCTGCTAACATAAGGTGAAGTTATGTTAGACTGATATTAGGTTGCTAAGTCAACGAATGTATTATAGTATTTTTTTTTCATGCTTAGATTATCTTCAGTTTATTTTTCAACAAATGAAATATTTTCTTTTATTAGAACTGATTTTTTAATCACTCACATCATTTCATTGATCCTGCTAAGTTTTAATTTTTTTTGGTTAAGATATAACACTAGTAATTGGCAAATTATTTCGGATTTTCATTAATTATTGAAAATGAATTTCTTTTATTCATTTTTATTAATTCAATCTTTTAAAAAAAATCTTTAGAACGGTTACCTATATTTTTATAAGAAAATGCATAAACTGACTGAATACAATTTGAAAATTTATATTTATTTGTACATATATTTCTATATAATTTTGTAGTTTGGGAATATATTATTTGTTTAAACAACATTCAGTCTAATTACTTTAATTATTATTACTATTAACATTACTTTTGTCACAATCCGTCTGTCACATTCCCATTAGTTTCTTTATCAGTACCCCTGCCTGATAAATAATTACAATTATTTATCGTCATTTATTCCTAAAGTTCATAAGGCATTCTGAATAACAAGAAGATCTTTATTTTGTGAAATAAATAAAAATTAATTTATGCTTCGAATTATTACCATTCAGGGAAAGAGCTTGATAAATTGCTCCAGATGTTTCGAAAGGTTCCGGAGAGAAAACATCTGCAACATAGCAGAAATAACATAAAATTATGAAAGCTCGAAAAATGCAGTTAATGAAACCATAATCTGCATAAAAATTGCACTTTGATCAAGTCTTCGCATTTTCTGGAACAATGACACCATGACAAGAGGAAATTGAATTTCCTTAAAAGACAATTAAAATTCGCCATGTCTTGTTTAATTTTCCGTCTACTAGATAAGTAGCGGAATTGTTCAAGCCATTCACCTGCACCGAAAGTAATAAGCAGCACTACTGAACCAAAATAATTTACTTATACGAAAGTTTGTAAATTGATTTCTTCGTGCACCGCTTTTTTATTTTGAAAAGTTCAGTCTCAATTAAGTGAATAGTTAGACAGGTTATAGTCGAATAACCATTGTTTTCATACTGTGAGATAACTTATACTTATTAAAAACTCATTGTACGAAGACCTCCAAAATCTTTATATAGAATATATATTTTGAAATTAAACGTTTCGTTATATAAAATACTTATAAATATTTGTTATTTTTATCTCACTGAATTGTACTACGAAAATAAAGAAAAATAATTATCTATCACATACTAAAATTATATTCTTTTATGTATAAATTACTTTAAAAAATCTCCAATATACAAATTTTCGTTTAACACTCCAACCATGAAATACTCCAATATATCTAGAATAGTCGTGAACGGTCATTTTGTCTGGTCTTTCAAACAATTATAAAATATATTTTAAACTAAAATAATATTAAAAACTCCTTTACAATAAATAAATTTGACTGCAAATTGCAAAAGAAACATGGATTTTAAAAATTAATTTCAAGAAAATAAAACATTTTACATACTCTTACTCATCAAAGCCAATCTTGATGATATTGTGTGATACATTTAAGTTTTGATTCAATGTACTTAGCAAAAGAACATTTTGTACTTTTTGCACTGATATTGCCTCATAAAGATGCTTAACCAACGAGCTCAGTGGCCGAATGGTCAAAGCATGCGATCCAGACCCGAAGATTGTGGGTTCGATGCTTGCCATGGCGGTTTATCCAAGGTTTGGTTTGGAGAGCTACGGTCTACTGTTTTGCACACGAGGGCTAATGAGACCGGCACCTACTGCTTAAAGCCGATTCCGAACGGCTACGAAAATCCATGCCATAGTGGGATTCGAACCCACAAACTCCGGTACCGACGATCAGCGCCCTAACTAATCGGCCAGCGTTCGGCTACGCGGTTTATCCAAAGTACGAAAAAGTTTTAAATTTAATAATATTATTTATTGTTTCCTTATGTTCTTGAACATTCTAGATCTTTCTTTAATATGTAGATTAGTTATTTCTCGAATATTCTGTTCGGGTGTAAAAGCTGATACCCAGTAGTTGTAGGCAACTTCTCGATCTTGTAAAGTTATGAGTTGCTACTTAGCTTCAATAAATTCGTTTGTTAAGTTAAACGGTGTGTTCATTCGAATTTTCGTGACAATATGATGTTAAAGTAATACCTTCATGTGAAATTTTTTTCCTAGAGTAGAGCTTATCTTTTACTTTCTTGAAGTTATATGACATCTCTCTTTTTGCTTTGTTTATTGTGTCCTCCAAACTCAGGCTATTTTTTTCAAACTCTTTGCCTAATTCAATGTTGTAAAGAAATTGTCTATTCTTACTTTCCTTCCTCTGCAATAAAATGGTTCCATCAAACGATACACTGCGTGTTCTCCAAATGTTAGAGAAACTGGTCGACTTTCTTCTTTTCCTAAGTGTAGAAACCCATTCAGAACACACTTTGTTGATAAATCAACGGCTAACCAACATTTTATCGCAAATTTGTAGGGGGGTTTCATAATATACAGAATAAACTTGCACCTTCTTTTCGTTGAAATAATGGTTCATATATAGTAATGGTTTCACCAAGTTTATACCACAATAAACAGTGTTCATCATTCGATAAAATTGTTTACTTCGGAAACAAGAGTGAATCTGTCGTTTAACAACCTTAGTGATATAGTCGTTTTTACATCAAATCAAGAATATCATATAATTTCTCTAATCTCCTTCGTGACATAGTTTCGTTAGAATAACTGCTTCTCCATTTTGTAGACCACAAAGCATCGATCGAAATTCATTTTTCATGTAAAGCACTCCAAATATACAGCAAGGAATTGAAAGCATCATGTAAGGTAAGTTTCTAATTATTATCTCCATATCTCCGTCTTGGTTGAATTTCTGTTCAGTGTTATATCTGTTTCAAATTTTTTTTCATTTAGTCGCCAAGCATTACTTGCATTTTCAAAGATAATTTTTCTTTTAGTGGAAGATGGTGCCGAACAATGGCCGATTAGTTAGGGTGCTGGACTTCGGAACCGGAGTTCGTGGGTTCGAATCCCACAGTGGCATGGATGTTCGTAGCCGTTCGGAATAGGCTTTAAGCCGTAGGTCCCGGTCTCATTATATATATATATATATATATATATAATATATATATATATATATATATATATATATATATAATATATATATATATATATATATATATATATATATATATATATATATATATATATATATATATATATATATATAATATATATATATATATATATATATAATATATATATATATATATATATATATATATATATATATATATATATATATATATACATATATGTATATATATATATACATATATATATATATATATATATATATATATATATATATATATATATATATATATATATATATATATATATATATATATATATATATATATATATATATATTATATATATATATATATATATATATATATATATATATATATATATATATATATATATGTATATATATATATATATATATATATATATATATATATATATATATATATATATATATATATATATATATATATATATATATATATATATATATATATATATATATATATATATATATATATATATATATATATATATATATATATATATATGACTGATTGGTTAGGGTGCTTGCCTTCGGAACCGGAGTTCGTGGGTCGAATCCCACAGTGCATGGATGTTCGTAGCCGTTCGGAATAGGCTTTACGCTGTAGGTCCCGGTCTCATTAGCCCTCTTGTTGCAAAAAGTAGAACGTAGACCCCACACCAAACCAAACACCAAACAAAATTAGCGTTAGATGAGGGGCATCGTTTTCCTGCAGAACATTATGTATCGTCCGTCTTCCGGTATTTTCGATATGTTTTTCCTTGTGGTTACTGTCGTCTTATGTATAAAACCTTTATTTATAAATACATTTCCGCTTGTATGCATATTTTTATGTATTTTAAGTAAGATTAAAATATACCAAGTTTTATAAATCTTCATCAAGAATCTGAAGAATTTTCGAGTGGCTTGGACTGCTTTGTTTTATATATATATATATATATTTTTTTTTTGTTTTTTTATGGGCTGAACTCCACTGTTTGATTGGATAACTTCAACGTTAGGAATTAAATTTTAAAAACAAACTTTGGTTCACATTAGTTTATTTTAAAAACCTAGACCATAGAACTGCAAACTAACAACAAAACAAAATCTAAATCAGGTGTTTTTACTTCTATAAACAGATGAAGTTCATTAACAGCACGATTATTTATCAGCTTACACATATATTTATCGACATTCAATATTTTCATATTTAATACCTTTTAACTAATAATGATAGAAGTGAGATAAATTTAAATTATTTTCTATCAATTTAATGTAATTTTTCTAATAAACATTAAACATAGTTTTTAAATGTTTAATAAAATAAAAACAGCCTCCCCCTCAATTACACTGCCCCGAATTTAGTACATATCTGAAAAAAGGCAAAATGATTATTATCATTTACTCATAAATATATTAAGTGTGCATGTTTACGACAGGAGTCCTTTTATTTGTTTATCAATACTTCTTATCGTATAAATTAGACATAACAAAGTTCATTTCCTATATCTCTTTTATACTTATTATACGTACGGTGGACATATATAAACTGCATTGAAAGATATGACGAGCATCTAATTTTTAAATCAGCATGCCATTTACCTCTTTTTAATATTGGATGGAAAGAGACGTACAGCATATATATATATATATATATATATATATATATATATATATATATATATATATATATATATATATATATTATATATATATATATATATATATATATATATATATATATATATATATATATATATATATATATATATATATATATATATATATATATATATATATATATATATATATATATATATATATATATATATATATATATATATATATATATATATATATATATCTTATATATATATATATATATATATATATATATATATATATATATATATATATATATATATATATATATATATATATATATATATATTATATATATATATATATATATATATATATATCTATATATATATATATATATATATATATATATATATATATATATATATATATATATATATATATATATATATATATATATATATATATATATATATATATATATATATATATATATATATATATATATATATATATATATTTATATATATATATATATATATATATATATATATATATATATATATATATATATATATATATATATATTCAATATATATTCAAACGGTTACTTAAAAATATTTATATCATAGACGAATTATGTTGTTTGATTATCTTTTTTGGTCTGTATAAAGTTCACGAAACCAGTCTCGGAAATAGCAGTTTGACTGGAGAGGAGGGATAAACAAAACATGATTTATGGTAAAAAGTAGATTAAAGGGGATAAATAAGTATGTGTGGAAGGATATGCCACTGCACTTTACGAATAGCTTTGTGGAGATACATCGTGCATGCTGATGTTGGCGGAAATGACTGGCGTATGAACAATATACATACATATATATGCATATATATATATAATTATATATATATATATATATATATATATATATATATATATATATATATATATCTATATATATATATATATATATATATATAATATATATATATATAATATAGATATATTTATATATATATATATATATATATATAATATATATATATATATATATAATATATATATATATATATATATATATATAATATATATATATATATATATATATATATATATATATATATATATATATATATATATATATATATATATATATATATATATATATTATATATATATATATATATATATAAATACATATATACATAAATATACATATATACATGTATGTATATATATACAAATATACATAAATATATATATATACATATATACATAAATACATACATGTATATATATATACATATATATATATATTTATATATATATATACATGTAATATATATATATATATACATACATACATGTATACATATATATATATATATACATATATACATATATACATATATACATAGATATATACATACATACATGTATACATATATATATATGTACACATATCTTTATACATATATATATACATACATACATGTATACATATATATACATATATATACATATATATACATGAAATATATATATATATATTATATATATATATATATATATATATATATATATATTTATACATGCATACATGTATACATATATATTATTTTTAACTTAATATTTTTCATGTATTTTTTCTCTGAAACCGTTTCAGTTCCACTAATAAAATCTTCTGTCGAATGTTGGTATACAAATATAAATATATGTTGTGAGATTTCGTTTTTGATAAAGAAGTTTGAAAATAAACGTGGACAAATATGGTTGCTTTGACTCGGTCTGAGAGACTCTTTTCACATCTTTAAGATTTTATCCCCCGAACGGCTAAAGCAGCAGTGTGACATTAAATCAAATATCAAAGTCCTCCATCATCCTGAATTTTTTTCATTTTTTCTTCCCGCTGCTCAATGTTAAAAGACACTATAAGGACCCGGTTCTACTTTTTATGGGGATATTTCCCGATAAGATATCCTCGAAGACTATTTGAGGAGCAACATGATTTATTTTCTTTTACATTGAGTTTCACAAATATTGCACTTCCAAAAGACGTCAGAACCTAAGGCCTAAGTGCATGGGATCATTCAAATGCAAGAACATATATTTGTAATTGCAGTTTTCAAAAAACTTTAAGGAACTTATTTATTATATAAAATTAATATGATAAAGTTATCTGGATTTGTAACTGAATCAACGATTAATTATACATTTTTGTATATCTTTAAATTATTTGCAATAATTTCTCTCAGTGTCGAGTTAAATCATATAAACAAAGATATAAAAATCTTCTTTGAAATTATTAAAAAAGGGACATTCTTAACAAATATCACTGATAATTATATACAAATTGTATCATTGTTCCATTGTATGTTTGGTGTTACAAACTGTGTATTTTAATTGCATAATTTGTGAATGCTTTATTATTTTTGTGATCAAATATACTGGTTAATGAATGAATCGAAAATACTTTCCGAGCTATTCTAGTTTGTCATCAAATTCGGAGACAATAATTGTCCACGAAAATGTTTGAGAAATTTGTGAAGCATGCGTATTACTGAATGAACTACATATACCTAAAAGGCTAGAGATAGGTTCCGTATGGACATGAATTAGTTGACATCAATCAGCAAATAGAAAGTTAAGATCTGGCCTTGAATCTGTAGATCAGACTTTATAGCGATTGATAGCTCGAACCGATCAGCTATTCAGAACGAAAAAGCAAGAAAACACTTCCAGTTTTCTGCTCTGCTAAAGTGGTTGAAATTTTATTATATTTTGTTAATACTAGCACGTGGTTTAGTAATTTTCTTTCCTTGGAAAAGGTGGAAAAGTGTGAAATTTGTAAAAAGTTTTACTAAATGCTGTTAAACATTCAAAATTTAAAAAAAAGTTTTATAAGATTCTTTCCATAACAGTACTTTGTAATATTTGGGGATTATTACAAATTGTGCATTTGAAATAGCCTACCTTATGAAAGGTTTATTTATTATTGTGTTTAAATTTATATGTTAATCCCATAAATGAATGTTCTTTCCAAGCTATCCTAATTTAGCATTAAGTCTGAAGGCCATAATGTACATAGAAAATGCTTGAAACACCTGCAAAGCATGTGTATTAATGAATCAAATACATAAATCTAAAAGACTAGAAATGGAACACCAACAGACACAAAATATTTGAGGTCGATCAGCGAATAGCGATTGAAGATCCACCCTTGAATCTGTAGACCAGACATAGTAAAGATTGATAACAGGAACTAATCATCTGTTTAGAGTGATAAGACACTTCTGTTATGTAGCCTCCGAATACCAATTGTTCACTACTTCCTGATGGTGACCTTGGACGATGGTTTATGTGTTGCATCCACACGCTGGACCATTAAATGAGCAGAGCACATGTATTCGTCCATGCGGTCTACTGAGCACTTACATTGCTCATCTAGCTGTCTTTGATCTTTGGAGAAAAACAGCGTCCGAAGCCACCTTCCTCAAAGGCTAATTTATCGTCCATGATAAGCCATACCCCCTCCAGAAGATAGTATTGGTTTGTAGGGGACCATAGTGTGAAGGGGTCTTTAAAAGTGGCTTGGATGTTACTAGTTTTTTATTAATTGTAGATCGCGGTTCAGTACTTACTTTTTTTCGGAATCTCGGATGGTTGTGGAGTTTAGAAAAATGAGTAGTATTTTTGCTAACCATCGAAAATTTATTAACGGATAAAACGAGACAATTTTCTCAATATTAAATTATTCTAAAAATATTTTTTTTCTTTTGGAAAATGAAGATCATAACATCAGCACCAGACATAAATATTGTTAAATGAAGGATAATATCATGAATATATTTTTCTTATTTTATATCTTTTTTGCTTTGTACACAAAAAACTTCAACGTATAATTTTTATTAACATTTATTTACACCTTAATTATCCAATGTCTGTTCGAAAAGTAAACACATAAAATTCAGCACGTAGTACATATAAATTGTTTACTTTGATCAGTGTTTAACATGTAAGTAGAATTAATATTTCTTGTTTTCCTCAGTGCTTTTTTTAGTCAAAAAAACTGTTTAATTAATAAACACACATACACACACACACACACACACACACACACACACACACATATATATATATATATATATATATATATATATATATATATATATAGAATGTCTACTTTCATCGGTGAATGTCAGTATTCATGTAGTCTTTTGGTGTATTTATTATTTTGGTGTAGTACTAGCGCATTTAACCGTTGAACATTTCTTTTGCAATGACAGCATTTATAGCCGTGTCCTCCACTCTTCAAGTTAGCTGCAGCGGCTTCTCACAGCCACATTTCTTGAGGAGAAATCTTATCTATGGAGAATAACTTTTATTTACAAAGTATAAACTGATTACGGGTATAAAACTGCTTGAAGATACCATTTTTTTAATAGTTTAATCGTCGTAATCTTCTATTCCAGCAACAACTGCTAATACATTTCGGGCATGTGTTCGACCACTGTCGACATCAGGGACATCATGAGTTTTGTAACATTATCTTTGCATGCATTAGAAGATAATCTTTTGTGGCCGCTCGTTTAATAGAAATAAACTTCTGCTGGTCAGTAAGGGCTTGATATAAGACATAGTAGGTTGAAACTTCTCTTCGATATTTTCCTTTGGAATGGACACAGAGACTTTGAAGTATTCCTTCATGGTATGTGTTGTTTTGACATTTATCATTATATAGTTTAATAACAAAATATGAGTTAAAAACGTCGACATACACCGGTGATAGTCCTAATATATAAGAATGTAATCAAATATTTGGCCTTTCAGGTATTTGGCATATGACTCTAATCTCGGGAATCCACAGTAGCATATATATATATATATATCTTTCTCTCTCTCTCTCTCTCTCTCTCTCTCTGTATATAATTATATATATATATATATATATATATATATATATATATATATATATATATATATATATATATATATATATATATATATATATATATATATATATATATATATATATATATATATATATATATATATATATATATATATATATATAAGTGTATGTATAAACTAAGGCATAATACAGAACAGGTTATGTGGTCTCATCGCATACGGATAGTATAAATATGGAGGTGTTCATTAAAAAACAGTCTTCCAAGTGGCTCTAATTTTTTAGTAAAAATATATATGTGAAGAATAAGTAATCTTAAAACAAAATTTTATTCAATGTATAAGAGAAAAAAATTTAAATATAATTATTTAATTCTAGGTTAATACATGTATAGGTAAATATTTTGAGCACTACTATAAAAACTTTTAAAAATATAATTATTATTTTAGAAAGTTTATTAAGATGAATTATGCATTGCGTATAGTAAAACTATGTGTATTAACTCTAAAGAAAGTTAAAAAAGAACATTTTAATATCATTTATAACATATTTTGTGCTTTTGAATTTTCAGTGTTATACCAAATTATCATTTTGAAGGAGTAAACATTGATATTTGAGATTTTACTAAATATTAAACTTATAGAAAATATGCAAAAACATTTTTTATACTTCTAAACGAAAATGTGAAATATAGAGTTTATGTGACTCCAAAAAATTCTATATAATATGCATTCCTCAGTTGATATGTTTATTTCAGATAAATTCACCTAAAATCTCTGAATATTTAATATCTAGAGAATAAAATAGATGTTTTTGGTAGAAAAACTGTGAAGGTATTCTGTTCTGAAAAGTTACGACTAAACTGGTTTTCAAAAATCTTCTGGTATATGTTTAGACTTGATAAAATACATATTTCGGATGAAAGTATAAATCATAATAATGCTTGGAATTATTCCAAAACAAAAAAAAAAAACTTCTCAAAATTCTTTTTGCATATTCTTCATAAGATCATATAGCTATTTTTGCTCTTTGCAATTATATAATAAAAATTTATGCATATACATTTCCTTTCCAAACCTTAATTTAGGAGACAATATTTGAATTAAATAGTAGAAAATAAAAAATTATATTAAGAATACAAACAATGGTACAAACAATTATATATATTGAAGTAAATATTTAAAATATTTAATTTCAAACTACCTCAAAACTATTCATTTAACTTTAGTAGTACTACAAATGTAAACTAATATTGTTCATATTCTTTTCATATATTTTCATATATACATTAGAAGATTTCATAATTAACATTAATTTAAGATGTACATATGTTCATAAAATATGTAATATCAAATTATTTACTGTTGTTAAAATAAGTTCAGATTTTTCTGTGTGTAATATAATCAGCTCCAGAGAGTGTTCATTTTATTCATATATCCTATACATCATCCTATACATTAAAGCACAGCTACATAAATAACATCATTGTTTATACCCGGAAAGTAATTTTTAAATTATATATCTAGACCTACATTTCTTAATTTATAAAATAATACTTGGAGCTTGATTTCTCTTAGATTTCTTCAAATATTTTCACCAAAATTCCCAAAATGTGTTAAAAGATAGTTGTTTATGAATGTTTGTACATTTTATTTAGGTCTGAGAATTCATAAAAAGTATAAGCTTGCATACAAATGATTTTATTCAAAGACTTTTCAATAAATGACAATAATACACAAATTATTATTATTACACAAATTATTACTATTATTATACACAAATTATTATTATAAATTATTTTACACAAATATAATAAAATATTTAAAGTAAGAAAGACTAGATATCTGATGAACAGAAAAATGAAAAATGTGGGAACATTTATCTCTCTCTCTCACACACACACACACTTATAAATAAATTCATATATATATATATATATATATATATATATATATATATATATATATATATATTTATTTATTTATTTATTTATTTATTTATATATATATATTTACATATATATATATATATATGTGTGTGTGTGTGTGTGTAATAAATCAAAATTATTACATTTAAAGTATGTCTATAAAATTATCAATTTTCCCTTCGCAATTCTATTCTCCCAGCCTCAAAATATCTTGTCTAAAGGAGTGATGGCAAATTAAAATCATTTAGCAGTTTCTCAAAGCTAATTCCGAAATTAATGCTAATTTATTGTCAACACGTTACATTTTCCAGATGTCTACCCTAAATTGTTCACTTTTTTAATGATATGACTTCTTGTCATATTTTTAATACCTATGGCTAAGCTCTGAGAAAGAATTCGTTCCATATCTCGCTGTGGGACCAATAGTGTAAGACACACATTTTAGTAGATCTTAAATAAAACTATGAAGTCGTCCACTATGTCCACTATGAAGTCATTCATTGTATCACGACAGCGTTTTGACAACGATTCTCTTTGCTCATTAAAGTAAAAAATGGTTAATTTTTTCTTAATTTTGTGTAACCGGCTGATTAAATTTTGCTGTATTGCACACACTCACTCACAAACACACACACACACACACACACACATATATATATATATATATATATGTATGTGTGTGTGTGTGTATAATGTGATACTTATAAATATACAATTAATATTTTGATAATGATTTTCAATGATTGCATAGTGTAATCAGTCCATTTTTTCATAAAAGTTCCAAGCTTTAACTTTCTTCAGATATTCATTTATTGGTGTATGCAGATGATGAACTAAGAATGGTATAAATAATACAAAATGAATGCTAAAATCTAAGATTAAAAAACACTTAGTAAGGAATTACAAGGATGTTTATTTAATAAAAATGTCAGTTTTCATAGTTTCACATTTATTAAATAAAATAATTAAAATTTGATTAAGAACTTTGACTTCTTATTAATTAATAGACTGACCGTTTTTTTCTCTTGCCATCATTAAAAAATACAAAATAACGAAAATTGCATATGTTAAAGTTAATTGATAGAAACGTAAATGAGCTAAAACAAACCATGTTCATCAAGAGTTGGCTGCAAAGCGGGAAAACAAAAGATCTCTTTGGAAGATTGATTGACACAGGTCTTGACAAAAGGTCATTAGAAATTCTCACTCTGATGCATAGTTAGGCCAAAAAGAGGAATGTAGTAATTTTGTTGGGTACATTGAAAAAAAAGAGAAAAATTGAAAATGAAGACTGTTAAAAATAACTGGAGAATCAGCAAAAGAAAAACAGAAAAACAAGTAATGAGAAGAAGTTTCAGTAGTAAAAACCAATTAGATGCAAACAAATATCAAATTTCGTTTATTATAAATAACCGAAATTATAATTTCACCAGTGTAACGATTTTAAATGTATAAAACCTAATAAATGTTTTAACAACATGATGAAGTGATTGCCGAACTAATATTAACTAAGCATATAATTTGGAATAAATTCAGATCATCTAGTTAATTGATTTTTCTTCCTACACGTATTCATGTCCCTTTGAAGACGATTTTCAATATGTGATAATACTTCCACATTGAGACACCGAAAAGAAATATTCTTAGACAATAAGTGGAGAATTGGGAATATAAAACAGCACTGGATCTCAAAAAGTTTGGAAATTATGTATATATATATATATATATATATATATATATATATAGATATATATATATATATATATATATATATATATATATTATATATATATATATAAAAAAATAAATAAATTATAAAATAATATATATTATAATATGAAAAAATAATTTTTAAAAAATAACATAACATAATAAATTTAACATAAATTTAAAAAATACATATTCAGAATAACTATAAAAATTATGTGTTTAGAAAACATAAAATTTGCTTTACGACTGGATTTAGCTTCATTTTTAATATTTAATTCTAATTTATTTCAGATTTACATTATAATTTAAAAGGTTTTAAAAACGACTACTTAAATTTTGGAATTGTTTTTGTTATTAGTACAATCTTAAAATTATAGATAACTGTTGGTGTTATCCACACATATTATCTCAACCGGTCTAGGAATAATTTAACTTATAATTTCAAATATGTTATATATAGAGCTACTTTCTATACATTACATTGAGTTTATTATTTTCTACAATGACAGATTGTATATTCACTTTTGTTGTGAATTAATTACATACCTCACCCATGATATTTCCAATTTCCATAGACAATATATACTAAAGTTCCTAGAAGCAGTGGAATTAAAAGAATGATCAGACTCCAAATACATCGCACTGACTTTCTCGCACATTCTGATCCCGAAACACTAGCTTGAAATGTTAAATTCCATTTGTCATGAATTTTGATCACATATTAATTTTTGAATCAGTATATTGCAGTTAAAACCTTCCTTCAATTCTAAATTTATTGTTGTTCAATCTCCTTTAATCCTTAAACATTCTTTGCAAGTTTAAGTACTAAATACCTTATCCAGTAAAGAATTAATTGTTAATGAATGTATTCATTGCCAACTTGTTTTCATGCGCATAATCCTTTGGGTAGATTATTTTCAGTCTGTATAGAAGGATTCTACTGTATAGCCACAATTACATTAAGTATACTTTGATAATTTCAGATTATTATTTACCATTAACATACATTTATACAGTATCTATGTGCATCTGTCTCAACTTAAATTAATAGATGAAATGACTGGAAATGTAGAACTTTCAATAGATTTCACAATATAATTCTTGTGTAAACTAGTAAAAGTATCTAAGACAGTAAAATTTATAAAAAAAAAAACATTTAGGTATTTTCTTTCCTAAAGTTCTACATACTTCTTCTAAGATTTATACCACAAATAATTACTATTTTTTATTAAATTGAATAAATTAGTTTTATTTTCCAAAATTACATAGCTTTATAAAAATAAATCGATGTTCAGTTTTCCTAACAAATAATCTTTATACTTGTTTATAAATAGAAAAGTTTTATAGATTAAAGTCACTTTATATCCAGCTTTTTGAGTGCTTTAAATAAACTAATTGTAATATCTTCAATAAAATATTTATTAAAATAGTTACAAAATTTGCTTTGTAAATGTTCATTAAACTAAAGATATGATTCTGGAAATGAATATTAAAGATATGAATATTTTTCTCTCTTCAATCTTCCTTCCCTCTCTCTCTTATATATATATATATATATATATATATATATATATATATAATATATATATATATATATATATATATATATATATATATATATATATATATATATATATATATATACTATAGGAATAATTTTAAGCTATATTTTTTAAAGTATTTTTTATAAAACACTACTTTTTACTTTACTAGGAAGTCACATATAAAATGACAGTATATATGTATACATACATACATACATATATATATATATATATATATATATGTATGTATGTATGTATACATATATACTGTCATTTTATATGTGACTTCCTAGTAAAGTAAAAAGTAGTGTTTTATAAAAAATACTTTAAAAAATATAGCTTAAAATTATTCCTATAGTACTAATCCATAATACCTAAGACACATTGCACACTGTTATATGCACTAAGAAGTAATGAAATAAATTTATCCTGCTTAAAAAAGAGACAAAATCAATTCTAAGAAAGATTATACTAACTACAAGAAAGCTATTTCTTATTCATCCAATTAACGTGACACTCATTTGGAGTTTATCCTTAATGACCCCAATGTAAGTTTTGGCTCTTTCGATAAAAAAGTAATAAAGAACAAGTATGCAAGTAAATCTTATTTTGTGTGTATTCTTATATGTTCACATTGGGCACTAAATTCATTTTATCTCCCAGATGTCCACTCGATTTATATGTTTTTTATTCCTAGTCCTATGCTACTCCGCGTATTTTATTATTGCTATTAAAATGTACATTATTTATTCTATAACAAGACTATACGTATATCTGTATGTATGAGTATATGACATATATATATATATATATATATAAATATATATATATAAATATATATATATATAAATACATGTATATATATATATATATATATATATATATATATATATATATATATATATATATATATATATATACTATACATACAGATATATATATGTATATATATATATATATATATATATATATATATATATATATATATATATATATATATGTATATATATATATATATATATATATATATATATATATATATATATATATATATATATATATTTATATATATATATATATATATATATATATATATATATATATATATATATATATATATATATATATATATATATATATATATATATATATATATATATATATATATATATATATATATATATATATATATATATATATATATATATATATATATATATATATATATATATATATATATATATATGTGTTGTATATATATGTATATATATGTACTCATACACACATCACATACATATTTATTTATTTATTTATATGATAATAATGTCGATACAAGAAAGTATAGTATAGTATTGATATAGTATTATTTTACTCAATACTATAGAAAAGGATTAACATGTAAGAAAATTAATAATTATTGAACAGATTTATTTCTGTTATATTGGTTTTAAACAAAATTTAGTACAGATCCTGGTGGAGAATTCGTTTTATATTATATGTATAATTTAGCTAACTTTTTGAGTTTGTAAATAAATACTGCTTGATTTAAATTTTACTTGACTCTCAAATAAAATTTAGAAACTATTAGGACAATCAGAAAATATATGTTAATAATGACGTAATTACCAAATTTGAAAACTAGTTCTACGACTTGTACCATATATCAAAAGTGCACTACTTACAAACATACAAGTTTTTTTTTTTGTATATGATTAATAGTCGTAAACCTTTAACGAAATTCAGTTTGATATTTATCGAATAACTATCATATAGCCCTTTATATGAAGGAATCAGTAAAATTTTTAATTTTCCGGAATTCTAAAGTACCCTATGAGGAAGATAAAATAACTGTTTGTTTCTTGGCTCAGAATTATATGATACATGCTGAATAATTTGTTTATCTGCATACTCCTTTAAAGTCTCCCTATACTGTTAATGCAGTTTAGAATCACGGAGAATTCATTTAGAATGGTAATTTAAAGTTTTCTTAATTAATGCGAAATTATCGTTATAGAATTGATAGCAGAGGCTTTAATATTAATAGTGATTATTTGACGGTATATATGGATGGTGTCAAAAAGCTAGCGAATCGATTGGTTATGCACAATAAACAAGTACACAAACTTTTCAATTTTCAAAGATATATAACTTAACGCTATATATTTATTAGTCTCTGAAATAGACTCCTCGACTTTTATGAAAAGAATTTTTGGTTAATACCGACGGTAAAATTTTCTTTGCGAAAAAAAATAATCGATGATTGAATTTAAAATTACCACTGATATACCTAATATATAATTTAAGACAAAGATAAAAGAAAATTATTTACGTAATATCCATTTTCAGTGATAAAATGTAGGAAAATAATGCAGATTATATTTAAATACTTTAAAAAAAGAAATGGTTAAATGAGATGATAAAATTAATAACATCATAATGCTAGAAAAAATTTATTTTTACCTATTCATAATGTGATAAATTGATAAACAATCGCCTCCTCTTAATCAGGGAAAATAGGGCTTGAAATAATGGCATTAAATTCTCGAAAGGGGAGAAGGGGGAATACGAAAGTTTTAAAGAAGACAATAATTTTTGCTGTGGTATGAAGTATATATGTACCAATTTATCTTAAAATCGGATCGGTAGTTTAGGAGAAGATAAAATTTGCTCGTTTTGAATTTTTCTAACCCTAACTCATTAAGAATCCAATATGGATGCCATGCAATTTCAGGTCCAGCAGCTTCATAAATTCTAGGACAGATGGACAGGTAACATAGACTATTATTATATAGGGGATTCACAATTGCAGTTGATTATTTAACACTATTATTTTCCCCCACATATCTGGGTGCAAACTTTCACTGTCATTTGAGATACATACAAATCTTCTTTTTTGAGATTTTGAAAAATATATACACCAAAGTAAGATTATTATTTCTTTTAAATGATTTTTATTCATACATTTGATGTCACACCCTTACCATAAAAACTAAACAAGATTATTTTAAGAAAACTATTTGGCTTAGGAACTTCATATATGGATTGACTGTATAAACATGTTTTGAGGAATATATAATAGCTATATTTCAAAAATAGATATTTTTGATATGATAATACTGGTGTGACACTTCATATGTCTATGAGTTAACAATTTTATTAATCCGTAACATCTTGTTGTTTCATACGTATGGTTTAATTGTTAAACTTAAAAAATAAATATTTTATGTTTTGTTCATTACTGTAAAAACTGTGACACTTTATACAGAAAATTCTGTTTTAGTTCCCATCAATTAATTAATTTTATTTTGAAATACTACTGTAAACATGGTTTGTTTTATGCAACTTTAAATTTGTAATATATTTAAACTATTCAGTTTATTGCGTTTTCTATAAAGTTTTACTAAATTCATTAACATCTAAAACCAGAGTAGCGAAACATAGGTAGATCCAAAGAAGTTATCCTAATAAAGTGCATGAATATCTTGAAAATAAAAAGATCTGATAGAAAGAGGAAACAAAAAAAAATTGAGAATAAACTACTAATAGAAAGAAGTTACTGTGTGAAAAAGGAAGTGTGATGCTGAAATAAAGAAAAATGTTGGAGAGAAGAAAACAGAAATTGAAGAATTCTATTCGATAAATATATTTAACGAATCAAATAAATAAAACAGCCCATTTGGTTATATCTTTACAAAACAGACATATGCATTAAAAAGCATTAAAAGTTAGAGCAAACACTGCGCATAAATCCCAACATGCCAGGAATACCGTATAAAAATCGGAAATTCTTAATTGCTGCTGCTGATTTTGTACAAGCGTCTCCTTCTGCAGATTGCAGATAAAAAAATATAAAAAAGGCTACATATTTGTTAGATTTTGCGATAAAGGTCAGAATAACACTGATATAATTGTAAATATTGGAAGATACTATATATAGACAGAGAAAGAGAAAATTGAATATTTAGCTGATGTTATTCAAATTTTCTGAGATGGATCAGATGTAACATTGATTTGCTTCAAAAAATGTAATATAACGGATCAGCCTGAAAGTAATAGAAACGTAATGTAAAAACAGGAAAAAATACATTGTTAGTGTAAAGCCGTCAATTCTCATAAACAACAGAGGTCAATATCATTTACTCATCATGTGTTAATGTAAGATTTTTTAAAAGAATTCTGAACTGAATACCACCTGTAACATGTTTTTAAAATATCTGGTAATTTTATTTGTAATTGAAAATTCACAAGTAACACATAGTATTAAAAATCGAATTTATTTATCATATACAAACTTAATGACTCATATATTACCTATTTGGTAAAACATTGATAATAGTGAACGTATGTATAACACCTGGTAATATAACTGTCACACCTACAACAGCATATTAATAATTTTTTAAACATGTAAAGAAGAAACGGAAATTCCTTATTTTTTTAAAAATGTTTCTTTCTATGTAGGTTGCTGTATTTGCTTCATAAAAAATATACATGTTTGAATAATTAAATACTTTATTAAAAAGTGATAACAGTCGTTATATGTGTCACATGCGGGAACTACTTTGATATATCCCCCAAATCGGAAATTTGGCGAATTTGTTTTTTCTCGCCAAGCAAAATACCTGTTTTTGACTCCTTTTTTTCCTCGACAAGATGGATTATAGCTAAATACAAATAATTGTTACATAAAAAATACGGAATCATTAAATACGAAATAAAGAATACCTAAAAATACAATAAGTACATAAAAAATACAAATAAATGACACTGAATAACATATTATATGCAATTTACACAAAAACTTTAACAAATACAATTGAAAATACGTGCCAGCAATCTAATAAAAAGAATTATTTATACAGAAATTTTGAATTCCTCCCAATTTACCCCAGCATCAATTTCAACACTATATACAGTAGGCATATTGAAAGCTAAAAGCTAAAAATAATTAATAGAAAAAATATATAATTGGAAAATACAACCAGATTTGCAGCAAAATACAGGAAGTCAGAAATCCACACTTCACAAAGAAATGGCGAATGAGTGAAATCCAAATATATGAAAACCAAAAATTGTTGCCACAAAACTTAAAAAAAAACTCAAAAATGGTACAAAATACAAGAAAACACTAAATTTGGCAACAGCAAAAACGTAAAAGCTGAAAAAACCTAAATTGGCCACACCAAAATAAGAAACAGCATAGGGGGTCCGTAGGGAGTGCCAGATTTGGCGTGTAATTTTTTTGGGGGTATATCAAAGTTGTACCCACACGCGTAACAATGGAATGGCTGATATAGTAGCTACAAAGTCAATTATTGATGGAAAGATTCATAAGTTTTAGATCAAATAAATATTATTGTTGTAGTATCAAAAAATAACATTTGAACTAGCCTAGAGCTAAAGCCAGTTATTACTCGGATTTAGTCAAAGGGCCTTTTTATGAAATTCGATAGGGTTAAGGAACGATTTTGTTCAAAGTGGGTAATCGAAGTTTAGAAGGAATAACCTGGCAGTAGAACCCCGAGTTTGTTCTACGACGGTCAGAGGTCCCGTTTGGGAACAGGCATTGAGAACCCAGGGATATCTTATGTGTCCGATCCGCTGGTAAAAAACACGGAAAATTATTGTTCGGTTAGAATCGATTCTGCACCCTCCTGATTATTAGCTCGACATATTTACTGTCTTTCCAACTGTGGCTACTGGAGTATCTTCCTCAATATACCTACTGTTTAATTTCAGAAAAATCTTAAACTAGCAGATATAAAGATACCACTTGAAATGTATAGTGGTTTGCGTACTATGCTGCAACCCGATTTATTTCGGTTTAATATCCGAGTAAGACTTTATGTGATAATGTATTGTCACCTCATTGTAATTCAAAGAGTTTCATCCCAAAATCTTTGAATTTCTCATCTGCATCAATGTTTTAAACCTCATTTAATGCTTTAAAAATTTTTTTAATGTAATTTTTATCCTTCATCGTTTATCGCTTGTTTTTTCTTAATTTTTTATTAGTAATCTCTTACTTTTTATTTGAGTACCTTTGTTTTATGTGCTCTTTGTTTTATGTGTTTGGCGCAGCATATCCTCTCTTGGATCTTGCGCCAGTAAGCACCAACCAGCCAAAACGCCGTATTGTCACCTCATAGACAGCGATGTTGCCCGACGTTTATGGGCCTTTTACAATAAGAAGCGCAACAAATTAGCGATTAAAATGCTAGTAAAATCCTACACATATATTTCTAAAACAAAAAATTAAGGATTGGAAAATTACGTTATATTAATATTTTTTATCACTTTTAATTTCATTTATTATGTTTCAAGAAACATGGCATTATTCCATAATTTCATTCATAGTAAAAAAAAACTAAATCCTGAATCATAATTGTCATAAGTGTCTAGTATATATTACTGGCTATTTCAATCAAATTTTCAAAACTTATGAGATCATAACTGGCATGTTTTATGGAACTAAACATTGTGATATGGCTTACCCTACTCAGTCTGATTTCCAAAATGGATAATTCGGTTCACATTATCCATTGAATCTCAGATATTTATAATCACAGATATCTATAACCGCCGATGCGACTAAATTGCAATCACTCTGATAGAAAGTGAACAGTAGTGCGGTCGTAGTAATGTTATGCATCAATTGAGATATAACGTGTATTCATCTTATTTGAATATAACATAGGAAGCGTAACTTTAACAAGAACATGAACTAAATCATTTCACAGCGTATATCCGAAATGAGTGTCTGTGTACTTATGATAATGGAGTTTTGTTATGCAAATACGAAGATAATGCATGAATGTCTGTCTAAATGTTAATGAATGGTGTAATCGGACAGTTGTCAAAACTAAGTAAACAATTTCAGTACTGGATAATATCACGTCAACAGAGCAAATAAAAATCGTTGTTAGTCATAGGTTTCTGTGTTTAATATAGATTTCGTAATATGTTTTTAAGTATTTTTAAAATAGTAATGCTAAACTATTAGCACATGTCATTTCCACGTTTCAACTAATTATTTGCTTTTTTTTTAAATAAAAGTTCTTTTGAGTGTAGACATAAGTTGAGAGATTTCTAAATTACTTTTACTTTAATATTAGGGCGTGTAGCTAGGTATACATGTTTAACTTGAGAATGAAATTACACAGACAACATTCGCATATTATAAATCTTTGATAACAAAGTATGACTATGATTGAGGCTTCTGAATTGTTTGGTTACGATTTGTAGCTGTTCGCAATTCTGAAAGTAGCAGAAAATCAACTTTGATTGCAAAAATTAACTAGTTCATAATGACAAAGTAACTGAAAAACTAAAAAGTATTACATCCTACTATATGTGTGTGTCTTTAAAACTCAATGGTTATTCACTTTTATTTCATGTACAACATGTATATTACAGTAAAAATTAATGATAATCGGGGTTCTAGATTATGAGAGTTTGGTCATTTTGTTTCCGGTGTTGATACTCACGTGACAGGGCGACACATATTATTCCATTACATGACGGAATTTAGAGTGTGGCTTAAGGCCAAAGAAAGATGTACGTATTTCTATATTGAAATAAAAGGTATATTTTTATGATTATTGTGATTGGCCATGAACTCCTGGATATAATACAAGTAACCAGAACATATTTCTCTCACACACACACACACACACACACACACACACATATATATATATATATATATCTATATATATATATATATATATATATATATATATATATATATATATATATATATATATATATATATATATATATATATATATATATATATATGTATATATATATATATATTTATATATATACATATATATATATATATATATATATATATATATATATATATATATATATATATATATATATATATATATATATATATATATATATATATATATATATATATATATATATATATATATATATATATATATATATATATATATATATATATATATATATATATATATATATATATATATATATATGTGTGTGTGTGTGTGTGTGTGTGTGTGTGTGTGTCGACACACACGCACATTATGAACTATTGTAAAGTTATAAATTTTAAGGATGTAAGAACTATAAATATTCTATTTCATTAAAACTAATAATTCGTGTCTAATAATTCTTGTTTAATAGTAAGCTGGAGAAACGAAGTATTGAGATAACTCCTATAATTGTACACAAGAATAATTCGTTTGCCAAAAACACAGTAATACGTTTATTAAATGGAAATTTTGTAGTTTTCTATAATATTTATTGTATTTATATTTATTGAATTACCCTTGGTGACAGTAATTTTTTGGGTTTTTGAACTAGATTTTTGTAGTAATACTTTGTAGTATAATTTTTGTATATTAATTTTGAGAATCATTCCAAAAATTACTTTAAACTTGCATGCAATACTGAAATTTAATGTATCATTAGTTTTGGTAATATCTAAAATGATAGTAGGAGTGCCAAATTACCTACGATTTCTATTATTATGAAAATATTTTTTAACATTTTGGGATAGATTGTATTTATAAACAGTTTATGTTTCTCATAAAAATAGATTTTGAGTTTCCTTTCAAAGCATGTAGTAGCAAAATAAATTTGAAAGATTCGTGAATAATTTTATAGGGTTGTTTTATACTTTATTGTAATAGCTTAGGTATTATAATCTAAACTGTTATAAAAGCCGGTTTCAAGCAAAGGAAGCAAAAAATTTTCCCATAGATATTGTTATAAGTAGTTTTCCCAGAAATAAATGAAATTGTATGGGTTTATATAATATATTATGTATTTTACTAAATTAATATTAGATTGGAATTACACAGAGACTGTCTACAAACTTTCACATTGATTTTATAGATTTATTTCGAGGCAAGGAGATTCAAATAATGAACAAGGAATATATTTTGAACATGTTTGACTATGCAGAGTTTGTAAACCTATTTTCTCTAAAATTCTCAGAAATTTCTGCCATGTGAATATTGATGTGCATTTAACCTCAAAAGTTTAAATGTTAAGAAGTACGTTTACGGTACAAAAATTAGTAAACATCTATTCATACACGACAGAATAAATTATCTGTAACTGTAACTACTTATGCCTTCTTTTACAAAAATAATTTCTGCGAGGAGTAATGAATACAGGAGGTCTGGTTTATGAAATATGTTTCAAAACCGATTACATAACTTTTACAAATGCTTTCTTGCTTCCGATATAGCGGATAATAGATATAACTTTATGCAAAATATAAATGAATAAATCGCACAGTGAGAGTTTATAATAGTAAAAAGTGGATTATATAATTGCATTTTATTCGTACTTAAAATGTTTAGTATCTAACCACTTAAGTGGGTCCTTGCATTATCTTCTAAAATACTTAACTTCCGCAACAGAAGCCTCTTGTCTGTAAAACTGAGAGAAAGCATGAAGATTAACAAGTCAAAGAATTTATTTTTGTAAAAAAATGTCCCTTAATTATTAACCAGTTTCACTTCCCAGACTACTTGTATAGTTTCCTCAATATATCTAACAATTATAATTTTACAAAATAACAAAGAGGCATAAACATTTCCAAATAGGCATTATACATAATTTTCAATATAGTTCTTGAAAGTTTTATTATTATTATTCAGAATTTTCTGCAGTTTTCAATATTTTAGTGTCTTTACGGTATATTAAAATATTCCAATGTTTTAAAAAGCACTATATAAGAAGCTAATGATACGATTCTAATATTCGAAATCTTACGATTCTAAAGTTACGATATGAAATTCGGTTAAATTTTCTAGAGGACTAAAACAATGATATATTTAGAAATGCAATTGAAAACGAATTGTAATGAATAACAAGTGTAACACTTAAGATGTATACAAGTTCAAAAACAGCATCACGATAAATGATCACTGTTATAACATAGATAGACTTCTTGAAATCTTCAGAATGATTTATGAATTATTCAAATGTTTAAATATGAAGAATTTATTTAGAAGGATTCATCCTATATGGGCGTCCTCCCCGTGAGGTTGCCTAGTTAATTATTATCTGCAAAATATTGTACAGCCTCATCGTGAAATGAAATCGAACTTGCACGTGAATACTACTCTACTTGAAGTGAGGGAAAATTCTTACTGAAAGGAAACACAATTGTTTATACCAACATTTTCACAAGGAGAAGAACTTATAATGGAGAGAAAGACTGAAGGATAGGGTTTCTAGACAAGTAGGAGTCATGTTCTCTGACCAAGTGGTCAGGGCATCATTGTTATTTAATTGGTTATATGATAAACACTGACTTATACGGAGTTTGGATTCAATACTTGGTGATCGACAACAATTTTGTCTTATAGGTACAGCCTGTCCAAAACATTGGACAGGGTATAAATATATATATATATATATATATATATATATATATATATATATATATATATATATATATATATATATATATATATATATATATATATATATATATATATATATATATATATATATATATATATATATATATATATATATATATATATATATATATATATATATGAACAGATAGGTCAAAGAGAGCACGGATAGTTATAAAGTGTTGTTACATATTTTGTGAAATGCATTCAATCATCGTGCGCAATACTCCAATGCTTCGTGGAGCTTAAATAACATTTACGTTTGAAGCACGTTTCAGTATATATAAATATTTCACAGCGTAACTGTATCTTATACAGTTGTAAACTACATATCACGTAAAATGTAAATTTATTAAGTCATATATAGAAATTTAATAATTTAGTACATATTTTATCCACAGTCAAAATCTTTTCAATTAAATACATCAATCACCGAAATATTTTTGATCTACTATTTTTGTTAATACGATTTAGACACCAAAACAACTCTTCGAGTGAAAGATGGGAGCAGAATACATTTTATGAAATTACGGATACAAAGTAGCATTCAATCATCCCTATATACATTTGGTGAACTATTATAGTAATTTTCTGCAAAGCTCTTTCCCTGTAACACTTACTGAAAATAGTACCTGTATTGATTCTAGAATGTATTATCTCCTGTGAGGAGCTGAATATTTTGATTAGAAATTCCACTCTGGATGTGTTCTCTTGAATATATGAATGTAACTGCACAAGGCATCCCTTTCACATTGCAGGATGAGAATCATTTATTTATAATTACACTGATTAGGTTTGGATTGTAGTCAGCAAGTTTGTAAATGTTCTGTAACAGCTGTAGATGGGTTGTAATACATCAATTAAGAAAGTGCGAGGATTCATTTGATCTCACTTTAAGACTAAAGGAAGATATTCTGTTGCTTATTTTCTCTTTAGGTAAAAGCGTTAATTTAAATAAACAGAATGTATCTTATTTCCATACCCATATAAGTATCTGTGAAAATTTTCATGTAAATTAATTGTACAGAAATGTTATTTTGTTATTACTGTTTTAAATATTTTAAGTTATAATGCTCAAACATTATTGTTCAGGAAAGTAAAACTTGTTTTTGTGATTTTTTAATTACAGTGTAAAGACGTATATAATTACTTTTATATGTGTAATAAGTGTCATCATTGCAATTAAAACATGATTAAAATCGTTAAAAAATATGTATCAATAAAACAGTTTTAATTACATAAAAACATGAAATAGAAAAAGTGGTAAAAATGTGTGAATTTAAATAATGTTATGAAGTGTGAAATTTTATATATATATTAGCATTAAAATATAGTAAATTATCATTATTTTACCATTATAATATATATATATATATATATATATATATATATATATATATATATATATTATATATATTGTTTATTTATATACATTATATATATAGGTATGGATGTATATATATATATATATATATATATATATATATATATATATATATATATATATATATATATATATATATATATATATATATATATATATATATATATATACAAAATATGGACGAGATTCATCCGAAAGAGATTCATCTCATTCCATATTTATAATTACACTGATTAGGTTTGGAATGTAGTCAGCAAGTTTGTAAATGTTCTGTAACAACTGTAGAAGGTTGTAATTCATCAATTAAGAAACTGTGAGGATTCATTTGATCTCACTTTAAGACTAAAGGAAGATATTCTATTGGTTATTTTCTCTTTCGGTAAACGTGTTAATTTAAATAAATAGAATGCTTCTTCTTTCAGTACCCATATAAGTATTTGTGAAAATTTTCATGTAAATAACTTGTACAGAATTGTTATTTTCTTATTTCTGTTTTTAATATGGTAAATAATAATTTTTAGACAATATTGTTCAGGAAAGTAAAACTTACTTTTGTCAATTTTAAATTACAGTTTAATGATACATATAATTCCTTTTATATATGTAATAAGTATCATCATTGCAATGAAAACATGATTAAAATCGATAAAAAAATAAGTATCAATAACTCGCACTGTGTTTACTTGCCATTTTTGTGCAGCTACGAATAAACTCGTAGAATATCACTGCTAATATCTATTGATCGCTTCTGCGAAAAAAACAAAAAATCAATGGTGGCTTGCAAAAACAGAAAATTTATTAAAATGAACAAAAAAGTAATTATCTCAGAAGGTTCATATTCGCTACTGCCGTTACCATCCTTGTCGAAAATCCAGTCAAATTTTGAATCACATAGATTTGTGTAAAACTGAATTTAATTTTGAGTTACTGGTCTTTTCTTATACATATTGGGTTCTTGATAGTTTAATTATAACGATAATTTTAAAACAAATCACTCAAGAAAGACGTAAATGCGATGTATTCGAATACAATTTCTGAGATACTACTAATGAAACTGTGTACCCGTATCTATGATTCAACTTTAGAGAAGCGACAGGTTGAAGCGTGTCTGTGTGTGTCTGAGCGCGAATTAACTCGCAGTTGGCTTCTGCCAGAAATGTCTGTTCTAACGAGATAATTCGGAAGAAAAAACACATTTTATATGCTATTTGATGATACTTATGCACTAGAACTAGAGTTTTTAATAATATAATATGATTAAATCAAATTGTCATTCTAAGTCAGATTTTTAAAAATTGCAATGGCAAAGTGTTAAAGTATTTCAATGAGGTGTACACACGCAAACATATATATGTATGTATATATATGTATACATATGTATATATATATATATATGTATATATATGTATATATATGTATATATATATATATATATATATATATTATATATATATATATATATATATATATATATATATATATATATATATATATATATATATATATATATATATATATATATATATATATATATATATATATATATATATATATATATATATATATATATACATATTCATGAATGTATGCATTGTTCTACTTTGAGAATAATGCTAATATTAAATTTAAAACTGTCTCCTAAAAATAATATTTAACCTTTAACACTTATTAACTAATTCTGCTACATAATTAGAATGATCTTATAGAAATTAGAAATGAAGCGATTCGTTCATGGCGTTATTTTTAAAAAAAGTACACCAATTATACTGAACTGTTATTTTTAAAGATACCCAGCAACACATAGAGGAACTTATTGCGGAACTGAATATGGTGGCATGAAATAAAAATAAATGCATTGCCGTATGTATTTCAAATCACGTAAGAAACAATTTTATATCAACAAAAGTTGAAACTTATAGGTCAGGCAGTTTCATTCACTTTGCTTTTAAAAGCTTTCAACAACTGTATATGTTTCCAAATATATAGACAAATGGTAAGAAAAAAAGAAGTTATCAGTTGTTTTCCTCAAACGTTCGAAATTTATCTCTTTTTTCTGTTCATTTAAACACGTGAACTAAGCAGACAAATCCTGTTATATTCTTCTTCTGTAGTGTAATTATATATATATATATATATATATATATATATATATATATATATATATATATATATATATATATATATATATATATATATATATATATATATATATATATATATATATATATATATATATATATATATATATATATATATATATATATATATATATATATATATATATATATATATATATATATATATATATATATATATATATATATATATATATATATATATATATATATATATATATATATATATATTATATATATATATATATATATATATATATATATATATATATATATATATATATATATATATATATATATATATACATATATATATATACATATATATATATATATATATATATATATATATATATATATATATATATATATATATATATATATATATATATATATATATATATATATATATATATATATATATATATATATATATATATATATATATATATATATATATATATATATATATATATATATATATATATATATATATATATATATATATATATATATATATATATATATATATATATATATATATATATATATAATATATATATATATATATATATATATATATATATATATATATATATATATATATATATATATATATATATATATATATATATATATATATATATATATACATATATATATATTATATATATATATATATATATATATATATATATATATATATATATATATATATATATATATATATATATATATATATATATATATATATATATATATATACATATATATATATATATATATATATATATATATATATATATATATATATATATATATATATATATATATATATATATATATATATACATCGTAGTGTATTCTAGTGTGTTAAAGCTAATCTTTTATAAAAGTTTCGACACATAGTAAATATTTATTCTACTGTTTTTTATTTACTACTAAAATCATGTTTTTTTAATGTTGAATATTTTTACTAGGGTATATTTATTCATTATTGTACTGTTTAATTTGTTTTATTTAAATTTAAGTAATCTTTCCTCAACTTGATACTAGCCTTTCTAACAAAAATTTGTTTAATTAAACAAGAAAATTATGTCATTAAAAATATAATAGAGTTCTGAAAGATTATTGGGAAATATTATTTCATAGCTAAACGTAAGGTTTTGTCACTTAAACTTTCCATTAGATTTTCCAATTCACTTCATCTGATTGCAATTTATTCTATCTAACTATGTTTCAAAATCCTCCAAACTTTCATGAAATTTTACTTCCGTTGACCCCGTAATTATTCAAAGCAGTTTTCTCTGCTACTCTTTATCAAATTAAGAACAGTTGCTACAAAAACAGACTATTAAATTCTTAAAACGTCAACCAACATTTCAAAGGATGTATCATATAGACACAACGGTATTTGAATAGTTTAATTTTGTCCAAATATCTCAAACATAAACACGTCATTAGATGGTGCATTTATCACCACAATCCATGAACGTTTAAGTCACAATGTTTCCCATTAGCAACATGTTTATTTTTATTTTGTTTTATTTATATTTTTGAAAATGTTTCCTAGTAGACAACACCATGTAACAATCAATTAACGTTAATGTAACCTTCAAACAACCTTTTCGTTATTTTTGAATCCTTTCGTAACTATTCAAGCACTATCCCTTATTATTTTGTCCCGTTTCTGCACCAAAATATATATCTAAATTTTACCACCAGTCACAACATGTCCTAAATACATAATTATTTTGAGAAATTAAGACTTGATTTATTTAAAAACATTGCATCATTGAAAGAGCTAGACAATCAAGTCATCGCGAACTTAAGTCATTTTATAAAATTTGTTGACATAAACAATATATACAAGAAGAGTTCTGGTGATATCTATAATGGGTTAAGAAATACCTCTAAGCAGCAATTATATTATACGTTTTACTTCTTCATGGTTTTGCAAAAAAGATGTTTTTCCATATCATTGTTCATCTGAGACGCATGATCTAATATATTTAAAAATTTTTAAATATAAACATTTAGTGAAAGTTTTAGGAACATTATCAGTAAAATGTGTATACAATATGTTTTGGAATTTTATTTTTTTTATTTATAATTATGGGTTATTTGCAACATTTTATATACTTATGTAGCAAAATATTCATTATGTAAACTAAATTTACTTCTATTAATTTACTTCTTACTACTAGTTCTTTATTTAATTACATTTATGAATTTTGTAAAATCAACAAAAGGGAAACTCTTGTCTTATAAAAAATAACTTTTTTTTAGATTATAATAAAAAATCAATTAGAGTTTTTCCAGATATTGGTTTAGGCTTGAAATATTTCATTAAAATTGTCCTACGACTTCCAGTAAAAACTTGTATAACTTTTATAATCAATCATTTTTGATATTTTTATCCCATTTGTATTTTAGAAACGGTATCAAAATGTTGTTTACTCTATTCGTCTAAATTAAATTATTTTCTTCCAAAATAGAAATATTTGCATTCTATCAGAAATTACGTACCTGCAAATAAATTGCTAGGACTTAATGAATGAAAAAGATTATTTATTAAACATTGCTCTAAGAAAAAGCTTTCGAGAAATCGAACACAGGAATAAGTAAATGTCTCTGAGGAAAAGGGTAAAGATGCTCTATCAAGAAGCATACGGTTCGATCATAAGCTTGACGTTAATGATGTGGAAAATAATTAGAATACCCTTAGGGACCTTAAAAATGTCGCTTAATGAATAAATTTTTTGATTATCAATATTCTATTTTAGGTTTTTCAATAGAAAAATTCATTAATGAGAATTATTTCATATATGGGAGAATGGAGTCAAAAAATTAAGATGATGTGTTGGCCTTTATCAAGTGTTTGCACAAAGCTATTAATTAAAAATGTATTTAAGATAACATCACTCTGTGAACTGTTGCTTCATCTTTCAAACACAAATGCTTAGTTTTTTTCAAGTGTGCTGTTATAAAATATATATATATATAACTATATTATATAGATAAATATAAAATGAGTATGCATAGATTTATTATATTAAAACCTTAACATTTTATTTATATATTGTGTTACTTATTTAAAAGAAGGTATTTTAAATATTTAGCTTATACTGGTAAAGATATATTCAACAATATCGGTTTATATATATATAATTAAATAATATATATATATATATATATATATATACAGTAATTTTATATAAAACATATATATATAAAAATTAAAAATCTGGTATCTTTATTTATATATATATATATTTTTATATTATAATATATATATATTACAACAATATGTTATATATATTTATATATATATATATATATATATATATAATATATATATATATATATATATATATATATATATATATATATATATATATATATAATATATATATATATATATATATATATATATATTTATATATATATATAATATATATATTATATATATTATATATATATATATATATATATATATATATATATATATATATATATATATATATATATATATATATATATATATATATATATATATATATATATATATATATATATATATATATATATATATATATATATATATATATATATATATATATATATATATATATATATATATATATATATATATATATATATATATATATATATATATATATATATATATATATATATATATATATATATATATATATATATATACATATATATATATATATATATATATATATATATATACATATATATATATATATATACATATATATATATATATACATATATATATATATATATATATATATATATATATATATATATATATATATATATATATATATATATATATATATATATATATATATATATATATATATATATATATATATATATATATATATATATATATATATATATATATATATACTGTACACATATGTTGTCGTAGGAGATCACATTTTATCTTCTTTTCATTACACTTTAAAAATTGTATTATTTATACTTTTAGGTCTTGCATCTGTGTTTGTCCATTGTTCGAGGTAATTTTTTCTTTATTTTCTCTTGTTTCTTAGGTGGTTATTGTGTAATCTATTTCTAATTATACATGTTTTGTACCACCATATTTTTGTTGCCTTATCCGTCAATTTTAAGGATAAAGTTATTTTAAATAATTTACTTATTGAACTGTGTTATTTTAGTTTACTCAATATAGTTTTCTCGAAGTTGTGAAAACTCATGTTTTAACACATTGACTGACAGTAGGAACAAGTCACGTTGAAAAATTAACACTATATGTTTCTGTAATTTTTATAATATTATAAGTATAGTTTCACTCTTTTTACTTAAATAAACTTAATTTTAATTAATTCAGCACCTTTAATTGAGTCGTGGCAATACTAGATACTAAGTAATGGGACGATGGCGGCTATAAGAGCAAAAATTTAAAAACGTAAATGACAGTTTTAATAACTCATATAAGTAATTTTTGTGTGCAACAAAGTATTTTGATGAGTTTTACACGAAATGTAATTTTATTAGCAAACATAAATAAATAGACAAAAATTCATTATAATTTTATAATTCTTACACATTATCAGTGTGGAAAACGAACAGTTGGAAAACAAAATTTAACCTTTTTTTTCCAAATCATGACATTATATGTAGGATCTGAACACGAACGTTTCGTTTTCGACGACTATTGATGTCAGGTCATGTAGTGAACTTCGCTTTGACGGCTACAAACTCATTTTATGCTATAATTATTTTTAAAAAATTTGAAAATGCATGTTTAGGAAATACCGTAACTACAAATGAACTTCAGGTATCGTAACTTTCTTACAAAATCCTTAGAAAACTATTTAAAGTCTTTTATCTTATTTATGAAAATTGTCACATTTAAAATCTCTCCTAAAAACACTTAAATGATTAAAAATGTTGATAGTGACTCAAATGTAAAGCGAATAATCGATTTGTTACTCCTATTGGTTCCCAATGTTTTTCTTTCATTGAACTTTAAAATTCATCCGAAAATAATATATTCTACTTTAGAGTAAATAATTTTACAGCTCTATAATGAAAACCTACCTTGACATATTACATAGCTTTATCACATCAAATAATATTTAAAAAAACATAAAATTCAGCTCACGAAAGAAAAGTATATTGGCTTACTTTCATACAAAGAAAAGGCATTACATATACAAAGTATGCATTCAAAGAAAAATTATATGTTTCCCTATACATATGCGCCTGTACATGTACGAAAACCTCATCTTAATTTTCTTCATACTGAATAAACTTCATATTTTCAATAAAGCGTATATGTTGTTTATAGCCTAAGTTTTGTTTTATATAATTATATTGTTTAAAACAACTAAACTAGTTAATTAATTTAAAGATCCAGTATTATTAAAGAACTTTAATCTCAAATGAATAGAACAGTTTATATTTCGATGGTATATAAACTACCTATTATAACGATATTTTAGTACAAAGACTAGAAAACATTATGTTACTTTATCAGCTAAGTATTATAAAACATTACACATATATACATTTAAGTATACTTAATGGAATAACAGTAAGTAAGATTTTAAATAATAGATAATTTTTTCAATATTAAAGTAAATATTCGTTGCGAATTTACTCGCAACATATTTTCAAGTATTTAACTCAAACTCTAGATTCGTGTTATAGACAGATAAAATTTTTGTTGCATCAGAAGATAATGCAAAAAAAAAGAAAAAAAACATTAGAAACCCATCAATCTATGAACAAGCCAATTTGAGGTCTTACAGACTAAAGTCAAACAGATTGTCTTAGAAAGTCGTCCATATAATCCTCTTTTGCAATACACACACACCCACACAGATATCAAGTAGATGCCAACTTGTGCAGACGGTACTTCTCTCTGATCCCTTTTTGACCTTCAAACCCGGTACTGACTAAGGACAATGGCAGCTAAAAGATATTTTCCCTGAAATTGTTTTGTGTCCATCTAATTTGACCTCAAAACCAAGAAATTAGCTAAATATACTTTCTAGAGCTAGATTTAGTCTTAGTTGCAGTATTACTGTCGTACTACTGCAACCAAATAAACTACCAAAATAACAGAGAGTACTTTAAAACTTTAAAAATTCGAATACCCTTTGCTGCACTTCTCCTTTACAAGTCAGAGAACTAATAAAACCATAAATACCCAGAACAACACAGGCAAATATTTCATTGTCATATTCGTAAATTCAGCTTTTTTGTTGTTGGATTGTTACTCAAATTTGCAAAGTTTGTGATTAATATTTTTTATTGAATCATGGGGATCCTATTAGAGACAAGTGTAGAGAATGAAATTCCGGACTTTTTTCGTCGATAGACGGAAGTAATTGTGCTCTTGTATCCAGGTCCTTTTCTTCATTTCGATATAATAATGAAAATTTATATTTGTAAAAAAAATTAAGTTATTATTTAATAATCTACCCGTATTAAAATTTTAAGAGAGAGGGATAAATATATATATTATATAGTATTTAAAAATATATTTGGTTGCGTAGAATATACGTAAAAACATACGAAAAAGTGGAAGGATTGTCAAAACATAGTATTCATAAATTAGGTTAGTTACTAAAAATATAGGTCTCAAAAATGTGTTTTAGATGTAAAATTCTAAAAAATAAAATATCCACCGACAAAGACTTCAACTGTTTCAAGGAATCCTTGCTTTTTAAATAAACAAAATTCCCAAAATATTTAACTTTTTTAATTTGAAACGCCATCCAATAATAGTGAATATGATCTTTTTTTTGTACTAAATAGATGCTTTATTAAATCAATCCTATTTTAATTGCATATTTTGATTTTAAAAAACTGTCGTAACTCAGCGAAATATCAAAAGCTGTTTGATATATATGTTATCATTGTATGATATAATATCATAAAACGAAGATTAATGGGGGAGAAAGACCATTTCTTATTTTAAAATTTTCTCGTGATTTATACATCATTCTAAGAAAAAACCACTTTTGTTATCTCCGAAGATGAATTACGGTATTGATTATAAAGTACTCTTTCTAGAAAATTTCTTATCGCTAGTGATGCATCATTTATCACGTATAGGCGTGTATTAAGGCATTTTAAAAATTATGATCACATTAGCTTTATAGTGCATGTCTTAATATAGATATGCAATTTCCTGTTGTGAAAATTCCTTTTTCTATGTATTTTTTTAAGTTTAATTATTCAATTATTAATAATTTAATTTTTTCTTGAAAATGAATCCATTACATTCGATTTCATCATTTAAATGATTACTTAGCATATCCATTTTGTATTTTATATTTATATATTTCCCAATCCTTAGAAAATTAATTGTTAAAGACTGCAGATATCACAGTTTTTTAACTGAAATATTTATAATTAATTACTTAGAGTCATTTTGTTCGTAATTTTTTTTACATAATTTATAAATACTAAATACTGTTCTATGTTGTATTTTAATAAGTTGTTCTCGAACGTAGGGTAAAAAAAATTACCAGTATAAATTTACCAGACATTTACCAGTTTTTATAAAAAAAATGAATTTACGTTGAATTGCTAAATAGGACACTTTTATTCAGTACATTATAGAATAAAACTAGAATTTGTGGAAGTTATGAAAAACAAAATTGCTGTAATTGTTTTAGAATAGATTAAAAACTAACTAAAAATACATTAAATAATTGCTTAAGCATTTTTTTTCAAAAATCTCATTTTATGGTACGTTTTGAAAAAATTATGTAAACTAAAAAATAGATTGATGGAAATCTATCAAATAATAACAGTGTATACTATTATATAGAGAATCATTTCATATCTGGCATCTATGAAAATTAAGAAAAATTTAAGTTAGGTCAAAAAATTATCATAAGAAATTTAGTCTGAGATTAAAATTTTATTGAAACTAAACATGCAAAAGAAATCAATTTTGCTATTTTAAATCTTTTAAAATAAATTTCTAAATACACAAAATATTCAAAATATTCAAGTTAAAATTGATTAATCTGGTACATACTATTTGGCGATATCTCATTTGATGAAAGCAATTTATGAAAAAATTATTTCGTTATGATAAAAGTTCTTCTCAATTATCTTTTACAGTGTATTTTATTACAATAATATATCTAGTAGGTTAAAAGTTTTACGTTTATAACTTTGACTCATTTACTTTTTTTAAATATAGCTGTGTAACATTTTTAAATGTGTTTATACCAATATTGATTTTATGAATATAAAATATGTCTAACAAAGACAGAAATCACTCCAATTAGTGATAGAAGTTTAACGAATAGATATTTCGAGTTTAAAGTATTTCTCTGTTACCTCACACATTCTTCCATTATTATACCTTTAAATATAATACTAATAATGTATAGAGTATTATCTAATAAAAATCTGTAATTATTAAGGTTAGAATGTTTTAGGGTAACTAGATGGCATACCGGATTAACAGTCATGATCAAATCTTTTAAATGATATAATTACAAAAGCAGATATATTTTTGTGGCTCAATTACTAGTTTTTCTACTAACGTGAAAAACTCTTTTAAGTGATCACATCCTGTAAATTTTGATATTTAAAAAATTTGCTTAAAATATTAAGTACGGAGTATTTTATTTCTCAAGCTTGCATAGATGTTCATAAAGGTTATATTACATTTTTCAGCTAATGAAAATGCTGTGACTATATTTAGTATTAATTGTCTTCTTCATATCTTAAAATATTAATTAATAATTAAAGAATACCTTTGATTTTGTTTTAAAAAATGTACTTTGAAACTTTTGAAGTACGTATTATTTTATTTCTTAATTCTGCATAAATATTCAAATATGTTATATTAAATTTTTTAGCCAATTAAAAATTGTATACTGTGATTGTATTTACTGTTCCGTATGGTCTTCAAAACTTAAAAATTAATTAACAAACCACGAGAGTTTCAAATTTATTGTTATATATCACTCTTCTTTACTTATAGTAAAAGTAAACGAAATATTTAACGATTTTTTTTTTTTTTTTTTTTTTTTTTTTTTTTTTTTTTTTTTTTTTTTTAACTATTTCACGAAATAGTCAATGTGTCACAAAATCAGATGAATGTCATATGCTATTGCATATCAAACTGTCTTTTGCAGTCTTGAACAGGATCATTAATATTTGACGAAGGTTATACTAAAAATTTGTTCAATAAATACGAATTTAAAAATCAATAATTCTGATGTTATGCTTGTATATTTTACTTAATAACTGGGAGCACAATATGTGGGGATAAAACTTGCAAAATATTACAGAATTGAGGGTTTTTTTTATTTAAAAGAAAAATATATTGGAATGTATCATAAAATTTTAAATGTTTCACAATTGACAGAAAACTTGTTGAAAGAAAACACTATGTATGTGTACATTCATGTAGGCTATTTGATTGTTACAAATTCGCCATATCGTGTTAATCAAATATATATATATATATATATATATATATATATATATATATATATATATATATATATATATATATATATATATATATATATATATATATATATATATATATATATATATATATATATATATATATATATATATATATATATATATATATATATGTGTGTGTGTGTGTGTGTGTGTGTACACATATACTGGATGTATCAAAACGACCGCATAAACTCTGCATATCTAGATTCATCTCTGGAAGTACATAAAAAGCCCCAAACAAGCGTTCCTGTACTATCCAAAGTTTTCGAAAAAAATACGAAATACACAGTATGATATTTACCGGTTGCCAAATGTGCGGTTTCATTAGAGAGTGACTTAAATATATACATATTCTACCTGGGGTAAAAGTCCTGTATACTTCACTATGCTGTTTAGAATAAAAATATAATTTTTGATTACCATTTTTAAAATAGAAAATTTAATCTTTCTTTACAAATATTTTTTAAAATTAAATGGAATTAATGAAATTGAAGATTTTAATAAGAATATGTATCTTGTTAAAATAAATCATTTATTATTTTTTGTTGATTAATGTTTGCTTTAATAAATTTTATTTTTCTAGTAGAAAATAATAAAGGAATTTACGCGAAATATATTTAGCAGTATGAATTATTTGTCGTGTATTCGAATGTCATTTGATTAGAAATTAACTTCCTGTTTAACAAATAAATGGGAAAAAGTAGAAAAATTATGAAGGGGAAAAATCATTTAAGTTAATGTACATTATTATTTCTGCAAGCTATTAATTCATTTTCTTAAGTATTTTTCTTAAAAAAAGCCTTGATTTTATATATATCAAATGAATAATAAAGTTTAAAAGATATTTTTATAGACATATAAATAAAGATAAACAATTTTTCCTAAAATGAAAATAAATATCAAAAATGGAATTTTTTTTCCTCTTTTCGTTTTGCATAAAACGTTTTGACATTTTTCTCTAAAAATGCAAAAATACATTCTTCACTTGAATAAAACCTTAAAAATAAAATATTGTCTCTTCCATTCTATTTTCCATGGTGTTGTGGGAGTAAATTTATTTGCATTTATGATAGCCAAGAAGTCTTATTTTGAATTTTCCTTTCTGAACATACAAACATGTACTTTATCTTTAAAAATGTATTATATAATGTAATAACTTCATTTACAAATAAGAGAGGAGATATGTATATAATAGTAATTTTAAGTTGGACTTAAAGAATATTTTAAAAGATTTCTCTCAATTTTGTTTCTGTTTAATTTAACAACCTAATAACTAAAGTATCAAACATTTATGATCAAAATATATATTAGTATTGCGCTTATAAACTGAATAAATGAGTGTATACATGTATATGCATATCTGTATGTGGGAAATTTTATGTGTGTAATTTTGTGTGTTGAGAGTGTGTTATAAAAAGAATTAAAAGTACCATATTTGTTACTTTTCTTCTAAATTTAAGTATATTTTATTCTAAAAGGAAAAACATTGGAAGATAATAAGAAATCTCACATTTAATGTAAAACCTTATAGCTAATTATATATTTAGAAAAAATATAGTAAAGATCAAAATTGTCTAAATGTATCTCTTACAAATTTTTTTTTTTTGTTTTTGGTTTTGGAGTGCTACGGCCTACATTTTGCAACAGGAGGGCTAATGAGACCTACAGATTTTTAAGATTTTCTCACACAAAAAATTAAAAAATTTAATAAGGTGTTATTTTACTTTGGGTAGGTGAAATAGTACCGCTGATATAGTTAAATTTTTAAGGTAAGAATCCTTAATCTATCTCTTATGTGAACTTCCGCATCAATTTTTCGAATGAGAATAGCACGGTTGGTATTTTCGTACACCTGACAAGAAGAAGAATATCACAGATTATTTTT
>CM063508.1:106818018-106875518 GCA_032207245.1 Pardosa pseudoannulata | reverse complement strand
ATATATATATATATATATATATATGTATATATGTATGCATTATATATATTCATTATTTTTTTCAGTCCAAAAATTGCATAAAATGTAAATTGTACACTATATCCTAATATTTTCAGGTAATGGTATCTTTTAAAATGTTTATTTGCAGAAAAATTACATATAATATGTGTTTTAAAATATTAATTTAAAGTCCTTTTATTTTAATGTAGCATTTTGTTTTATTAATTGTTTTGTTAAGTACACTTTACAGATAATAAATTCTACCTAATATATCAACAATATTGTTAGTAGAAATGAACTGCAAAATGATTAATTTCTATTTTTATTATTTTTGATTATAGCCCACAATATCGTTCATAAAAGATTTCTTTCCAACTGCTGCATTTATACATTTTTCTTTCGGGACTTAAGTAGAGCTTTTCATCTTATTTGGTTTTGTGTGCTATATTTATTATTGTCGAAATTCAAAATTAACATCTCATTGGGCATGCGGTGTAAAACAGTTCACCTACTTATTTTTATACCCCTTTTTATAAATATCCAGTTACCTCTTATTTAATGTATACTATTTGTTAGTGAAAGATACACTCTTCCTCTTTTGTGAAAATGCCATAATTCAATTCATAATAATTGATTTCATAAAACATATAACTTCTCAGAACAAATGTGTTTTAACTGCTAGGTTTATAACCCTGGCATGTTCATAACATTTCTTAACTGTTTTAAAAGTAATCACTTTTCAATTAATATTCAATTACCATGTTACAGATTAAAAGTTGTCAATTTGTGCTAAGTAACAGAAAATTGAACTCGGAAGACATTCCCTGTTTACAAACTTTACTTTTATTTAACACAAAACCGGACATACATTACTTTGGTACTAACTTTCTTAACTGCACTCAAAATCTAGTTTCGAAGTAAAAACGCTACAAAATTCTGAAATTTCTGTAAAAAGTCAATACATATTGAAGCTTTATTCCCCGATGGTGTCTCTATATCAAGGATAATGAGATCCATGATGCTATTATTGCTCTCTTGATACTCATAATGTGACAAAAAAGAAAGCTTTTTACGAAATTTACCTCAATATATTTCATACTCGAAGTGCTTTTCACCATTCACTGCATTATTTTCCACTTCTTTGGAGTCAAAAATGAAGATGTTTACAGTAATATTAGTTTTTTTTGTATATTCAGTATTATTAAATTGAAAAAAAATGTATATCGTAGGCTATATATTGGCATATAAATACACACTTTTTTAATATATTTGAATCCTTTATGTTAAATCAAATTTGTAGTGTTAAATCAACAGTACTTAAATTAGTAATTGAGACTATTTTATTTATAAAATGCCTGATAACAATATTATTGATATTAAATACGCCATTTAAATATTCATAACCACTACATTACATGATAGATAACAAAGAAATAATATAAGAATTCAATCTTAATGCAGCCTAAAGTGAATACTTAAAATCATCGTATTATGCCGGCACTGCTAAATTAAGGTGATGGGGTAATTAGTGGAACATAAGTTCGAAAGGTAAAAATAATGCTTTAATATGTACACTTTATCGTGGATATAACTGGTACGTTAGCCAAAATATCGATTATTGATGATAATAACAAAATTGAATAATTTTAAAAGCAAAATATTTAAATTTTATGAATATTTGAAACACAATATGTACATTTAAAACTATAATGCTATAATATACGTTCAAAATTATTCTACAATTCATCTTGTACAGTCTAAAATAATGAGTTAAGATGGCATTTTACAGAAACATAAATTTAATGATTATTAATATAAAAAAACAATTTTACAAAATTTTACACAAAAATTAGACCTTTGAACTATGATTAATTTCATTATATTTCCAATATATAGACTTTTTAATTTATTTTATATTATGTTTTCCACTGCATATGCATATGATACCTTCAAAATCAACAGTACTATAATATGAGATGAAAATCATACAGTTCTATTGATTTTATCATATATTATAAAATTTCTTTCATACACATCATTTTTATCTATTTATTTCATAACAAGAAAATTTAATAATTAATAATATTTATTACTTTAAATCTTAGTAAAGTCTACATCTAACTGGATGCAATTTTCATGCAAATCGTTAATAAGTTTAATTTTTTAAATTATTTAAGTTCAATATCATAATTTTTATATTATTTATATAAATTATTCAAAGGACTAAATATATCCATAGATCGGAAGAAAGGGAACCTATCTGTTTATCTATAGTATAAGTGTTTAACATATTCGTGAATAATTTGCTTTTCTCTAATATGATATAATAGCATTACTTTCCTTTATTTAACTTCACAGATACTGCAAATCGGAAAAATGACCCATGAACCAACATTGTCTCCACTCCACTGTCTAAAACCCTCATTTATACTTCAATTCTTCATTTATACTTCGACTACTTTCATATATTTATAAGACCTACACTTTCCCTATTATATCAAATGGGTCTTGGAGCTTTTCTCTAACAATTTGCCCAACAGAAACAAACGTAAAAAAAACTGTATTAAGCTTGCCTGTGAAATTTTAAATTTCTAATATAGTTCATTTCATTTATCTAAAGATACAATTATGTATATGTATATATATATATATATATATATATATATATATATATATATATATATATATATATATATATATATAAATACACACACACATATATATATATATATATATATATATATATATATATATATATATATACATATCGGAAGTATAATGAAAATATATATATTATATATATATATTTTTTTTGTGTATATATATATATATATATATATTATATATATATATATATATATGAATAAATTTCGGTTGTTATAAAATGACATCTTAACTCATTATTTTGTACAATACTAGATGAATAGTAGATTAAATTTGAAAGTATATTAGAGGATTACAGTTTTAAATGGACATGTTGTGTTTCAAATATTTACAAAATTTATATATTTTAATTTTAAAATTATTAAATTTTGTTATTATCATCAATAATTGATTTTTTCGCTTGGATACTTGTTACATCCACTATAAAGTGGTACATATTAAAGCATTATTTTATCCTTTCGAACTTACGCTCCAGTAGTTCCCCCATCATATTAATTTAGCAGTGCCGATATAATAAGATAATTTTAAATATTCACTTTAGGCTGCATTAATTTTGAATTTGTATTTTATTTTCTATGTTATCATATTATATGCTGGTTATAAGTGTTTAAATGGCGCATTTAATATGAATAATATTGTTAGCAGGCATTTAAATAGAGTAATAATTTTTTTAAATTCTGACTATAAATCAAACAATTATCCTTAACGCTTGCAGTTTGTTCCTTTGTAGTTATATAATTCTTAAAAAATTAAATATTTTCTCATTGAGCTAGATATAATTAATATTGTTTATTTCTATTTGTCATTTATAAATAAAAAAAATTAACTCAATTTCATTAAAATCGTTATACGTCATACATACAAGAGACAAGAGGCATGAAATATCCCTCTCATTTAAATTCTTATATTGTCTTTAATATTTTAAAATATGTCCTGCATAATCTGTAGTCTTCTATTCCCTATCAAAATGTAGTCACTTCCAGAACATTTCATTATGCGAGTTATATTTGACTGACAATCCTAGCATCCAATTATACGACACCTCATTACCGTTCGTAACATCCAACCACTTCTGAAAATTTCTTGACACTAGCTATGTCATATCATATTGGACCTATACATAACAACGGAATTTGACCAAATATACGAATTTTGTTGAACTTATATGTTAAGTTTTACTTTAATTTGTTTTTAATATAAAACTTGTATTCGAATATTTCCCACAAAACACCTTTTGCTATGTTTATTACAATTTTATTACAATTCCTACCTCTAAACTTTAATTATTATCTATATTACTATCTATAAACTTTAATTATTATCTATATCTATAAGCTATTTGTCATTCATAAGCAATAAGAAGTAACTCAATTACGTTAAAATCGTTATACGTCACACAAAAGATATGATGCATCAAATATCCCTCCGATTTAAATTCTTATATTGCTTTTATATTTTAAAACATGTCCTGCGTAATCTGTAGTCTTCTAAGCCCTATCAAAAGGTAGTCACTTCCAGAACATTTCATTATGCGAGTTATATTTGACTGACAATCCTAGCATCCAATTACACGACACCTCATTACCGTTCGTAACATCCAACCACTTCTGAAAATTTCTTGACACTAGCTATGTCATATCATATTGGACCTATACATAACAACGGAATTTGACCAAATATACGAATTTTGTTGAACTTATATGTTAAGTTTTACTTTAATTTGTTTTTAATATAAAACTTGTATTCGAATATTTCCCACAAAACACCTTTTGCTATGTTTATTACAATTTTATTACAATTCCTACCTCTAAACTTTAATTATTATCTATATTACTATCTATAAACTTTAATTATTATCTATATCTATCTATAAACTTTAATTATTATCTATATCTGTAACCTATTTGTCATTTATAAATAATAAAAGTAACTCAATTACGTTAAAATTGTTATACGTCATACAAAAGATATGATGCATCAAATATCCCTTCGATTTAAATTCTTATATTGCTCTTATATTTTAAAACATGTCCTGCATAATCTGTAGTCTTCTAAGCCCTATCAAAATGTAGTCACTTCCAGAACATTTCATTATGCGAGTTATATTTGACTGAAAATCCTAGCATCCAATTATACGACACCTCATTACCGTTCGCCACATCTAACCACTTCTGAAAATCTCTTGACACTAGATATGTCATATCATATTGGACCTATACATAAGAACGGAATTTGACTAAATATACGAATTTTGTTGAACTTATATTATCTCAAGTTTTACTCATTGTTGTTGTTTGAATAAATTAAGCAAAATATAAGCATGGATTTTTTAGGCGAGCATAAAAAACCAATGTTGCTCTTTATTTAAATTGTTTTAAAACTGTCAAATAGATAAGGTGATAAAGTACGCTACAATTTACATTTACAAATTATTAGCTTCAAAAATAAGGTAACAAATAATGCAGCATAAAGCGTGGTTATACGAAAATTTAAAATAACATTTCATATAATAAAAATCCTAAAAATTACGTTGTGCATAAAATCGTTAAAATTAAGTATGTCCCCATTTTAGTTTTAAAGTTTTGAAAATGTTTAGTAAGCCACCATTCTCTGTTAGCTGCTAAAATATGTCCAACGATTTTCAGTCGCTAATGAGGGAATGCAATCCATATCCATAATATTGAAAAGTAAAGGGCAAAAATAATTTTGACATGTCAAAAAAGTGAAGCTCCTTCATTCTTATACGAGTAACATTAAATACCCTTTAACAAATCGAAATATTAATACTTTTAGACTTACCGAAAAGACGTCAAAATTCCATTTTCTATATAATGAAGTTTTTCAAAACCTTTTACTTAAATTAAAATTTTTGGGTTTTTTTTTTGCAAAATAACACTTTTAATTTTGACTGAATTTGTGATTTTTTTTAATATTACTACTTTTTAGAGGTAGTTGTCTGGTTCTCCAAACATGTTGTAGCTTCTTACCTCCTATTTCTCTCCTCTATAATATTCCTTTAGTGGGTAAATTTCAGAAAAAATATTTTACATTTTAAACGAGGAATTTTTTGGTTTTATTATAAAATGCGGAATGTGATTTGGTGTCATGTTTATATCACAAAAGTTTTCAGAAAAAATATTTTACCCTTTAAACGCTGATTATTGGTAATTTTTTTTTTGTTTTATATTACATAATCTTTTATTCTAATTATGTTTTACTTCTATCACAGATCAAAGTAGATTTTTGATAATGTCAGTTGGGTTAAAAATTTATCCAACATTATTTACTAAGTTTATGTGAATTATAAATAATCAGTATTGATCACAGTCTCTAAAATAGGCAATTTTTATTATCTCTCACTCATGAGGATGACACATCGAACACCAACGATATATTTTTTTACAATATTTACATTATTCTCAGCGCACTCATTCATCGCCGGACAACTCCCAGCGTCCCACACCAAACGACGCTTGATGACGTCACTCGAAATCTCCCACACCCTATCTTTCCCAGAGGTTAGAAGTTAGGGAGGTGAAATGGAGGCATGGGGACCCCCAGATAGCAAAATACGTTCTGACGTCAGAGCGAGCCGTAATACAAATAAAATTAAATTTCCAGTAGCGTGATGCTACAATATCTTTTAAAAATGGCTAAATGAAAACAACATATTTATAGAAACAACGGATGTATAGAAAAGAGTGAATGACTAAAGAACGGCACAGAGAAAAAAGAAAAAAAAAAGTGTAAAATGGAATTGTGAAAACAAGTATAACTGAATGTTAAAGATATTTTTCAGTGTTTTTTTTTTTCTTTTTTTGTGAGGGAAGAATTATCTTAATAGATTCAATGGGGGAATCAATTTATACAGTGCTAAATTTGAAATCATCGACGGCTGATTATTTCGAATCCATACCTGCCCCTTTTACGAGACCCATACGAAATCATATCCAGATGATTAGGGTATGACTTGCAATCGGAAGTAGAAACCTCGCAAACCGCTCGACAAGTAACATCTGGTTTCAGAAGTTGGATAGATGTTACTCGCCGAGCCGTTTTCTATGTTTCTACTTCCGATTGTAAGTCATACAATAATCATCTGGATATGATTTCGCATGGGTCTCGTATAAGGAGCAGGTATAGAGGCGAAATAATGAGCCATAGATGCTATCAAACTTAACAACTATTCATTTATTTAGCAAAAAGCATTTAAAGAAATATTAAAATGTATAAGTAAAATCGTCCAGAGAGGAAATTACTCTAGACAACCTGCTCATCTCAAAGTTCATCCGGGACTCCCCTCCCGTTTCTTCTTTTCCAAACAGGAAATCTCAGTTTTAGGGGAGAACGAAACCCCCCCCCCCACCTCTTTGACTTTTGTCCTCGGAATAGCCGAAATGCTCTTTGGCGAACAGCCGACGTGGTCACACAAAGAATTCCTTTTCTCTGTCGGTGCATTGCCAAAAACGACACACTTGACACCTCTAATCGTCCGTGCGTCAAAAGGACCATTACTGATACAATACTGTCTTTTTTCAATTGTTCGGCGTTTTGAAATGTTCGACGCCTTACAATGAACAAAAGTTCGCTTTAACCAATGCTCTTCTGGACCCCCGACAGAGACGTACGCGATACTTACATAGTTTTGCGCATTAACATGTACTCAAGTAATTTTTCTGTTTTAAGCTGTAACGTCATATAGCTTAAAAAACGAACTATTTCTTTAAAAAAATTTAAAACAGACAGTAAATATCTCAAATGCTTTCCAAATACTTTATAAGTATAGAAAATCAAACAAACTTTCAGAATCTACCAAAATTCATGTACCAATATTCATGTATGATACATTTAATGAATTAATGTTCTGGGAACTTTCACAGGAATACAGCAGTCTACTTTAAAATGAGTTACAAATTTTGTAAATTACACAAATGTTTTTTAAAGTAATTATTTGATCTTACTTTTATAGGTATATTCCAGGATAATTTCATAACTTGTGTTGAAATTTTGATAGAAAGTAAATAAAATCCGTCTGCATAAAGATTATATTCTTTCAAATATACTTAGCGTAATTGATCTCATCTTCAAATATAAGAATTTGGACATAGACCCACGCTTTAAAAAAAACGACTACTTAAAAAATATCGCTTTAAATCTTGCAACACTCTGGTAAACACTACGCTCGGAATATCGTATGACAACCTAATGAAAAAGTAACAAAGAACTAAAAAAATATAAGCATTCGAAGAATTTAATTAAGGTTTTGTCTTTCATAATTTAAAATTTAATTATATATGAAAGATGTACCGCACTTACAAACAATGTAAAATTATATCTTTAGGAAAAAAAAAGTAAAAAAAAACATTAAATGCATTGGAAGTGTTCATCTCATTTGTTTAAAGAGACGCCATGTTAAGTTTTCTAGCTCATTTGACCATTTTTACGACGAGTGTGCATTTTATTTGGGAATACAATTTTGCAATATGCTTCAGTTACATTATTTCAAAGACATATATTGTGAAATTTTTGAAGTAAAGATATTGATTTTTAAATATATTTCTCTAACACGAAAGTGAACTCTTTAAATATATATTCCTAATTAGCCACTGTATGATGAAAGTTTTCTATTACAGCTTAAACACACACACATACACACGTGTTATATAATATATAGTATATAATATATATATTATAATATTATATATATAATATTATATATTATATATTATATTATATATAATATAATATAATATATAATAATATATAAATAATATAATATAATATATATATATATATTTATATAATATATATATATATGTTTGTATATATTATATATATATATATATATTTATATGTATATAATGTATATAATATATATATTTAATAATATATATATATATATATATATATATATATATATTATATAATATATATATATATATATGTATATATATATATATATAATATATATTGTAATAATTATAATTATATTATATATATATTTATATATATATATAATATATTATATATATTGTATATATATATATATAAATATAATATATTTATTATTATATATTATATATATATATATATTTAATATATATATATATAATTATAAATTTATATATATTATATATATATATATATATTTATACATATAAATATATAATCTAATATCTATATGTATATGTATATATATATATATATATATATATATATATATATATATATATATATATATATATATATATATAGTATATATGTATATATATAATATATAATATGTTATATATATATATAATATAATTATATATAATATATATATATTATATATATAATATTATATATTATATATATATATAATATTATATATATATTCTATATAATTATATTATTTATATATTATGTGTGTGTGTGTGTATTATTATTCCTCTAGTCACAATAATTATGTAGCCCCTATTATTTTTATTGGGCTATGCTCAAGGATAAGCTTAAACAGCTGGCTGTAATAGAAACAGTCGGACCATTGAAGAGAACGGTACAAGTCTATTTACAACTTTAATTCAGAGCTGCTAACATGGACATTTTTACGAGTCAATGACATACAAAGGAAATACACAAATATCACTCTGATCGAACAGGGGTGCATCCAAGAGCGAAGACAGAAAGAATTTTCCCACTTGCTCAGCGAATTTAAGTGCAAGATAAAAACGCGGAGCCATTTGCACGACAGCTGGGAAACTTTAATAGACAGAAAATTTACGTCTATTTATTAGAGCTTCGGAATGAAATGAAAGAATTATTTAGTCAAGAATGCTGCTTTGATTAAGGCATTTAGAGCTGGTAAAAAGATTTTAAGGAACTAGAATGCCTAACACAGAATTTTGAAGGAAATATTAAATTAAAATATTTATATATATTATTTTATATTATATATATATATATATATATATATTATATATATATATTTATATATATTATATATATAATATTATATATATAATATATATATATTATAAATATATATATAATATTATATTATATATATTTATATATATATAATGTGTATAATATATAATGTAATATATTATATATTTATATGTATAATATATATATATATGAATATATATATTATGTATATATATATATATTTATATATATATAAACATATATATATATGTATATATTATATATGTAGATATATATATATGTAAATATATATATATATATATTTATATAATATATATATATATATATATTAATATATATAAATATATTATATATATATATATATATATATATATTTATATATATATATATTTATTATATTATATATATATATATATTTATATATTATATATATATATATATATAATAGAGTAATATATATATATATATATATATATATTTATATAATATTATAATTATATATATATATATAAGTGTGTGTGTTTGAGATAGAGAGAGATATTATTTAATAACATTTTGAGGACTGTATGTTCAAACTACACTTCTGTACTTTTATCCGTGTATGTAATTTTATTGTTTAAAGCTTCCTTGTATAATTTAATTTCAGTTCTATTCTATTGCATAGTTATTCTATTTCTATAGAACTTTTTTTCGTCTCTTTAATGTACATGTCTGTATGAACCACTGATTTGCAAATGAAATAATATATACCCCGTTTCTCTCATTTATTGATATTGTTTTCATTTGCTATACTTTAGTTAACAAACTGGTTAGTTTCACGTCGCTAAGCAAATATACTCCGTAAGATAACATTTTAACTTACAACTACATAATTGCGTAACCAAAAGTAAAATTTCTATTTGGTCAATGCTATAACGGTGACTAACATGCGTCAGTTCTTAGTACGATTTTTAAAGCAAACAGCCGGTGGACATGTTAATAAATAATTCTAAGTATGTTGCAGACAGTTCGATCTTTTACATATTTTTTGTGTTATTCACTCCTACTACATTAATCCACAATAATGTTAATTTTTTCATATCTATATACTTAAAATTAAAGGATACTAATTATAGGTTATTGTTATTTTACAAAAGTGGAGTACTTTCATTTATTAGCTAATAATGAATATATTTTTACCATACAATCCAACAATGTGTTTCACATTTTATTAAGGCTGTGACATATAGGTAATGAAACAATGCTTCTAATGAGATGATAATACACCCATGACTTATTCGAGAATAAAACCTAAACACATCGAGTGGGAACACATTATTATAACGTTATTGCAATCTATGCGTCTTGTTTGTTATTACAGATTATATAATTTGTTAAAGAGTGAATTTGAGTATTATTTTCACATTAAGAATATAGTAGTTATTTTCTATGGTATTTACGTAGCTTTCAAATTTCTGAAAACCAATTTAAATATAAATATATCGTTAATACCAAAGTATATAATAATTAGTTATAGGAAATCATTCAATTCAAAAGCAAAGGCGAGAAATAAAATAATATAAATGAACTGTATTGAAAATATAATGTAGAAACATATGTTATATATTGTTTTATATTTTGCCTACATCCAATAATGAAAATTTTAATTTTAATTAAGGCTTTATTTAATCAACAATACAACAATATTTATGCTCTACATGCATATAGAACAACAAATTACAATATCTTTCACCAGTTATAACATAATATATTTATGATGATAACAAATTCGATTGAAGTGTTACTAATACGATAAACAGACACCATTGTGTGATAATTAATTACTATTAATTCTAATAAAATTAAGTAGACTGATACATTATAAATAATATATTATTCGTTTTGAAAAAATACCTTTACTAGGAATTAATTATACATTTGTATAAGCAATAATAGCGTAAATAAAATAAATTACTGGCAATGTAGAAGTAAGGAAGAGGTATTATATTACCTACTTGTAATATTGGATAATTTATGGTTTATGAACAATTATGATATGAATAATAAGGAAAGATTAGTGGTAATTTTTTGTATTTCTGGAATTCTTCATTCACTTCCTAACCTATGTATAATATGTATTTAATATGTTAAATTGGAAAGAAATACAGTATAATAATTTAATCCATACGATTGAAGTTTATTTCTTATATATTTACTAGACTACCTGACAGACGTTGTCTTAACGCTGTAAATCGAAAAAATAGTAAAAGGATTTTAAATAAATTAAAATTGGGCCTTGTTGATAGAAACCTATAGAAAAAAAGTATTTTAAAAATACACCACACTTGCACTCATCCCAATCGTAATTAGATTAAATGGAAATCCCCACATCGCTTGATAAAATAAGTGACCTAATAATCTCAATAAGCACGCAATTCTGGATTTTTATTAAAAAACATCTTTTATGGGATCAAATCGTGAATCTAAACTATTTAACTTAATTACTTACAAAAAATTTCATCAAAATCAGTACAGCCGTTTAGGAGGCGTTCTGTTAAAAACACACGGACAGAAGATATATATATATATATATAATATATATATATATATATATATATATATATATATATATATATATATATATATATATATAAATTTGGCATATCTATAAGTAAAATATAAATAATTGTAAATTAAATTAAATTTTAAGGTTTTATGTTTCGAAGCCACTGTGTTTATGGTAGTTAGTAAACTCCAGGATTCAAATTTACATTTTAAATTTATTCTAGCTAGTTTTGTGTTCTATACCACAGAGGTCAGGCGGAAATGCATCGGGTATAATATATAAATCATTTAAAAAATAGAACCAGTTTAAAGTTCTTTGGAAGTATTGAGGACTAAATATCAATGACGTATTACCTCATTTCCTTTAACTTTTGTTTCATAAAATTAAGCAGATTTTTTTTCAATACAGTGGAACTTCCATTAATCCTCTGACTGCTCAATTTATGGATCACAATCGTTCAAAAATTGTGTATTTTTTTGCATAGTTTAAATCTATATATATTGGAGAGTTGAAGTATTTCTTTTTCTTTCAAAAAACACATTTTATACAGATAAAAAATTTCATATGCTAACACAAAATTTTTTTTAAATAAATTTCAATGAATTACAGTTATTTTCTAATTTATTACATAGTCTAAATATAATTCTATTAACTAATAAATATAACTATAGTTCTATTCATATAATTCTGTTTATTACATAATTAAACGTCTAATACTGCATATAATTTATTTCAGTGGTTAGATGGTGAAAAATCACGTGATTCGCCCTTCAAAAAAAAGGGAGAGATACATACATACTCGAGAAAATCGCGGGATGAGTAGATTTTGCTACATTTAAGTTGTCTGGAAATCCTGGAAAGAGCAGTCAGAGGGTTAATCATACAGAGTTAGCAATAAATAGGTTATCCACTTTTGAGAACACTGGAGTACGAGTTGTTCTTCCAAATTAGATGCAATTGGAACTACAGATAATTAAATGATGTGCATGACGTTTAAAAGACAATAGTACAAAAATCCTACTATAGATTGCGCTGTTGTACACATGAACACATTTGATATGCTTTATAAATGATAAATAACAAAAAAGGTAGCATTAACCCTTTGACAGTTTCATTTTTTTTTTCAGAATTCGGTATAAAAATGTCACATTTTGTTATTGCATTTTTTGTTTATTTTACATTTTTAAGTAAAGATATGTTATTAAAATTAACATTTCTAATATTTTAAGCATTTATTACAACTTTTTTTCTTTCTATGAAAGCATCATAGAACTGAAGTTTACCTTTAGTCTCATCGATATCCAAGTTAATTTTTAGAATTCCAGTGAAAACAAATCTAGGAGGCGAATACGAAGGATTATCACAATTAATTTTAAAAAAATGTCTTGCTTGCCTGGTTCCATCTGTACTACTATCAGAGTCACTACTATAAAGGTCATCTAGTAATCTTTCGCTATTATAATTAACAGATAATGCAATTTCTGATTCCGAGTCACAGTTCGAATCACAAGAAATTAGCTCCATACGATCTCTGAATAATCCATTATTTAAAAGTAAAAATATATTATTCAACTCTTACATCAATAAAATTATCAGGTGATTAGTAAAATATAATCCAGAAAGCTATACACTGGAAGATAACAGGTGGTCTTCTGACACAAAACATGCAAAAAAACTCGCGCTTTTGAACCAATCAGAGTAGAAAATGCAAAAAAACTGCAAACTATCATTTACTGGACTACTGGTCCAGTAAATGATAGTTAATAATTTGTTATTAAAATTGGAAAAAAATACGGCCGAAACAGTGCAAAGCGAAATAGAAATCAGATTGCCCGTACGGGCAAATCAGTAAAGGACCGAAAGCTGTGCTCGTACGGTGTATGGGCTAAACAGGGGTGGGGTTAAAAGTGCTCATTATGACCCCCTTCCTGTTCAACAAATTGCTTTAATAACAGAACCATTTTTTCCTCAACTGACCGAAATCAGTATGCCGCATTATCAAAAACATGGTATCGAATGCTGTCCTTCAAATCTGATAGAGATGCTGGCATATGAAGGGAGATCTTCTGGAAACATCACAACGAAAATCGAAAGGGGTGATATCTGGCGAACGAGGAGGCCATGGTATTGTAACATCACGTCTTATCATCCGTACATTTGTGGAATTATGTCTTAGCAGTTGCTTTATGATCAATATCACGTGTTCCATTTTACATAAAAATATTATCCTGAAGACATCCACGTGGTTGAAGTTGTGGCATTACAAAATTCCTCAGCATATCATGATATCACATTCCGAAAAAAAATATAATTAAAAACCATATTATTGGAATATTTCATTTAATTCATATGTACATATTTACATTTCTGAACGTATTTTTATGATAGTATCAGTTGAGCACCAACATATGAAAGTTAACACACATTCGCTCTTAAAACCACTTTTTAATAGAGGTGCTCTATTAGAAAACTCTTAGCAAATTTTACTTTGATTCAACAAATTAATAAAGGAAACTTTTAATATTTCTTGAAAAATTCATTACATCAGTTTTCCAAGGAACAATCTAATCGATAATTCCTGAATATCTCCTCTAAAATTTACGACTGCGTGCGATATCAGGGTTATTGGTCTTGGAAATCGATAGCTAACATCTTATTGCTAAGTTTTAAAGTCTATACTATTGCACAAACTTCAACAATATTATTTTGATTAACCATATAAACATATAATTAATCAAAATAGTATGTTTTGATATATATATATTCATTTTCATATGTTTTGATAAACATATGAAAATGATATCCTGAAGCCATCCATGCGGTTGAAGTTGTGGCATCACAAAATTACTCAGCATATCATGATACCACATTCCGAAAAAAATATAATTAAAAAACCATATTATAAGCATATTTCATTTTATTCTTATGTATATATTTACATTTCTGAATGTATTTTTAAACTGTTATCAGTTGAGCCCCAACATATCAAAGTTAACACATATTAAACTCTTAAAGCCGCTTTTTAACAGACGTGTTCTATTAGAGAACTCCTAGCAAATTTTACTTTGATTCAACAAATTAATAAAGGAAACTTTTAATATTTCTTGTAAAATACATTACATCGGTTACTCAATCTAATCGATAATTTCATGAATATCTCAAATAAAATTTACGATTGCGTGCGATGTCAGGGTTGTTGGTCTTGGAAAACTATAGCTAACATCTTATTGCTAAGTTTCTATTGCACAAACTTCAACAATATTATATTGATTAATCATAAGAAAATAAAATAATCCACGTTAATATATGGGAATAAAGAAACTTAAGTAGTTGTAAAAAAAACGTTCATTTATCTCAGACAATGCTTTTGAACCATCTATTCATTCATTACAAAAGTATTAAAATCAGAATATGGTTCTTTTCAGTTTTTCCTTGTCGACGTACATAGCGGTACCTGAATTTCTAAAAATATATATAGTTTGGTAGAAAATGTTTTGAAAAAACGTTTTGTATTTTTCTAGATATTTTGCATAAATTTGATTCACCAGTAAAGTCTATTATGCAAAGTGTATATATAAATGTGTAAACAGTAAAATTTTATTTTCTAATGTGTTCATTCTAGTACCCATTTAGTTCACCTATCACATTGCATCTTCTATTCAGTTTATAGTAGTACGATGTAACGTTTTGTGAAATGCCAGATAATAAGATCGGAAACTATTACTTAAAGATGATTGCGAGCGGCTACAAACAATCATGCCAGTAATGTGACACAAACCGACGAACTCCCGGTATAGAACAGTGCTCTATTCTTCTGACCATATCTCGACTATATCATTTCTACATTTCCAATGTAACAAAGCAAATCTTTAAAATATTTTTCCAACACACATTAACATTCGTCTAGATTGTATCTTAAGTTATGGTACGCAGCTTATTAAGAACTTGTTCGAATAGTCCAAATACATAGTAATCCATTATATAAGATTCCTCAATATGTGTGGAATGTATTTCAAATTATTATTTATATATATATATACATTCATCATATATATATATATATATATATATATATATATATATATATATATATATATATATATATATATATATATATATATATATGTGTGTATCTATATATGTATATATATGACAATTTTACATAACAGTTTTATAGGACAATTATAATGACATAGGTAATTATATACCCAAAAGGCTCCGATTTTAAATTTTTCTTTTCTAAATTGGCAATTTTAAGCGTAATAGGCTAATATCCCAGCATAATTTATCTAAAGGCGCTAGATTAACATTTTCAATTTCAACTTCAGATATGAACAAAAAAGATAATAAATAAACAATTTGCATTTTGCCTTCGAAAATATTACACAACCGAGCTACAACAGTATTATCAAAAAGAAAAATCTGTTAATTGTGAAAAGCATTGATCCTGTTCAATTTCATTCTGTAAGAATTATTTAATAAAAAGGCTCATAAATGAGTCTTACTTTGTAATTTGCTTAGTAATTCTTTTCTCTAAATTCTATTTTTTATTACTTTGTATAAAATTCAAATTGCGCTTAAATTCAGCCATGGTTATTTTTTTATCTTCTCTAAAGTTAAGTTCATTAATTCCGAAAGATAGATTTTTCTTAAATAAAAGGTTGTTTACTTTGCTGGGATAAGCTACGAAAAGAATGAATAAAACACCACTAAAGAAAGTTTAAATTATGAGGAATAAATTATATGGTATCTTTTAAATGCTGTTAAATGAATCATCCGTTTTTACGTAAGTATTTAGTCTTTTATGTTTCATAAACGGAAATTAGAAAAGGTATTATAGAATTAACTTTGGTATAGTTTACATATTCAATTAAATTTTATTAAAGGAAAGAACGCTTACTTTTTTTTCATGTTAAAATAATTTTTCAGTAAATAATTTTAAATTAATGATAAGTTAGAGAATTAATGGTACAAAATAATATACGCTTACAGGAAAGAGATTTGCAGTAAACTAAACGAAAGAGAATAAAAGTGTAAAATTTGTAATAAATTCATTTTACAATGAACATTGTTCAAAGGACGATTCCTATTGTATCTGTTAGAATTACTGTGTATCTCTTAAACATTTTACTAGCATAAAAAATTATGTCCATTCATTCTAATCCAGTTTGAAAATTAATAATTTTATTGGTATAAGTTTCAAAGATTGCATTTGTATAAAAAATTTCCACAGGGTAAAAAAAAAAAAAGAGAAGTATTTTATTTAAAGTATTAATATACATCTATACCCTTTAATTATTTTATTGTGATTCAACAGTACTCTAATATTTAAGAGTAAGGTAGGATATATTAAAAGTCAATTTAAAGGGAAATTACAAAGAAAATATACATATATTTTGAAATATTTGTTTGCGAAGTATAAGTTAAATCATAACTATGAGAAATTTTATATCAGCCAATATACCAGGCTCTTCTCTCTAATCTTTCCAATAAGAAAAAATAATTTTTTTCAATATATATATATAATATATTATATATATAATATATTATATATATATATATAATATATATATATATATATATATATATATTATATATATAATATATATATATATATATATATATATATATTTATATATATATATATATATAATAAATATTTATATTTTATATATATATAATATATATATATATATATATATATATATATATATATATATATATATATATATATATATATATACATATATATACATATATATATGTAATCATCCAGGGACCAACCAGCCCCGAACTTACATGAAAACTGCTTTTGAAAATTGCCCTTATTATTTTCCTCAGCCCAGGCATGCTGGGTTGCCAAGTGTCCCGCTAACCGTTAGTTAGAAAGAAGCACAGCATTTGTCGTGGCCGAACTTAACATTTATTTCATACGATAAAATAGCACAAAATCCAGAGACGTCTGAACTCGACGGTGTCAGAACACTACTAAATTAATAAATCTTTTTATTCAAATTTTTAAAAAAAATTTGTGGGAAAAATGCTGAAGCATTATATTTGCTTATAGAAAGTAACATTTGACTGGAGCCATCTGCAAATGTGCGTATATATTTATATATATATATATATATTATATATTATATTTATATATAATATATATATATATATTATATATATATATATATATATATTATATATATATATTTTTTATATATATATATATATATATATATATATTTATATATATATATTATATATATTTATATATATATATATATATTATATATATATATATATATATATATATATATATATATATATATATATACATATATATATAACAAATATATATATATTTATATATATATATATATATATATATATATTATATATACATATATATATATACATATATATATATATAATATTTATATATATATATATATAATATATATTATATATATATATTTAAAAAGGATGATTAAACTATTTTTAACTAGTGGTTCGGTTTTACTGCGAAACCACTGCAAGTTAACGGGTTAAATAACTACAACATGAATACAGAAGCAAAGAGAAACCTACCGATAAGACGACTTGCAGTAAATCCGGTACAAAACCGGGGGTACACTCTGCAATCGTAATGGCCGCTTTTATACAATAGTGGGTAAAACTTAAGCAACAAGTAGGTTTTTTGCCATAACTCTACTAGAAAACATCTGTGTTAAGAAACCTACAGGAAAGTGAAGATATTTCTCGAATGCATTGGTCAGCGTCCTCCCTGATAAAAAAATACAATCGAATTTGTGTGGGATGCTTTGGGGAGATGCGATTTTAGCATGCTTACATTCTCCGAAGAACAACCAACAACTGAGACAGATGCTGACTGAGGAATTGACAATCCTACAACAAGAAATGTTGGACTAGATGTTCTGATTATGCAGGGATGGTGCGAAGAAATCATTGCAGTTAGGGGACCGTATATTCCATATTATGGGAAATCGGCTTGTTTTTCTTCCTCTTAGATAGACAATCATGAGTCACGATACTATGCGTTCAATAAATCTTGATTTTGTTTGATTCCATACTCTATGCAGTGTATTCCTTTAACAGCGCCGATGCTTTCGTTATCCTTTACGTACATAATACTCTAACTCATTTTTGAATTTCAAGTCTCTCAGATGATTTGTTGTGGAGTTATGGCAAAAATACAACCAGTCACTTATATTTTGGACACCAGTGTATTTTAAATTCAATACTCCTATATTTCTTTAAGTGTACATAGAAGAAAGAAAATTTAACCCCTTCTGGTAAAATGACGAGTCTAACTAGTTATTAGTTTTTTCATTCCATACCGCACAATGACGAGCTACACTCGTCATGCGATTAAAGTTACTGTTAAATATTATAATTAATTTAGTTTAAAATTTCTAGCGTACTGAATTCCATACCGCACAATGACGAGCTACACTCGTCATGCGATTAAAGTTACTGTTAAATATTATAATTAATTTAGTTTAAAATTTCTAGTGTACTGAATTTGGCAACACTTTTATCACTTGTGAAAATCACAAGTCACTATTGCATATTGTTTACTTCGAATTTCTTGGTACAAGTCATTGCCAAATTAATGAGTCAGAATAAAAGAAAACCTACTAAGAAATGCCGTGTGTGTTACAAGAATCAAATTAAAAGTGAGACTACTTGGCGGTGTAAACAATTAAGAATTCCTTTGCACTTTGTTTTGAAAAGTACCACTAGCTTGAAGACTATTATCTGTATACCTTATTAATGTTTTGCTTTGATATTTTCTTAATTTTACTGTTTGATATTATTTGACACTATGTAAAAAGTGGATTTTAATTAAGAATATGTAAAAATTGTAAAATGAAACAAGTTTTTTAAATAAAATTAAATTGTTATTTCATGCACAGTTTTTCATTAAATCATTCCGGAAGGGGTTAAAGAAATATAAACGTCAAAATTTAATTCAGTATATTATTTCTTTTAAAATGATTAGCTAAAAGGAATGTGTTTTATGCATAAAGACTTAATAAAACTTATATATATATACTAATATAGTTCATTCTTTCTATAATTAAAGACTCACAATTTAAGCATTAGTATTTCTTAGTATATATCACGTAGATAAAAACAATAGATAAGGTGTGTTAAGAAAAATCTTATCAGTACAAGATTCAAGAGAGATAATTGTCTAAAAAATCACTGAAAATGGGAAAGGAATAAATTAACAGTTCAATACTAAATGACAGTTAATACTAAACTATATACATCTATGTCCAAAAGAAAAAAGTATTTTCAATTATGTTTGTGTTTGTATATGCGCATGGTCTTTATTACAGAAAGGAAACTGTTTAATCGTTGAATTAAAATTTTCAAATTTTACAGAAAAAACTATATATATATATATAGTAAATGTAAAATGGGATAAAAGAATTACGCCCATTTATTAAAAAATCATAAATGTTAATTTTAATAAGTAATGCATTTAATTATTTTTTTATTCTTGTGCCCTTTTATAATCTTAGTTAAATATATAAATCAACTAAATGTGCAACATAATATTTTTTCCTTAACAGTTTGTTGTTTATTTATTATGATTTTTTAAATGTTATTTAAAAATAACACTTAAAAAACAATAAATTTTATTTCTGGAAGCACCAATTTAGACGTCGTCGCGACTGTAAAACTAGTGGGATTTTCTGTAAAAGGATTACTTTAAATTTGAAACCTAAGAAATAGTTACATAATTTTGCGCGTAAAAGTATACTGGATACAAAAATTGAGAAACTTAAAACTTAATTTTATTCAACGCTTTCAGAATAATGTTTTATTCATGAGAACAGTATTAACGATTACATATTTTACTTAAGGAAATATTTTTCTCTTTTAGGTAATTTTAGTTAGTTTAATGAAAGTATGTATCAGTTGGATTAAAATATTGGTAAATAAAAAAATTGCATTGGTGTTTTTTTAAATTTATGTTCTTGATTATTTTAAATTTTTTAAACTGAATTATTTTTAAATAATCTAATGTGGTTTTGCCTTTATCCTCCGTTATGTAAGACGTTAAAAGTAGAGCTAATGCTACTTTTTAAAATTAGTGAAATATTATGTGATTTTCTCTTATAAATAGTGCAAAATATTTAGTCTCTTATAGAGGATAAAATACCATTGGATTTGAAAATATTCATTATAACAGTTTTATATCTATACAAAATAAAATTATCAACTATAGTATAAAAATATTTTAGTGCATTAAGGACGTTTTGACTTTAAAAAATTAATTTATCTTTCCTATGTTAAACAACATATAAAACACTTAAAATATGTACAAATCATGAAAAAACTGAAATCCACTTACTTGCAAAGTAAAATCTGAAGATCTTATATTACAAAATAAATATTTCTATCAAATACAGACTAATTATCTTTTCTGTCCTGTGAAACTGGGTTATATTATTATAAGGTTTAAAATTTATTTTGCAGAATGAAAAATTACTTTTAACTTTCCATTTCTTAACGTAGCTTAATATTTACAATTTTAAACTAACACATTATGTAAAATTTTTGATTTGCATAATGAGATACCTTATTTCTATCTCAAAAAAAAAAATTAAGTTCTTAAACATGTGTATATTTATAGCTAATTTATTTTTCTAAGTATATGTAATATGTTTTTAGCTGTATTTTTTTTTTGTTTTAATCTTTAGTTAAAATATTTTTATTTACGTAATGAAAGTAAATTTTAACTAAAGTAAAGCTAATACTAAACTAATAAGATCTATGTCCAAAATAAAAAAAATAATTAGAATTATGTTTGTGTCTGCGTATGTATATGGTCTTTATTACTGTAAGGAAACTGTTTAATCTTTGAATAATTATTTGCAAATTTTACATGAAAGTATTATATCTATAGTAAATGTTAAATGTGATAAAAAATTACGTCTTAACACCCATTTTTAAATAGCAATCATAAATGCTAATTTTAATAAATAATGCATTAAATATTTTTCTATTCATGTGTCTTTTTATAATCTTTTTAAATTTAAAAATAATCTAAACATACAGAATAATATTTTTTATTTCACACATTTTTGTTAATTTATTATGATTTTTTAAATGTTATTTAAAAATAACACTTAAAAAACAATAAATTTTATTTTTGGAAATACCAAATTAGACGTCGTCGGGACTGTAAAACTAGTGGGATTTTCTGTAAAAGGATTACTTTAAATTGGAAACCTAAGAAATGGTTACATAATTTTGCGAGTAAAACTATACTGGATACAAAAATTGAGAAACTTAAAACTTAATTTTATTCAACGCTTTCAGAATAATGTTTTATTCATGAGAACGGTATTAACGATTACATATTTTACTTAAAGAAATATTTTTCTCTTTCAGGTATTCTAGTTAGTTTAATGAAAGTATGTATTAAAGTATGTATAAGGTAAATTAAATTATTAGTAAATAAAAAAAATTACATTGGTGTTTTTTTAATTTATATGCTCCGTTTTTCTAACTTTTTAAACAGAATAATTTTAAAAAGATCTAATGTGGTTTGGCCTTTACGCTCCGTTATGTAAGATGTTAAAAATAAGTATTCTGCTATTTTTTAAATTAGTAAAATATTAAGTTATTCTCGCTTTAAAATAGTGTAAAATATTTAGACTTTTTGAGAGAATAATGTACCATTGGATTTGAAAATATTTATATAACAGTTTTATATCTATACGAGATAAAATTATTAACTGTAGAATAAAACTATGTTAATGCATTAAGGAGGTTTTGACTTTACAAAATTAATTTATCTGTAATATGTTAAGCAATATATATTAAAAACTTAAAATATGTACAACACATGAAAAAAACTGAAATCCACTTACTTGCAAAGTTAAATTCTTATATTACAAAATATATATTTCTATCAAATATAGACTAACTATCTTTTCTATCCTGTGAACCTAAATTATATAATTAGGAGGGTTTAAAATTTATTTTACAGCATGAAAAAATATTCTTAATTTTCCATTTCTTAACATAGCTTAAATATTTAAAATTTTAAACTAACACATTATTTAAAACTTTGATTTGTAGAATCGGTTAATTTACTTCTATCTCAAACAAAAATTAAGTTCTTAAACACGTATATTTTATAGCTAATTTATTTTTGTAAGTATGGTAATATATTTTTGTCATTAGCTGTATTTTTTTTTGTTTTAACCTTTAGTTAAAAATATTTTTATTTACGAAATGATAGTAAATTTTAACGAAAGTAAAGTTAATACTAAACTAATAAGATCTATGTCGAAAATAAAAAAATAATTAGAATTATGTTTGTGTCTGTGTACGTGCATTGTCTTTATTTCAGAAAGGAAACTGTTTAATCGATGATTTAATATTTGAAAATTTTACATGAAATTACTATATCTATATTAAATATTAAATGGGATAAAAGAATTACGTCTCAACGCATATTTATTAAACATCAATCATAAATCCTAATTTTAATGATTAATACATTTAATTAACTTTTTATTCATGTATCCTTTTACAATCTTAGTTAAATTGATAAATCAACTAAACGTACAACGTAATATTTTTTCTTTAACATTTTGTTGTTCATTTATTATGATTTTTTAAATGTTATTTAAATATAACACTTAAAAAACAATAAATTTTATTTCTGGAAGCACCAATTTAAACGTCGTCGCAACTGTAAAACTAGCGGGATTTTCTGTAAAAGGATTACTTTAAATTTGAAACCTAAGAAATAGTTACATAAGTTTGCCCGTAAAAGTATGCTGGATACAAAAATTGAGAAACTTAAAACTTAATTTTATTCAACGCTTTCAGAATAATGTTTTATTCATGAGAACGGTATTAACGATTACATATTTTACTTAAAGAAATATTTTTCTCTTTCAGGTATTCTAGTTAGTTTAATGAAAGTATGTATTAAAGTATGAATAAGTTGGATTAAAATATTGGTAAATAAAAAAAAATTTGCATTGGAATTTTTTTTTAATTTATATGCTTCATTTTTTCTAATTTTTAAGTAGAAAAATTATCAAAAGATCTAATGTGGTTTCCCCTTTATGCTCCGTTATGTAAGATGTTAAAAGGAAGGATAATGCTCTTTTTTAAATTAGTAAAATATTAAGTGATTCTCGCTTATAAATAGTGCAAAATATTTAGATTCTTTGAGAGGATAAAGTTCCATTGGATTTCAAAATATTTATATAACCGTTTTTTATCTGTAGGAAATAAAATTATCAACTGTAGAATAAAAATATTTTAGTGCATTAAGGACGTTTTGACTTTAAAAAATTAATTTATCTTTCCTATGTTAAACAACATATAAAAAACGTATATGTACAAATCATGAAAAAACTGAAATCCACTTACTTGCAAAGTAAAATCTGAAGATCTTATATTACAAAATAAATATTTCTATCAAATACAGACTAATTATCTTTTCTGTCCTGTGAAACTGGGTTATATTATTATAAGGTTTAAAATTTATTTTGCAGAATGAAAAATTATTTTTAATTTTCCATTTCTTAACATATCTTAATATTTGAAATTTTAAACTAACACATTTTAAAGTTTTGATTTTCAGAATCAGATATCTTACTTCTATCTCAAACGAAAATTAAGATCTTAAACGTGCGTATTTTTAAAGCTAATTTATTTTTGTAAGTATATAAATTCTTTTTTTTTCATTAGCTGTGTTTTTTTTGTTTTAATCTTTAGTTAAAAATATTTTTATTTACGAAATGATAGTAAATTTTAACGAAAGTAAAGTTAATACTAAACTAATAAGATCTATGTCGAAAATAAAAAAATAATTAGAATTATGTTTGTGTCTGTGTACGTGCATTGTCTTTATTTCAGAAAGGAAACTGTTTAATCGATGATTTAATATTTGAAAATTTTACATGAAATTACTATATCTATATTAAATGACAAATGTGATAAAAGAAATACTTCTTAACACTCGTTTTTAAATAGCAATCATAAATGCAAATTTTAGTAAGTAATGCATTTAATTATTTTTCTATTCATGTGTCCTTTTATAATCTTTGTTAAATTTATAAATCATCTGAACATACAGAACAATATTTTTTATTTCACACATTTTTGTTAATTTATTATGATTTTTTAAATGTTATTTAAAAATAACACTTAAAAAACAATAAATTTTATTTCTGGAAGCACCAATTTAGACGTCGTCGCGACTGTAAAACTAGTGGGATTTTCTGTAAAAGGATTACTTTAAATTTGAAACCTAAGCAATAGTTACATAATTTTGCGCGTAAAAGTATACTGGATACAAAAATTGAGAATCTTAAAACTTAATTTTATATAACGCTTACAAAATAATGTTTTATTCATGAGAACAGTATTAACGATTACATATTTTACATAAGGAAACATTTTTCTATTTCAGGTATTTTAGCTAGTTTCGCACTGGACATCGCACTGGAGCTCGTATCTGACTTTCCTGGGCCAAGCCCTCTAAGCCAGAGTTTCTAGTAGTATGGAAGTGATGAAATATCAGATAATTAGTTAACGAAAGTGAGGACTAAGAAAATGCTAAAAATTAAGTTCAGTGAATTTAAAAGATAACAAATTATAGTAGAACAGGAGGGAAGGATACACGAGTTCGGTGAAAGGGAAGGATTAAATTATACATTAGGTAAACACTATAATGGTTGGAATATTTCATTTTCATTTTTATTTTTATTTTTATTTTTTTTTTTTATTTTTTTTTTCCAACAGAATCAATTGGGGAAGTAGAGAAGATTGAGTGCAGATTCAGAGTTCATTCAGGGTCAGTAAAACAGACTCGGATTGAGAAGTTCAAGGGGAGAAATTCCATTGGTTCCTGAGAGCCAATGGAATTCATGCTGGGAAGCTACGATGGCTGAGTTACTGAGAACAGTTTCAAGGCAGCTCCGAGGCTCGGAACCAGCTTGCTCCGAGGAGAAATTTCATTGGTTGTTGAGAGCCAATAATAGTTAGTTTAATGAAAGTATGTATTAAAGTATGTATAAGGTAAATTAAATTATTAGTAAATAAAAAAAATTACATTGGTGTTTTTTTAATTTATATGCTCCGTTTTTCTAACTTTTTAAACAGAATAATTTTAAAAAGATCTAATGTGTTTTGGCCTTTACACTCCGTTATATAAGATGTTAAAAATAAGGCTAATGCTATTTTTTTAATCAGTAAAATATTAAGTTATTTTCGCTTATAAATAGTGCAAAGTATTTAGACTCTTTGAGATGATAAAGTTCCATTGTATTTCAAAATATTTATATAACAGTTTTATATCTGTAGGAAATAAAATTATCAATTGTAGAATAAATATATTTCAATGCATTAAGGAGGATTTAATTTTACGAAATAAATTTAGCTTTGCTAAGTTAAACAATATATAAAAACTTACAATATGTACAAATCATGAAAAAACTGAAATCCACTTATTTGCCAAGTCTGTAATTTTTTATATTACAAAATAAATATTTCTATCAAATACATACTAATCGTCTTTTCTGTCCTGTGAACTTCTGTGATATAATTATGCGGTTTAGAATTTATATTTTAGAATGAAATATTATTTTTAATTTTTCATTTCTTAACATAACTTAATATTTGAAATTTAAAAATAACACATTATTTAAAACTTTGATTTGCAGAATCAGATACATTACTTCTATCTCAAACAAAAATTAAGTTTTTAAATATTATATTTTTATAGCTAATTTTTTTTTGTAAGTATATGTAATATTTTTATCGTTAGCTGTATTTTTTTGGTTTTAATCATTAGTTAAAAATATATTTATTTACATAATGAAAGTAAATTTTAACGAAAGTTAATACTAAACTAATAAGATCTATGTCGAAAATAAAAAAATAATTAGAATTATGTTTGTGTCTGTGTACGTGCATTGTCTTTATTTCAGAAAGGAAACTGTTTAATCGATGATTTAATATTTGAAAATTTTACAGTTAAGTCCTATATCTATATAAATTTAAAATGGGACAAAAGAATTAAGACTCAACGCCCATTTATTAAAAAGATCATAAATGATAATTTTAATAAGTTTTAGTAATGCATTTACTTATTTTTTATTCATGTGTCCTTCTATAATCTTAGTTAAATTTATAAATTAACTAAACGTAGAAAATAATATTTTTTCTTTACTGTTGTTGTTCATTTATTATGATTTTTCAAATGTTATTTAAAAATAATAATTAAAAAACAATAAATTTTATTTCTGGAAGCACCAATTTAGACGTCGTCGCAAATGTAAAACTAGTGGAATTTTCTATAAAAAGGATTACTTTAAATTTGAAACCTAAGAAATAGTTACATAATTTTGCGCGTAAAAGTATACTGGATACAAAAATTGAGAAACTTAAAACTTAATTTTATTCAACGCTTTCAGAATAATGTTTTATTCATGAGAACAGTATTAACGATTACATATTTTACTTAAGGAAATATTTTTCTCTTTCAGGTATTTTAGTTAGTTTAATGAAAGTATGTATTAAAGGATGTTGGATTAAAATATTGGTAAATAAAAAAATTGAATTCATGTTTTTTTTAAATTTATATGCTTGATTTTTTTAAACTTTTTAAACAGAATTTTTTTTAAACATATAATGTATTTTCGCCTTTATTCTCCGCTATGTAAGATGTTAAAAGTAGGGCTAATGTTATTTTTTAAAATTATTGAAATATTATGTGGTTTTCTTTTATAAATAGTGCAAAATATTTAGACTCTTTTAGGGATAAAGTTCCATTGAATTTGAAAATATTATTATAACAATTTTATATCTATACGAAAAAAAAAATGTTCAAGTGTAGAATAAAAAAAAAATTAGTGCATTAAGGAGGTCTTGACTTTAATAAATGAATTTAGTTTTGATATTTAAGTAACATATAAAAAATTAAAATTTGTACAACTCTTGAGAAAAACTGAAATCCACTTACTTGCAAAGTTAAATCTGAAGTTCTTATATTACAAAATACATATTTCTATCAAATACAGACTAATTATCTTTTTTTGACCTGTGAACCTCGGTTATATAATTATGAGGTTTAAAAAATATTTTATAGAATGAAAAATTATTTTTAATTTTCCATTTCTTAACATAGATTAATATTTGAAATTTTAAACAAAAACACATTATTTAAAAGTTTTCATTTACAGAATCAGTTATCTTACTTCTATCTGAAACAAAAATTTAAGTTCTTAAACATGTTTATATATATAGCTAGTTTATTTTTGTAAGTATATGTAATACTTTTTTGCATTAGCTGTGTTTTTTTTGTTTTAATCTTTAGTTAAAAATATTTTTATTTACGAAATGATAGTAAATTTTAACGAAAGTAAAGTTTATACTAAACTAATAAGATCTATGTCCAAAAGAAAAAAATAATAATTAGAATTATGTTTGTGTCTGTGTATGTATATGGTCTTTATTACTGTAAGGAAACTGTTTAAACGTTGAATTAATTATTTGCAAATTTTAAATGAAAGTACTATGTCTATAGTAAATGTTAAATGTGATACAAAATTACGTCTTAACACCCATTTTTAAATAGCAATCATAAATGCTAATTTTAATAAGTAAAACATTTAAATTATTTTTCTATTCATGTGTCTTTTTATAATCTTTTTAAATTTATAAATCATCTAAACATACAGAATAATATTTTTTTATTTCACACCTTTTTGTTAATTTATTATGATTTTTAAATGTTATTTAAAAATAACATTTAAAAAACAATAAATTTTATTTCTGGAAGCACCAATTTAGACGTCTTTGCGACTGTAAATCTAGTAGGATTTTCTGTAAAAGGATTACTTTAAATTTGAAACCTAAGAAATAGTTACATAATTTTGCGCGTAAAAGTATACTGGATACAAAAATTGAGAAACTTAAAACTTAATTTTATTCAACGCTTTCAGAATAATGTTTTATTCATGAGAACAGTATTAACGATTACATATTTTACTTAAGGAAATATTTTTCTCTTTCAGGTATTTTAGTTAGTTTAATGAAAGTATGTATTAAAGGATGTTGGATTAAAATATTGGTAAATAAAAAAATTGAATTCATGTTTTTTTTAAATTTATATGCTTGATTTTTTTAAACTTTTTAAACATAATTATTTAAAAAAAGATCTAATGTGGTTTCCCCTTTATGCTCCGTTATGTAAGATGTTAAAAGGAAGGATAATGCTCTTTTTTAAATTAGTAAAATATTAAGTGATTCTCGCTTATAAATAGTGCAAAATATTTAGACTCTTTTAGGGGATAAAGTACCATTGAATTTGAAAATATTCATTATAACAATTTTATATCTATACGAAAAAAAAATGTTCAAGTGTAGAATAAAAAAAAAAAAATTAGTGCATTAAGGAGGTCTTGACTTTAATAAATGAATTTAGTTTTGATATATTAAGTAACATATATAAATTAAAATTTGTACAACTCTTGAGAAAAACTGAAATCCACTTACTTGCAAAGTTAAATCTGAAGTTCTTATATTTCAAAATACATATTTCTATCAAATACAGACTAATTATCTTTTTTTGACCTGTGAACCTCGGTTATATAATTATGAGGTTTAAAAAATATTTTATAGAATGAAAAATTATTTTTAATTTTCCATTTCTTAACATAGATTAATATTTGAAATTTTAAACAAAAACATTATTTAAAAGTTTTCATTTACAGAATCAGTTATCTTACTTCTATCTGAAACAAAAATTTAAGTTCTTAAACATGTTTATATATATAGCTAATTTATTTTTGTAAGTATATGTAATACATTTTTTTTCATTAGCTGTATTTTTTTGTTTTAATCTTTAGTTAAAATATTTTTATTTAGGTAATGAAAGTAAATTTTAACGAAAGTAAAGTTTATACTAAACTAATAAGATCTATGTCCAAAAGAAAAAAAATAATTAGAATTATGTTTGTGTCTGTGTATGTATATGGTCTTTATTACTGTAAGGAAACTGTTTAAACGTTGAATAATTATTTGCAAATTTTAAATGAAAGTACTATATCTATAGTAAATGTTAAATGTGATACAAAATTACGTCTTAACACCCATTTTTAAATAGCAATCATAAATGCTAATTTTAATAAGTAAAACATTTAAATATTTTTCTATTCATGTGTCTTTTTATAATCTTTTTAAATTTATAAATCATCTAAACATACAGAATAATATTTTTTTTTATTTCACACCTTTTTGTTAATTTATTATGATTTTTAAATGTTATTTAAAAATAACATTTAAAAAACAATTAATTTTATTTCTGGAAGCACCAATTTAGACGTCTTTGCGACTGTAAATCTAGTAGGATTTTCTGTAAAAGGATTACTTTAAATTTGAAACCTAAGAAATGGTTACATAATATTGCACGTAAAATTATACTGGATACAAAAATTGAGAAACTTAAAACTTAATTTTATTCAACGCTTTCAGAATAATGTTTTATTCATGAGAACGGTATTAACGATTACATATTTTACTTAAAGAAATATTTTTCTCTTTCAGGTATTTTAGTTAGTTTATGAAAATATGTATAATTTAAGTATTAAAATATTGGTAAATAAAAGAAAATTGCATTGGTGTTTTTTTTTAAATTTATATGCTTCATTTTTCTAACTTTTTAAGCAGAATAATTTTAAAAAGATCTAATGTGGTTTGGCCTTTATGCCGATATGAAGATGTTAAAAATAAGTCTAATGCTATTTTTTTTAAATTAATAAAATATTAAAATATTATTGCATTTATAAATAGTGCAAAGTATTTAGACTCTTTGAGATGATAAAGTTCCATTGTATTTCAAAATATTTATATAACAGTTTTATATCTGTAGGAAATAAAATTATCAATTGTAGAATAAATATATTTCAATGCATTAAGGAGGATTTAATTTTACGAAATAAATTTAGCTTTGCTAAGTTAAACAATATATAAAAACTTAAAATATGTGCAACACATGAGAAAAACTGAAATCCACTTACTTTCAATATAAATTCTAAAATTTTTATATTACAAAATAAATATTTCTATCAAATACATACTAATCGTCTTTTTTCTTCTGTGAACCTAGGTTATATAATTTATAAGGTTTAAAATTTGTTTCATAGAGTGAAAAATTATTTTTAATTTCAATTTTTTACCATAGCTTAATATTTGAAATTTTAAGGTAACACATAACTTAAAATTTTGGTTTGCAGAATCAGTTACCTTACTTCTATCTGAAACAAAAATTAAGTTCTAAAACATGCGTATTTTTATAGCTAATTTATTTTTGTAAATTTATGTTATACTTTTTTTCATTAGCTGTATTTTTTTTTGTTTTAGTCTTTAGTTTAAAAAATATTTTTATTTAATTAACCAAAGTAAATATTTTCTTATATTAGACTGTTATTAATATATATGGGAAACAGATATTCTGCCCGTAACAGAACAATTTATTTTATGGGGAAACAATATATACAATATTTATAATACATTTTTATTTTCATGAAATGCTTTTTGTCCCTGAACTCTTAAATTGTGCATTTATTCAATTTATTATATATGTTATTGATATATGTTTCAATTGAGAATTTTTCTGTCTTAAAAGTTTTAAGTGGGTGAAAAATTTGCATTGATTATATAACATGTAATTATAAATGAATAATTATTTTTTTTTCAGATAAACATCTAAAAGTCTAGTAGCACTACTGAATATCTGACACTCGTATAGTGAGTTATTAATAGATTATAATTCAAGTTATATCTTGACTGCAAAAGTTAAAGAAAGAAATTAGATGCTTGGCTTACTTATCAATAACATAGCAAAACTATGTACATCGAGAAATCGCTTACAGAAAATAAATATTAAACATTGAATATGAAGTAAAATAATATTAAATTATAATTTTTACTATGCAATTTATTGTGACAATTCTTGACATTTTGTATTTTTGGCTATATTTATAAATTTGAAACGTACATTAAAACAATCATGCTTTAATGAGATATATCATGAAGAACATAAAATAATCTGGTATTAAAAAAAATCATTCTCATAGCAATTATACCTTGAAAATGACGTGAACCATTAACAGGCCGATTATTATAATAAAAATGTAAAGATAACTATTAATAATTATAGGCAATGTGTAAGGTATTCATGGGATAGTGGAAAAGTTTCTGAGATTTTATCTGCAAAAATGATGTAGAAATTTAGCAACCGTATCTTCCAATATTCGAGTCAGTAGCTTTGTCAGCAAGGTATTGTTTATACTTGTACGCTTGTGCACAGTACAATTATTTCAACATCCAACAAATCAAGTGTCGATTGAACTTTCTTTTTCTGAATTAACATCATTTAAAATTAAGGGTAACTCTAACATAATGTTTTGCAATTTCTGGTTCTTATGTTAGAATGTTACAATAGATAACAGAGAATTTTGCAGGAGTTTCTCAGTTTATTTATGTTATATATCCTTAATAAAAATATCTGGTTCATAATATTTTATTAATATATCTTTGTCAATAAAAACTCATTATTATCATTAATTCATTCATTCATAACATAAATAAGATAAGTAACATTTAAAAAATAAATAAAAAATTAATATTGTTTTGCTATTTAAACAAATGACGTAATTATATTTTATAGATTTTTAATAGATGAATATAAATTTCCAGGAAAATTCAGTTTAACAAAATATTTTGAGATCAAAATGACAGAACAAATATAGCGTAACATACATTAAAATTAATAAAAAAATACATGAAAATATACAATAAACATATTTTTTAAATATGTTAAAGCAAATGTTTTAACATATTAGTGTTTTTAACAAAATGTATAAATTAAATGAAAAATAATAAAAAAACGTTTGCTTTATTAAATAGACAATTTTTGTTGGCTAGAAAAAAATTGCATTTTACAAAAAGAAATCAAGTTTTTTACATCATAACACCTTTAATGGTTATTATCTGGAAACTAAAATCTTTATGGTCATTTAAAAAATAGCTGTAAAAGCGTGTTATAAAATCAACCAAAATTTTATACCAGGCGTATGAATTTAAAAATGATATGATATGTGAAAAATGTAATTATTTCAAAGAAAATAAATTGTTTGTATATTATTGTTCCTGTAGTGTTAATTATACAGTAAATAATACCTTATATATTAGTACATATATATGAAAGTTTTGAAACATTTTTTAAATAATTTTACTTTTTAATATTCCTATTTTTTTTTAACTCGATATTTTGTGACTATACATTTTAAAATTTTATGTATCGAATTATCAAAATATTTTTAAAAAATAACATAAAATATTATCTTTCTATATTTATAACCAAAAATATTGAAACATATGTTGTATAAGATTAGTGAATGTAATAAAGTAATTGGTTTGTTTTTAGAATATATTCAGTATATATTTTACAAAATAATACATTATATTTTTATATACACAAAATATATAGATATATTATATAATATTATATATATATATATATATATATAATATATATATATTTTATATATATATATATATATATTTTATATATTTATATATATATATTATAAAATTATAATATATATATTTATGTATGTATATTTATATATGTATATGTATTTATATATATTATATTTATATATATATATATATATATATATATATATAATATATTATTATATATACATATTTATAATATAATATATATATAAATATATATTATATATATATATATATATATATATATATTTATTTATATATATATATATATATATATTTATATATATATATATATATATATATATATATATATATATATATATATATATACGTGTCACGGTCCGAGTATCCACTAGTAAATATATAAATCAGTTCAAACTCAAGTCATTATTTTCTTCTCTTTATTAATCCATCTCACACGGTAATCAACATGGCGTCTCTTCTTTGGCGCGCAACTGCAAACAAAGGCAGTTTCACTACTTCGAGGAACCACAAGATCTGACTACAATGATTGCTTATCGCTCTCTGCTCTTATCACTGCGCGTGAGCCGTATTTATGTGACTAGTAACGCGAGGCGCGTTATATTAAAATAATCCATAATTAAAATCTCTTAAATTACTCTATATTTAAATCCTGACAACTTTCCCCCTCTTGAAGGCTTGCACAGGCAGGAGGGTTCCTGACCAGCAAGTCCCCAGAGGACCCTAAAATTTTGAAAAAACATCTAATTAATTTTCCCAAAAAATAATAAATTTAAGTTACTTAATTCAGTCAGAGCAGGTGGCTCCCTCACAAAATAACACTGTTATAATAATGACAAAATTCAAAAGTAGTAAAAATCACCCTATGATGGTGCTATAAAATGATTAAAATCTTTTACACAATTACCTGAATCACAAAAATCTTTCCTGAAAATTAAACACATTATACAACAATTATAAAAAGAACAGGAACTTAGGAATATATGGTTGAAGATGAATAACATATGTTACTAATAATAATATATTTGTTATAGAAAACACCTTGGGTTAAACAATCTTAGGAGCTCCCAAAAAGAACATTAACAGTATGAGTATAATAAGAGATAAAAAAAAACACAATATCAAAATATCACTAATATATGGTGAAAACAAAACAGATGAGTTTAAAAATAGTTTCTCTTATAGCACAGTCCAACAGTAGTGGGTAATGTCCTTGAGTTCTTATCACAATCAGTAGTAGTATGATATGTAATACAGTAAAAAGTAAATAAAATCAAAAAAGGGAACCTAGGTTTGATAACAATGTACACTGTATTGAGATCTCTTGTCAGAAAACATCATAATCTGATTTAATTACAAAATTTCACTTCATTTGTTATTCTTCGTTGGTTCATCAAAATACAAAATATATCACATGTCGACAACTTCAATCTATTCCAAAAATAATATTATAACAAACTTTCATCATAGTATTTCTCAAATATCACTCAGTAACTTATAATCTCACAAGTAAAAAAGGTGTCATAATGAAAATCACTCATTATGTGGCAAAAAGTAAGATAAAAACAATATAGTGTTTTCAATAGTGTATACATTTTGTTTAAAACAGGTGTGTGACTTTTGTTTGTGTCTGTTTGTGTAGGGTTTTTGTCTTCCCCAGCAGAAGACGTGCTGTTGGTGGGTGACATTCCATGTCAACACACACCAGTCGCAAATTGAATCATGACAAGGACAAAATCCTGTCATGTGTGATGAGTGGCACTTAGGGTACACACTCCTATGCGGGATTAGGGCTTTAAAGGGAAAAAACCTGGACGTTTTCTGGCTGGGAACCTTCATCCAGGCCAAGTCGGTTACAAAGTCATAAATCTTAATGTCATTAGGTTTATTTTCCTAATGGAAAAAGTAGTATGGTTTCTGGGGATGTTTTTCTTAATGGGCAATTTAAATTTAGAACAGAAAACTCCCTGGGCAATTACAATTAATCATCAAAAATATAATAATAGCAAAAATCAACTTGATTAATTATAAAAACAGCAACATCAAAAACCTTCCTTAATTAATTAAAATACAACAAAATTTAAAACATCATGACATCATCAGTTCTTATGTCAAAATCAGCAATAAAATTGACTCCATAGATGAACAAAATTTGTTATACATCTTCATGGTGCATCAAAACATCTTCAGTTAAAAAAAACAATTTATGTAATACTAATATCATAATTAAATCAAAACACAATTTCAAAAATTTCAACAACATTCTATAAATCTCAGTATATTCTCAATGAGAAAAATTTCAGTTTTTACATCATAAAAACATAACAATTTTCCAAATAACACTTTAAAATTTTTCTTTACATGTCACCAATAAAAGCAAAAATTAAAAAAAAACGACTAAATACAAATCTAGTTTAAATATAAGAAATGAATGTAAAATAGCACATAAATATCAGAATATCTTTAGTTAAAGCTCGTAATCAGCAGATCATTTCTTTAAAAAACAAAACCTTACTCAGCAAAGTTTTCAAAACATTATCTCAGTTCGATTGCAATTTAGTTCAGACCGAAAATGCCCCGTCATAAGAATTAATAATTCACAGTTTTTTGCAACAGTCATAACAAGAAAATAAAAGATTTAACGTTATCGGAAGCAGTAATTTATGCGCTCAAGCAGCAAAAGGGACGCAGTTTCAGATTGCCGTGATTCGAAGTTACAACTCGTACAGTTTTGTTAGCTTCCGACCAAGGTCACAGACGATTCACATTTTTATCGATAAAAATAGTAGAATTTTTAATCACATGTGCTGAAAATACAATAATTTTTTCTCGTCGGTCAAAAGTTTTGCCCATGTAGGTGGCCTTTTCTACGTGATAAAATCATAGAATAATCAAATTTCTCTAAGATCAAAATTTTAAATTCCTAAGCAAATTATTAAATTTTAACACTGTTAATATATAAAAGCCAAAAATTATTCTTAAATGATTACGTTTTATAGTACACAATATTTCAATCCTTTCATTTCATTAATCAAAATTCAACCAAACATCATGTTAATAAAACACCAAATAAGTAAAATTTAACCACTTCTTCAATACTAAAAATCAAAAAGGAAAACAATCATAATCATTTTTTTAAGAATTATCACATGTCTAGAAATGTTATCAATTTAAACAAATTTAGATATGTTTACAAGTACAAAAATTTCAAACTATATATTTAGAAATACAAATACACAATTATTTGAAAAAAGTTTCGTTTATAAAAAGTCTTATTATTTTTTTTTATACTGAAATCATAATTGACAATTTTTTTTTAAAAGCTCTGTTAAAAAAAAAACTTAATTTTACTTTTATGCGCCGAAAATACAAAAGTTAAACAGTAAATTTTTGTAGAAAAATTTTTTTTTTCACTTATTTGCTGAAATTTAATTTTGCTTTCGTCGTGAAGAGTTCTTGCGTGGCTTTAAGGAAAAACGGTCATTTCGATGAAGGCTCGTTGTATGGAACTTCGATGAAATGAGCATTTTCTTGATGCCAGGCCAGCAGGCCGGATCTCTAAACACAAGTTTTAAACTCTTTCTGCCGACGGCGGATGGAAGCCATTCCTATGATTATCCGTGTAATATCGTGATCATATAATTGTTCACGTTGATGTTCTTGCATATTCGTGAGACTTCGGCTTTTGTTATCTTAAAAAAAAAAAATTTTCTAGTACTTTCCTGTCTACATGAACTATAAAACACTGGTCAATATATATTCAGTTCACACTCAAGTCATTATTCTTACTCTTTTTTATATATCTACGGTAATCAATTTTCTTTTTGGCGCAACTGCAAAAAGCAGTTTCACTAAAAAAAAAGATCTGACTTCAATATTGTTATTTTTTTTTCATGCTATATTTATGTACTATAATAGTTATTTTAAAATAATAATTAAAATTTTTATTATTTTATATTTTAAATATATACATATATATATATATATATATATATATATATATATTATATATATAATATATATTTATATATATATATATATTAAAATTTAAATGATATTTTGTTTAGTTACTATTTGATTTAAATTTTAACCAGATATGACGCCAATGATTATAGAAAAACTTCAGAATATCAGATTTATTTTGTATCATGTGTAAACAGATTAAAAGTATGTCATGATAAAGAAACTTTAAATTAAATAAAGCTGTTTCTCATAATTTTGGTCAATGTAACTACCAAAAAGGCATATTAGTGGACGACGATAAAAAATGCAGTGACAAATAACAAAATTAAAAATATGGGCTGGTATTGCAAAATTTAGTAAAGTGTTTATAGGACTGTTATTTACATGAATTTCAGATTTAATGCTTTCTATGTAGATATAAATATGAAAATTAAATATATGTTATTGGAAACCGATTGTCGTACTCTATTTATAATCGACGTTGTATAAAGTATTTATTTTGTCTATCGATAACGAGGTTAACTAAAAAAGTAAAGATTAAAAGCATTTACAATATCAGTGTTTATTACAGTTTGTTTGACTCATCATTTATTAACAACTTTATAAGTACTCAAGTGGATGGGTTCAATTTTATACTCACCAATATTTATAAGAAATGTTAATTTCCCTTTGTTTAATTGACGTTTTAAATCAGTTTATGTATTCTACTATAATTTTAATCTTTTATTAAAAAACTCCAATTTTTTTAGTATAATTTTGTTAGTTAATTATTATTTTAAATACCCTAGTTTTGATTCTATTTAATTATTCTACTTTGTTTTCATATATTTAGAACAAGATATAAAAAAATATACTTTAAGTAGATAAATTTTTTTTGGATGGATTTATATCTGTGCAAATGAGAATAATATTAAAAAATTAAAGTTGTTTATACCATTTTTATATATATATATATATATATTTATATTTTATATATATATATAGAGAAGAGAGAGAGAGAGAGAGAGAGAAATTTTCAGATTTCCTGTTTTTATGTAGATATAAATGTGAAATTAAATATATAGTTATTGGAAACCGATTGTCGTAAATTTATAATCGACGTTGTTCCTAAACAATATTTATTTTGCTTTGTTTTGATACGAGTTAACTAAAAAGTAAAGATTGAAAGCGTTTATAATTTCAGTGTTTATTGCATTTGTTTGATTCATCATCTAGGAGAACTTTATAAGTACTCAAGTGGATGGGTTCAATTTTATACTCACCAATATTTATAAGAAATGTTAATTTCCCTTTGTTTAATTGGACGTTTTAAATCAGTTTATGTATTCTACTGTAATTTCAAATGTTTATTAAAAAAACTCCGATTTTTTAGTATAATTTTGTTAGTTAATAATTATTTTAAATACCCTAGTCTTGATTCTACTTAATTAATCTACTTTGATTTCATATACATTTAGAACAAGATACAAAAAATATATTGTACTTTAAGTAGATAAATTTTTTTGGAATGGATTATTTCTAATCAGTGCAACTAATAATAACCTTAAAACTTAAAGTTGTTTATAGCATTTTGAAAAATTTAATAAGGACGCTCTACTACAATTTTTCAAATGTTTATTTTAAAACCTCCAATTTTTCAGTATAATTTTGTTAGTTAATTATTATTTTAAATACCCTAGTCTTGATTCTACTTAATTAATCTACTTTGTTTTCATATACATTTAGAACAAGATACAAAAATACATTGTACTTTAAGTAGATAAAATTTTTTCTAGTGGATTATTTCTATCAGTGCAACTGAGAATAACCTTAAAAATTAAAGTTGTTTATAGCATTTTGAAATATTTAATAACGAAGCTATAAGCTCGGGAGAATAAATAGCTTATGAGGAAAGCCTAGCTGCTGTTTTTGTAATCACATATTTAAAATTAAAAATATTGAATTATTTGTCATTATTTTGTTCTTTTTTCAATAATACAGTGATTTTGTTGCCTGGAGGTTATTTCACGTTTTAATGACTAAAAGATGTTGAAAATACCTTAATCAAAGAAAAATACTTTAATATTTTTATGAAACAACTATCATTGCAAATCTACTTTTCAAACAAGTCCCATCAGTATTTGTGATGTCTGTTTAAGCATTTATGTCATTTATTTAAAAGAAAAGTTCAAAGTTTTACTACGCTTCGTTGAGCGTGTAATTCTTTTAGATGTAACAGTATTTTCTTTTTTGTACTTTTAGTTGTTATTAATGTTAGGAATTTTTATTGATATATTTATAAGTTAGCTGGATCACTTTGAATAATTTTAAAATGTAGGCATATGTCCTAACCAATTGCAAAGATATTTGCTAAATAATTTAAACTTACATTCAATGTGTACAAAAGTAAGGAACATTATAAAATGTAAGGAATAGATCATTTGAAGTTACAGATGATTGTTTTAAACTCGTTGTTCAATTATTTTAATTTCGATCACAGTCAGTTAATATATATATATATATATATATATATATATATATATATATATATATATATATATATATATAGTATATATATATATATATTATATATATATATATATATTATATATATATATATATATATATATATATATATATATATATATATATATATATATATATATATATATATATATTGAATTTGTGTCTGTCTGTCTGTACTCGATAGACTCCAAAACCATGAATCCAATCGCCGTGAAAATTTGGGAAATTATTAGGTATATTCCTGGGAAGATTTTTGTAAATTTTTAACGTTCGAAATCCATTCCCTCCCCTTTTTGAGAGTTTCATGTCATTATTACATACATTATTTTCCCCGGTTAAACGCAAACGATTAGCTTTTTACTTTATCGCATCATAACTAAGTGAAAGAAGCAATAATTTCTAGCAATGGGACGTCATTCCGTTAATAACATGTATTTGTTTTAAGCGCAGTTTTCTTCGGTTAAAAGTAGATTAAAACTTTCAATTTATAACATAATAAATAGGTGAAAACGATATTTTTATCAATATGACATCATTACTTTAAATATCTCATTTATTTATTTCTTACTTGATGTTATTTAAACATCGTCTGCATAGTAGCCATTCGTTTTGACCTGGAAATTTTGATATTAAGTGATTAACTTTCATTTCTATGTGACGCAAATTATAGTATTTTTACGTAAGAACTAACTTTAAATTTAATTCTTTGTGAATTTTTAAATTACGATGCAATGTTTATCAACAATATTCTTACAACTAAAAGTACAAATATCAGTAACACTCATGGGCAAATAAAAACCTATTATTTTATATAGTTATCTTTATATTAATCTGGTTGTCAATATGAATATATGTTTCTGTTTCATACAAAACCATGGGGTTTGTCATAAATGTCCTTAATTTTTTACAACATTTATTAATACCAACAATATTAGCACTGTTGTTGTCAAAACCTCTGCTTCCTATTCTACCACTTAATATAGCAAGATCTATTAACGTTGCTAATCAACGTACAGTAGTAATACAGTAATGTAATTTAGGGTTCAACTTATATTTTGTCATATAAAAAGTTTGAACAAATTCACAAACAAAGACACAAATTCGATTCTAAAATCTGAATAATGCTATAATACACTTATAATAGAAATGAATAAATATGCTAATGACTCAAACTGAACTGTGAAGAATTTAGAGAGTTATTCACGAAGACAAAATCTTTGTTTAAAAGTAATATAGTAGTTCACAGTAGTGAAGCATGGGCAAACTTGCTAATTTAATATATACATTAATGAAAACTATTTTTAAAAGACAAGTAATTTTTCATTTCAAAACTTGTTAAAGAAAATGTTATAAGTTAACGAAACAAATAAAGTACTGCTAAACAACAATTTACTTTTAAATTACTTTTTGCATTAAAATGTCGAAACTATCAAATTAAATTTTCGAGATCTCTTATAAATAGTAAAATATTTTATTACAATCAGATAAACATAAATGAATAATTGATATAAATATTTTAATCAACGTAAGTGCAAGTGAAGTTTAGTTTTACTTAAATCATGAATTGTTAATACGTAAATAATAAATGTAATTTAAAATTTAGGCTTTGGTTACTATCTTTTCGATTCAATATTAATTTATGGTTCCATTCTTATATATAAAATTAAGACAAAATATTCTGTATTACATGAAAATTAACACAGGCATATAAAACATAACGAAGATATTTTAATAAATGTTTTAAACACAATTTCATGATAAGTTAAGGATGTACAAATTTCCAATTTAAATATATATATAATTATTTTAAACTTCTTAGAATATTTCATAACTTATTATCATTAAATAATACTGATTTTGGAAATTTGTTTAATTAAAATATTGCAAATGCTTAGCTATTTAAGTTTCAAATATTCAAAGATAATGCAATAGTATACAATGATATTTTTTTTCTAATTACGTATATATCGCAGTTTTTATTTATTATTTATAAAGTACTATTTAATCAAAATTTGTCAAAATTAATTCTTTTTATTCTTCTTGTAGCAATTTTCAAATTGTTATTATAAAATATCTTTCGACTACGTTCATAAATTATATATACTTTTTAATTTTATCATTTAACATTTTTATCGTTCTTATTTACTTAAAGATATATTAAAATGTTAATTTCTTTTTTTTTTAATTTAAGTTAGGAAGGTTATACAGATAATAGTCTTCAAGCTAGTGGTACTTTTCAAAACAAAGTGCAAAGGAATTCTTAATTGTTTACACCGCCAAGTAGTCTCCCTTTTAATTTGATTCTTGTAACACACACGGCATTTCTTAGTAGGTTTTCTTTTATTCTGACTCATTAATTTGGCAATGACTTGTACCAAGAAATTCTAAGTAAACACTATGCAATAGTGACTTGTGATTTTCACAAGTGATAAAAGTGTTGCCAAATTCAGTACACTAGAAATTTTAAACTAAATTAATTATCATATTTAACAGTAACTTTAATCGCATGACGAGTGTAGCTCGTCATTGTATGGAATGAAAAACTAATGACGAGCTAGACTCGTCATTTTACCGGAAGGGGTTAATAAATACTCGCAGGCCTATTTTCTAAAAACAAATGTTGATTTATCACAAGACTAGTTGACTTTCTACTCTTTTAATTGTTCTGTTTACAAATAGTCTATATTTTCTAATTTATAAAGTTTCTAAATTCTATCAAGATTTATAAAGGTCTAGATTAATTAATTATTCTAAAGATCAATGTCAAGAGCCATAAACTAAATATATAATTACATAGAACAGTTGGCATTATAATGTTATACATGATAATCCCATACCCTTATTTTTATTTAACTTTATTAAAGACTTGTTTATATGATTTCTTATAAATTCTACAGAAGAAAAGTAGAAATTCACATTTTATTATTTTTCCAACTTTTCCTAAGGTTAAAATGAAATAAATGAGCAAAACAAAACATTAATTTACATCAGAAATTTCTTCATAAAGAAATAACATTCCACGTAGTCATTCGATATTTTTGGCGGTGTAATATCCCGAGAACAGTAAAGAAATATATCCATGTTTTTTTTTCTTAATTTATTTTTGGAATGTGTTAGTGAAGCAGGATTTTAATTAAATTCCTGGAATCGCAGTAAACTCTGTCATATATCTCATACTATTTTCAAGCCTTTTGGCTTCCTTCCTTTTCATAATTAAGTAATATTTCTTATAGAAGAAGATACCTTAATGAGAAATAAATCAACACCATTTTTATTCAGGGAAGAAAATGTGATGAAACATGTTTTGATCGAAATTCCGATGAAATGTTTCTATAAAAGGGATATTAAAAAAGTAAACCTTAAATCGTGTGAATTAAAAGTTGCAAAATACTTTAAAACTTGAAGAGAAATTTTTGATATATAAATGAATTTAAAAATAGAGTCTGCTTAAATCTTGATTAATCCCTTAAAGCAAGAGTTTTTTTAGAAACACTGATAAGAAATAATTTTTTTTGACAGAAAAGGAATATACATGTTTTGTGTAAGCTATTTTATGAAATTTCAGTTGTGGGGTGTGACGGGAAAAGAGATAGAATGTATAAAAAATCTTATGCAAAAAATTTATACAATTTAATTACATGTTTATTTCAGAATTATTCCTTGTTAGATATAGTCCCATATGTTATGGTGTTAATTAATGAAAATTATAAAACTACAAGGTTGTCCTAGACGAATTACAAAAGCAACATTATAAAATAATTTTAATGTGTATAACTCTTTATCCACTATATTTCTTTTCTTTTTAAAGGTATAATATGTTTATTTAATCAGTACAATTAATATTTTTCGCATTTTAAAGATATATTAAAAAAGTTCGAGTTTGAATTGGAGTGCTACGGTCAACCTTTTTGCAACACGACGGCTAACAAGACCGGCACCTACAGCTTAAAGCCGATTCTGAACGACTACATACATCCATGCCAAAGTGGGATTGGAACCCACGATCTCAGGTACAGAAGGACAGTACCAATTCTAACCAATCGGCCATCTTTCAGTATATCTTAAGAAACAGTTTCACAATGAAATATTATGGTAAGCAAAAGTTTATGTACTCGAAATATAAAGAATATATAGATAGGATGCCTAATAAAGTCTTGATAAGGCTCTTTACTCCACAACCGTTGACCGCTAAAATATATGTTCAATTAAAATATGTTTCAAATAATTAAATCCTTTATTTTATAACATTTTTAAATTAAAAAATTCAATTTTGGAAAACTACAAAATGTAAGTTTTTATACTTTTGCACATTTTCAGTTAGAAAATTTAGCAACTAAGTGAAACTCGGAGAGACCTAAAACAATCAGTTCCACTAATAATATATATATATATATATATATATATATATATATATATATATATATATATATATTATATATATATATATATATATATATATATATACATACATCATATACATCACATATATGTACATCAAACCGGACCAACATTTATAAGAAAAACCCCTTTAAATTGCCCCTATTACTTTCCTCAGCCCGGGAATACTAGGCTGATAAGAGTTCAGTTCAACTAATTCTGTCATGTACAAACACATTACTCGTTGTGGCGAACGTAATTTTTATTTTATCTCATCTAAATTAGGACACAATTCAGAGAAATCTGAGCAGACAGTGTCAAAACACTCTCTGAAAAGATATCGCAAATATATATATATATATATATATATATATATATATATATATATATATATATATATATATATATATATATATATATAATTATATGTCTCTGTGTGTAGTAATATTTTAATAAAAATAACCGATTTCATTTGAATTATATACTAAAATAAATGTCCAGCGCTAATGTCTATTATTACTAAAATGACAAAAGTTGACAAAAGTGTTTGTTTCCCTTTCGATTCTGGTATCATTTGGAAACCTGAAAATTCCCTAATTATATTCTATTTGGCTTAACTCATCTTATATATTTTTTTAACCTTTGAGTTGAAAGTATTCCAATGTATACACGGTGTAAACTCAATAGGCACTTCAAGGTCACTGATTTTTCCCCGATGACCAACTGTAACTATGGTAACGACAGTTGGGGAATGATTTTACTCTTTTTTCCCACTGTGTTAAGGGGTGTCATGCATCGTGTGCATGATGGAAGTATGTTTATTTAGACTACACTTTGAAGAATACTTAATACTTTACACAAAAGTTTTGAGTAATTTCAGACCTGTTCCTAAGTTCATAAATTTAAGATATAATCCCATTTCATAAAATTACAATTCAAAAATTGTATGTTATATTCTAATCCGTAAGATTTAAAAAATTCTACTGAAAAAGTTTTTTTTTTCCACACAAAGTTGCATTATTTACATAAATAATATCATTAAGATGATTGAATATTTCGCTAATTTTAATGAGTAATTAGTTATAATTTCTCACTATTTTTCTTTATATTTGTATGATTCTTTTAATCTAAATATCAAAAGTATTTCTTAATAATTAATTTATTTAAGAGAATGTAGTTCTGAAATTCCGTAAATTTAAGTTGTATATTAATAAGTATATTATGAAGTTATGTGGACCATAGTAAAGTTTCTATTCCAAAATTGTACTTTATTAATTATTTTATGATTTTACAAGAATTGAAAGAGGTTAATGCAATAACAATATTTTGTATAATTTTATTATGCATTTAAAGATTTATGGTCTGTTGACACATTTTTAGAAAGTGAAAATTTCTTTAGAAGGTAGAGATTCCTAATGTTTTAGTAAGAATTCTTAATTAAAATGAATTTTTGTATTTTTAAAAAAACATCTGATTTATTATAACCATTTTATACATATTGTTAAACCTTTCTTTATGTAAATAGTTAACGCATTTATGCACAACTGAAAATTTTGACTTTCCTTATAATAATAAAGCAAGTCTTCTGAACGTATTGGAGTCAAATCTTCAACTGAAGTGCTGAAAATAAGTGTGAATGCAGAAGCTTCTTGGCCGCTACCATAGTAACCGATGACTGAGAAAACGAGAAAGTGTGACCTTGAAGCGTCAATAGATTTTACATGGACAGTATACTGCTTTATTACTCTGATTAGCTGTACCCGATGCGCTTCAGGGCTACTTGTAAGCGTATATAAAAGGTCTGGGTGGCTTATTTCTTTTCAAATTTTGCTGTTTCATTTAATGACCTATAAACTCTTTAGAAGGAGCACTAATCACATAAATACATAAAAAGTCTAGAACTTTTATTTTACAGTTAAGTTAGAATTCATTACTAGCAGTTAAACGACATCAGAATATATTGGAGGGCTTTTATAAAATTCTTTTATATTTTGTCATTAAAGCGTTATAAATTATACCTCCATATTCTTCTTTTACAAAACAACCGGGGAAAATTCGAATTTTTAAACCCTAGCAGTGTAAATTCTAAAATATTTTAAGCAATCCATAATGTCGTATTCCCAAAGGAAACGAGAGAGTAAGAATTATGTTTTTATTTAAATATCTCTTGTCGATAGTCTCTCAAAGTGACATATATATATATTTTTTACTGAAGTGATAAGCAAAGAATATTCAGATTTATTTCTTCAGATAATACATTTCCCAAACCTTCCGCCTTAGAGTTTGAACTATGTTTCCTGGCGACAGACGTCTTGGCGATGAACAAACTGAATTTTGGTTGGAGAAACAAATCTTCATTTTGCATCTACCGAATTTTTCTTTCCCAGTCGGAAAATTCTCAATAAGATTCAACGCTTTGAATCAGTATTTTTATTCGAAACAAGATTTTAAATAAACTACTGTTTCGAAAGAAATCTGTGTTACTAGAGTGTCTCGCTGAAGTGCTATTTCATTCTTTATTTTGAATATAAAGTTTAAATGTTTTAAAAATTCACATATCATCTTGTGATACAATAAGTCATGTTTAATTTTCTAAGGAGACTTAGTGTCTTTCAAGGTGAAATGTATATAATTATAACAACATTGTTTTTAATTTAATGTAAAATAAATATTTTGCCTTAAAATTTCATTAAATAGATCATTAAAAAATTAAAATCTACCCATGGGAAAGGTACATTAATCTACTTACCCACAGAACATCTTTCTGAATGTATGAAATTTAAAATAATTTCTGCCTTGTTTTATATTATGTGAACTTTGTTATATTAATAAGAACATAATGTTTTATTAAACAACATAATAAATATAACTTATTTGAGAACTTTTTTATTTTATTAGAAGTTTTTAATTTTAAAAACCTTCAAATTGTCATTAACCTTTAAAATATTTGGTTTATTAAAACTTTTACCTTAATTCAATATAAAAATTTAGTTTGTTTTTCATATAAATGAATTTTATTTTTTTTATTTAGTTTATACACTGTTTATGTTAATATAATAAACATAGAATTTCAAATGATAAAACTAATAATATTCTTCAGAGTTATAAAGTTATTTTATGTCTTGTAATAAATACATTTTAAAAGTAGCAGATTTTTTTATGAAATTATTTTAAAGAAACATCTGCATCTAAGTGATGTACTTTTTCTCTTTATATTTTTCCAGATATACTCAAAGTGTTCTGAAACATATAATTTATGGTACAATAAATGATTTATAAATATTTAATAGGTGAGCCTATATATTATCACAAACAAATAAACGGTAAACATCTTGAATATATTTTCCTTTATTTTGCATATACAATTTAAATGTTTTGAAAAATCACATATCATCTTGTGATAAAATAAGCCATCTTTAATTTTTTAAGGATACTTACTTTCTTTCAAGGTTTAATTCATTTTATTATAACAACATTGTTTTTATTTAATGTAAAAAAATGTTTCGTCTTACAATTTTATAAGACTTTTCATAGATCATAAAAAAAATAAATTATACCAATAGGAAAAGAACATTAATCGACTTATCCACAGAATATATCTCATCATTTAAGTGTGTAAAATGGAAAATAATTTATTTCTTGTTTTATATTATGTTAATATGATTATATTAATAAGAACGTAATGATTCATTAAACAACATGATAAATATTACTTACTTTTAAACTTTTTAATTCATTAGAAATTTTTGATTTTAAAAATCTTTAAAATGTCATAAATGTTTAAAAGTTTTTATTTACTAAAACTCTTACTGTAACACTATAAATCCAACACAAACTATCTACATTTAACAATTTACGTTTAATTATTAAGATATTTACACATATTTACAAGTTTTACTTAATATTTAACATTATTAAAATTGCAGAGAGCAGGAGGCCCTCGCACACACCAACACACCACATAACGGAAAACTAACAGTCTGTCCTTTTAGGCTAAAACAAAAAGTGTGCGCGCGCAGATGGCCGTTGCGCGCTGTTACACTCTTCCCCTCAACCATCGACTAATGTCCTCATGTCGATGGGTGAAATCTAGGACATTTTCTGACTGGGGTAGAGTCTGGCTGTTGCTCACTTTCTGCATCGGTCCTTGTAGGTCGACCTCTTCTTTTCAGGGGCAACATTGGGTTGCTCTTTCCTTGCCCTCTATAAGGTTGGAGGCATGATGAGTGGTATTTTCCTATGGGAGTAAAAGGATTATTTTGGGTAGCAATCAAATAAGATGTAGGAGATTGTACTTTATAAATAACATATGGGCCATCGCGTCGTGGCATAAATTTAGCTGTTCTTTCGGATTTGGTTTGACTTTTGGGGTGGAGAGTTACCCACACTTTATCACCTGTTTTGAATTGAGGCGTTTTTCTGATATGTTTATCAGCATAAAATTTATTTTTATCCTGTTTCAATTCTATATCAGACTTCAACTGATTCATATAATTTGCCAAACGTTTCAAATAGGGCGTTATCTCGGGCACGAAGTTGTCATTTGAGATAATAGCGCGAAGGTCGCGAGTAACATCGTCTGTTGTTCGAAGCTCCCTTCCGAACGTAAGAAATGCTGCTGTTTCACCTGTTGTGTCGCATCTTGCTGTGTTCAGGGCAAAACGTATGGTTGGGAGTTTCTCACTCCAAATAGTGTGGTTACCTTTGACAAGGATTGCCAATCTTGGTTTTAAGTCTCGGTTCTTCCTCTCCACTGGGTTTGCCCGTGGGTGATATACCGGGGTTAACACCTGATCTATATTAAGAAGATAACAAACTTGCTGCATCACTGAACTAACAAACTGACTTCCATTGTCACTTATTATTCTTCTTGGGAATCCATAACGTAAATAAACTTTTTCTATCAGGGTGATAGCACATTCCCTAGCTGTAGCATGTTCTAATGCGAAAAGTTCAGTCCATCTAGTAGCGCAGTCTTCTACTATAAATATCCATTTTTTACCATCAGGACTCTTGGGTAATGGTCCAAATAAGTCAATTGAAATTGATTCAAAACGTTGGTTATATACAGGTGTTTGTAGCAAACCTGAAGGTTTCTGATTACTAGCTTTAAATCGGCAACAATCTTCACAATTCTTTATGTACTCTGTAATGTATCTACGCATGCCAGTCCAGTAGTACCGCTTCGCTATCTTACATAGTGTTCCTTCTACACCATAATGTCCCGCCATTGGGGCATCATGATATTCTTTCAGTATTCTTTCACATTCATGCTTCGGCACTACTAACTGGGCTTCTTCTGTCTCTGCTTCTGGTGAATATCGGTATAAAACTCCTTGATTCAACAAATATCCCCGATTTAGCCAATTTGTAAAATTTTCATCTTTAGCAGGACTCTCAAATGATTCAATGATCTTTTTAAGGTCTGCGTCCTTAAGTTGTTCTTCTCGTAATTCTCTGGAACTTCGTGTTGGCATATCAATGGCAATTTTGCAGAATTGGCAACATTCTTCATCGTGTTGGCAGAAAGGTCTTGACAAGAGATCTGCCACAACGTTGGCTCTTCCAGGTATATATTCTATCTTTGGGGCAAACGACTGGACTTGCAAAGCCCAACGAGCAAGTCTTCCAGTTGGAGATTTTAAACTCATTAGCCAACGAAGAGGTTGATGATCTGATGTCACTGTTATATCTTGTCCCTCGATGTCTCCCCGAAATTTATTTAGGGCCCAAATTACTGCCAACGCTTCTCGTTCTGTGGTTGTATAGTTCCGTTCTGCATCGTTTAATAGTCTGCTCGCATATTCAATAGGGTGCTCCTCAGCTCCCTCACCTTGCAACAGCACTGCTCCTAGCGCGTAGTTGCTAGCATCGGTTCGCAAGATGTATGGCTTATTTGGGTCATTTTGTCGTAGAACAGGAGGACTAATCAGATGATGTTTTAGGGTTTTAAATGCGTTTTCCTCTTCTTTTCCCCATTTCCAAGGGCTATTTTTCTTCGTGAGATTACTTAAGGGTCTTGCTATGTCAGAAAAGTTCGGTACAAATCTTCTATACCACGAGCAAGTTTGCAAAAAGGATTGGACTTGCTTTAAATTACTGGGAGGTGGTAAATTTTGAATGGCGGCAACCTTATCTGGGTCAACTTCAAGACCAGAATTTGTAATGTAGTGTCCCAAGTATTTCACTCGGTTACAGGCGAAATTACACTTCTCTCTGTTAGCATGTAATTTAAACTCACGCAATTTTGATAATACTTTTCCTAAATCATCAATATGCTTCTCGAAAGTTTCAGATAAAATTATTATGTCATCTAAGTACGACAGAACCAAAACATCATTCAGGGAGTTTCTGAAGTTATCGATTAGTCTTTGAAATGTCGCCGGAGCATTTTTAAGCCCAAAAGGCATGCGGCAATATCTGTAAGTACCAAAAGGGCACACGAAAGCTGTTTTATCTCGGTCAGTGGGATTTACCTCGATTTGGTGATATCCGGATCTTAAATCTATGGTTGACATGTAAGGAGTTTTTAGCTTCATGGAGCAAATCATCCATTCTAGGCAAAGGGTATTTATCAGTTTTTATAGTGGAATTCAACTTTCTGTAGTCCACACAAAGGCGAAATTGACCATTAGGTTTTGGAACTAGCACCACTGGTGAGGCATACGGTGACTCACATTCTTCAATTGTGCCATTGGCTAACAGATTCTCTAACTCTTTCTTAAGAATGTCCTTCTTTAATGGAGACATGCGATATGGTGGCATAGCTACAGGGAGATTATTACCAGTGTCTATATAATGTTTAATTCTAGGTGTAGGCTCTTCCCCTGGCTGAAAGATATCCGTAAACATTTCTAACAGTTTACATAATTGTAACCTTTCCTCGGCAGATAAGTGACTGCCTTCAGTTTCTTTCAAAACGCAAATGTTCAGCTCAGGAGACACAATAATTTTATCGGATGGTATAGTGCTAATGTTTTGCGAATTACCTGAGGATTCAAAAGAGTTTTTATGTGGCACACAAGCTGGTATAAATGTATCTTTCTCAAAATTGAATTTTTTCCTAGGATTACTGTTGAAATACCATTTCCTGTTCTGAGTATCCAAGCTAACACCAGCTTTGGATAAAAAATCAGTACCAAGGAGAGTTCGATTGTCCTTAGCTGTAGGTAACACAAATAGTGTAGTAGGAATTCTTTTCCCTAACAATTCAATGTCTATTTCGGTATTATAAACTTCAGAGAATTTCGGCACTCCGTCCGCGAGTGTTATATTTAAATTTACTTTACGAAAAATTACCCCTTGTTCTCAGAGGAGGTTATACAGGGTTTCTCCAGCAACAGTGTGGCTGGCTCCAGTGTCAGCACATGCTAAACCCCACATACCATTTATTTTAATCTTCATTAACATTGCCTTGGGTTCTTGTATCGCACACGTTTGAAATTTCAAGCAACTAATTTGGGCGGAATCAACTTTAATGTTTGGGGAACACGTAGGGCATTTTGCCTTTATGAAACCAGGTTTCCCACAGCCATAGCAGCTAATAGGTCTTTCGTTAATTTTATTAACAGTTCTATTCGTTGAGTATTTATAATTAACACTATTCTTAAAATTTCTTAAATTGTTACTCGGCTTAGAATTTTCCATTCTATGTTGTTCATGGTTCGTGTTTCTACCTTTTAAGTTTCTACTTTCTTCATAAGCATCTAGCTTATCAACTAAAGCAACTGGATCGCTCAATTCACTCCAGTGATCTAAAAAATGATCTTTGTAATCCGGAGGACACTTCTTTTTGATTTGATCAGAAATTATTAGATCTTTTAACTGATCAAATGTAGTGATATTAAGCTCACTGAGCCAACCTTCAAAAAATTTTCTCAAATCATAGAAATAATCTGTCCACCTGGAGTCTGGATTTTTTCTGTGTTGGACGAAAAATTGTCGGAATTTCTCTGCACTCATCTTGAATCGACGTAATAAAATTTTTTTTATTTCCCCATATTCCGGTGGTTTATCCGGAGAATCCGATTCTATAGCAATTAATTTTGAAATTTCAATAGGTAAAAGCCCGATCAGATATACCACCCATTTTGATTCTGGTATTTTCAAAAATGACAGTTGTCTCTCGAAAAGGTTTAAAAACGTACTAATGTCATCTACCTTTGGGTCAAACTGAGGTATTAACCCTTTAATTTCAAATTTAGATACATCCGTATCACTATCGTTAAGAACGGTTCCTGTTTTCGAAGCATGATTTAAATTTTGTAACTTTAGTTTCTCTAATTCAAATTCCATTTGCCGTCTCTCGGTTTCTGCTTCCTTTTCTTTTACTTCGGATTCTTTTCTGGTGCTAATGATTGTATCCAACAATGTTTTTGTGAATTCTTCGTCATATGAAGTACATCCGGTTATAACATCTTTAATTTTTATTACTGTGGCGTCGGGTTCCAACTCGATGCCTAATTCTGCGGCCAAAACCAAAAGGTCGCATTTTTTACCTCTAGCAAGATATGCCATTTTTATTCTTTTCAGGCCAAACTTAAAATTAATGGTAAAACTCAATTACTGCGAGAATGGCTCATTAGAATGACATAATATGCATACATCTGATTAATCAACTAAACTATATTATTCCGATTTGAAACCGGAAGTATCAATAAATTTGAAGGAATAAAATAATACTTCTTAATTATACAAATATTTCAGATACATAATATTTCTATTAAAAAGAACCATCGATGCAAAATTAAATAATAAGCAACACAAAAAAAGAACATTAACCTGAGCAATATCTTTTGTTATTAATACAAAAATCCAAATTAAATTGAACCTGCACCAATATTCAACACTGAAATATTAACTATCTTTATGAATTCTTAATCAAAACAATTGAAATTAACAATATCCATAAGTCCTAATAATAAAAATGTTAAGAAAAATAAAATTCAAAACTTGGACCGAAACCACAAACTATTCAAATTTCAATCGTCAGGCACTAAAGGAACTGGCATGCGGTATTTAAATTTGATCTGGATGATCATAATAAAACAAAACGAATTCAGGGTGAATTCAAATCAGAATCTCTTCTTCATTTGTCAGGATGACAACATTCATAAAGTTCCTTGAGTGCTTGTCAAAAAGAAAAGAAATCACTTATGTGTGGTCATGTCTTCGACTTCGTGTTTCGAGCCACGGGTTGGGCGCCAATCTGTAACACTATAAATCCAACACAAACTATCTGCATTTAACAATTTACGTTTAATTATTAAGATATTTACACATATTTACCAGTTTTACTTAATATTTAACATTATTAAAAATGCAGAGAGCAGGAGGCCCTCGCACAAACCAGCACACCACATAACGGAAAACTAACAGTCTGTCCTTTTAGGCTAAAACAAAAGGTGCGCGCGCAGATGGCCGTTGCGCGCTGTTACATTACCTTAATTTACCTTTATTTGGATGGATAAATTTTATTTGGTTCATTTAGTTTACATATTGTTTATGTTAATATAATAAACATAGAACTTGAAATGGTAGATTTAATTACATTCTTCAAAGTTTTAGTGTTATTTTAAGACATGTAAAAAATTCATTTTAAATGTGACAGAAGCTATTATGAAATGATTTTAAATAAACTGCTGTATTCTCTCATTATATTTTTGTAGATATACTCAAAGTGTTCTGAAACATATCATATGATTTTATGGTACAGTGAGTGGTTTATAAATATTTAATAGATGCGCCTATATATTATTAGGGACAAGTAAAAGATAAACATCTTGAAAACATAAAGCATTTTACAATTCTTTGAGTTTTAGTGATACAGTATGGTTATTCCGATAAAACTGTTGAAATATATTGTGATTGTGTTTTCTTGCGTCTAGTTGATATTATATATAATTTAAATTCGTTCTCTTTTAATTTGTAATATTTTTATAATAGCGTTACAGAGACGGAAAACACGACACATAAAGTTTTTCTATTATAAAGCATCAAATATTACATTGAAATATTAGGTTTATATGTGATGTTAAAAAATTCCCTTGTCCTGTAGATTTCTGTCTTTCTTCCTGATATGCTATGTTTAATATGACAAGTTCTCCCTCATGACGACAGCATGTAATATTTACATTTCTTTAAATTTCACATTTGTTTTACTCCATGTAGCTTAAAATAAATAAGATTTAATATATTTAACACTTTTATACATTTCGGCTTAGCGGACTAGGGAATTAATGCTTAACCCCTTGCCTGTGACAAACACAAATGACCCAAATTTCGAATGCCCGACCTGAGTTCGGGCAAGAGAAAAATCAGTGGTTCAATCCCGTGAAGCCCGAACTCAGTTGCATAATATGTAACTTGCCATTTTCCCAATAAATGGCGATACTTTACAGAGAAAAATTGAGTTTACCTCAATTCTTTGCTATTTGTCGGATACTGTAAATGATTTGTTAAATTCAATTGAATCTAAGTTACATGGAATTCATGACAGTTGGTATACATAATAATATTATGTATGTCACCCAAACTCAGTTCTAGCAACACAAATTCCCCAAATTTTGAATACCCGACATGGATACGTTCAAGAGAAAAAGCAGTTGTTTAATTCCGTGAAACCTGAACTCAGTTGCATAATATTTAACTTACCATTTTCCCAATAAATGACGATACTTTCCCGAGAAAAATTGAGTTTCGCTCAATTCGTCGCTATTTCTCGGATACTGTAAATAATAATTGAAAGTCAGTTGAATCTAACTTGCATGGAATTCATGACAGTTGGTATACATAATAATAATGTTGTATCAGCCTATCATATTTATCTTGGAAATTATATTATTTGATTTTTTTTTTGCTATAATTTTAGAAAAAAATTCTGTAACCCCTTAGCATTTCCAATATATGTAATAATATTGAATATAGTAGTTATTTTGTATTTTTAAAATAATCTATATTTAAATTTCCAGGACAATAACAAACAAAATTAAAGAGAAAAAAATATTTCAATTTTGGGGAACGTTTATCTCAAATATATTCCACAGGTTAGGGATTAAATAATACGTAAATTGTTGATTTATTGAAATAACAAACTGCAATTTAATTCATATTTTTTTTTCTCCAATAAATGAAAAATTCTTTAAGTTTCAATAGTCGTGTAGTATGCAGCTTATATTTTACTGATTTTTCACAATAGTTTACTTCAGTATATAACAACAAACCAGAGGAAATTATTATAACAAGTTTTTAATTTCTGTTCCTTTTCTGTAATCTTTACTTGCAGATTTTTAAATTGGTATGCGCATTTCAGAAAAATTAAACATTAAAAGTGTACTTTATAAATGACTGCATTTATATTAAGGTTAAAGTAAACTGTTAAATTATACCTCTTCTCATAGCTTTTAAATATAAATGATCCTTTGTGTGCAGAAAAATTTTACGGCTTTAGGATTTCATATTCTTATTATGTTTTTCTCCAATAAATGAAAAAGTCTTAAAGTTTCAATAGTAGTGTAGTGTGCAGCTTTTATTTTACTGATTTTTCACTGTAATTTACTTCAGTATATAACTACAAAGCAGAGGAAAATTTTATATAAGTTTTAATTTATATTCCTTTTCCGTGATCTTTACTTGCTGCTTTTTAAATTGGTCTGCGTATTTCAGAAAAAAAAACTAAACCTAAAAAGTGTATTTTATAAATGGCTGCATTTATATTAAGTTCAAAGTAAATTGTTGAGTTATACCTCTTCTCATAGCTTTTAAATATAAATAATCATTTGTGTGAAGAAAAAACTTACGGCTTTAGGATTTCATATTCTTAGTATGTTTTTCTCCAATAAATGAAAAAGTCTTTAAGTTTTAATAGTCGTGTATCATGCAACTTTTATTTTACTAATTTTTCCCTATAATTTACTTCAGTATATAACTGCAAAGCAGAGAAAAATATTATATGAGTTTTTAATTTAAATTCCTTTTCCGTGATCCTCACTTGCTGCTTTTTAAATTGGTATACGTAATTCAGAAAAATTGCAACATTAAAAGTGTATTTTTTAAATGACTACTTTTATATTAAGGTTAAAGTAAATTGTTGAATTATACTTCTTCTCATAGCTTTTAAATATATATGACCTTTTGTGTGTAGAAAATTCTTACGGCTTTAGGATTTCATATTCTTAGTATGTTTTTCTCCAATAAATGAAAAAGGCTTTAAGTTTCAATAGCCGTGCCGTATGCAGATTTTATTTTACTGATTTTTCACTATAACTTACTCCAGTATAACTACTAATCAGAAGAAAATATTATATGAGTTTTTGATTTCTATTCTTTTACGTGATTTTTACTTGCTGCTTTTTAAATTGGTATGAGTATTTTAGAAAAATAAACCTTAAAAGTGTACTTTATAAATAACTGCATTTATATGAAGGTTAAAGTAAATTGTTGAATTATACCTGTTCTCACAGCTTTAAAATATAAATGTTTCTTTGCGTGCAGAAAAATCTTACGGCTTTAGGATTTCATATTCTTAGTATGTTTTTCACCAATAAATGACAAAGTCATTAAGTTTCAATAGTCGTGCGTGCCGTATGCAACTTTTATTTTACTGATTTTTCCCTATAATATACTTCAGTTTATAACTACAAAGCAGAGGAAAATATTACAGGAGATTTTAATTTCTATGCCTTCTCTATGCCTTCACTTGCTGCTTTTTAAACTGGTATAGGATTTCATTTTCTTAGTACAATGCCACTTCCTACCATTCAAACCCCCTAATTGAGAAGACTTCTGTAGTGATTTATATCTTTGTTGAAACCATTCTCCTTCATAATAAAACATCTGTAGTGATATAAATATTATTTATACCATTTAAAAAGTGCATTATTTTATTTGTATTTTGTTAGAAATGTATTTTAGGTACATTTCTGTAATTTAAGAACATAAAAGT
>CM063508.1:106770518-106813018 GCA_032207245.1 Pardosa pseudoannulata | reverse complement strand
ATTGTTACCTATGATTGAACGTAGCGTAAACTGAAATATCTGGCATCTCTCCAAAAGTCGACCTGCAATAAAAGCTTGATGTTACATTTCTTATCCGAATTGTTCATAAGATTTATTGAACCTAAAAATACATTATAAGATAAAGGAGTAACACTGAACAACCTTAGAAGATATTTCTCTCTCATTCCTACATTTACTATCTTTCACGATGTTGTGTTATTGACTAAATGACAGACGTTTCATGTTTTTTATATTACAGTAATGGTAGGAATATAAGAGTTGTTGAAAACAGCCTCTACTGTAAAAGATATCACAATAGCGATGCATAAAGAAATTTATTATTTTACAATTTTTATGGTAATCGATGTCTATGCATTTTTGTACTATAATATACATAAAATTCTAGAACTATTATATGGTTTAAAATTATAGAAATACTGTACATCTTACTGTAACATATAAATACAAATACACTGGTGAATGATTCATCTGGCTTCTTTATTAATACATATTTGTACATAATAAATAAAGAGCACTCTGTTTATTCAAAATGTATTGGAATATTTGTAAATCCATGTATAGTTTCTTCTTCATGGCCTTTTTACATTTCTTAAAGTTGAGATAAATGCGAAATGCAACTTTAGCATTGAATCAATATGGTTTTCGTGGTAAATAGTTTTATTTTGAAATAATATTTCTTACTTCTTTTACAACGCTTTTTACAGACCTGGTAGTATCCCAATTATCTTAAAGACAAAGTTATCCATTAAAAACATCTCTTAAACAAATCTGTCAAAAGTATTTATTACAGTCTACTGTTAAATTCGAAATTTGTGGCATATTTCTGTTGTAGATAGCCTAACTTACATATAAATTTCCTGTTACATCATTTCAGACAAAGAATAATATAAGTAAAATTCTCATTTTAAGATTATTAGTCTTAAAGCAAAAATGACCTATGATATTCAAAGCACCAATTTAGAAAAATGCAACAAAATGTTTGGGATAGAAAACAGAAGAAATATGACAGTTTAGTTCTTTAAGTATTTTGTATTTTCATTTTAAAGTATGTAAGATAATTTAGTAAAGCTAATAATCTGCATAACTTATGATCAAGTATATCTTAAGATATGTCTTAAGAAAACTCTTAGGAAAATTATGATCAAATTACTGGAAAATCAAGATTTTTTATGATAATCGGTGTCTATCTATTGTAGTACTATCATACACTTAAGAATCTAGAACTATTATATGGTTTAAAATTATAGAAATACTGTACTTCTTACTATAACATATACCAACAAATTACATTTTCAAAATACACTGGTGAATGTTTCATCTGGCTTCTTTATTTATACATATTTATACATAATATATAAAAAGCACTCTGTTTATTTAAAATGTATTGGAATATTTGCAAATCAATGTATGGTTTCTTCTTCATGGCATTTTTACATTTCTTAAAGTTGAGATAAAAGCGAAATGCAACTTTAGCATTGAATCAATAGGGTTTTCGTGGTAAAGAGTTTTATTTTAAGTTAATATTTCTTACTGCTTTTACAGCTATTTTTACAGACCTGGTACTATCCCAGTTATCAAAGACAAATTTATCTATTAAACACATCTCTTAAACAAATCTGTCAAAAGTATTTTTTACGGTCTACTGCTAAATTCGAAATTTGGGGCATATTGTCCTTTACTCCTGTTGTATTTAACCTAACTTACACATAAATTTCCCATTACATCATTTCAGACAAAGAATAATAAGAGAAATTATCATTTTAAAACTATTAGACTGTGTGCAAAAATGACCTGTCATATTCAAAGAACCAATGGATGAAATGTAACAAAATGTTTGATACGGAAAAGAGAAGAAATATGACAGTTTAGTTCTTTAAGTATTTTGTAGTTTCTTTTTAAATTATATAAGATCATTTATTAAATCTAATAATCTGCAGAACTTACCATCAAGTATATCTTAAGATATGTCTTAGTAAAAGTCTTAAAAAATTATGATCAAATTACTTAAAAATCAATATTATTACGTTAATCGGTGTCTATGCATTGTAGTACTATCATATACATAAAAATCTAGAACTATTATATGGTTTAAAATTATAGAAATACTGTACTTCTTACTATAACATATAAAGACAAATTACATTTTCAAAATACACTGATGAATGTTTCATCTGGCTTCTTTATTGATACATATTTGTACATAATAAATAAAGAGCACTCTGTTTATTTAAAATGTATTGGAATATTTGTAAATCCATGTATGGTTTCTTCTTCATGGCATTTCTTCACTTTCTTAAAGTTGAGATAAAAGCGAAATGCAACTTTAGCATTGAATCAATAGGGTTTTCGTGATAAAGAGTTTTATTTTAAGTTAATATTTATTACTTCTTTTACAGCGCTTTTTACAGACCTGGTACTATCTCTGATATCAAAGACAAAGTTATCTATTAAAAACAGCTCTGTCAAACACATCCGTCAAAAGTATTCATTGCTGTCTGCTGTAAAATTCAAAATTCGGGACATATTATACTTTACTTCTGATTTCTATATTCTAAATTGCACCTAAATTCCATATTACATCATTTCAGACAAAAAAAATTATAAGAGAAATTATCATTTCAAGACTTTTAGACTCTGTGCTAAAATGAATTGCCATATTCGAAGCAGCAATGGATGAAATGTAACAAAATGTATGGTACGGAAAAAAAGAATGAAGAAATCTGACAACTAATCTTTTAAGTATTTGTAGTTTGATTTTAAGCATGTAAGATCATTAAGTAGATCATTTAGTAGAACTAAAAATTTGCAGAACTCACCATCAAGTACATTTTAAGCTTTGTCTTGTAAAGGAAAATTATGACCTAACTAACATTATTAAATATTTTTATGGCAATCGGTGTCTATGCATTGTACTACTATCATATACATAAAAATCTAAAACTATTATATGGTTTAAACTTATAGAAATAATGTACTTCTTATTATAACATATAAAGACAAATTACATTTTCAAAATACACTGATGAATGTTTCATCTGGCTTCTTTATTAATACATATTTGTACATAATAAATAAAGAGCACTCTGTTTATTTAAAATGTATTGGAATATTTGCAAATCCATGTATGGTTTCTTCTTCATGGCATTTCTTCACTTTCTTAAAGTTGAGATAGCTGCGAAATTTATTTTGAAGTACTATTTTTTACTTCAGCTTTTATAGTGCTTTTACTGACCTAATGCTATCCCAATTATCTCAAAGAGAAACTTTACTATTAAAAACAGCTCTGTCAAACACATCCGTCAAAAGTATTCATTATCTGATATAAAATTCAAATTCAATATTATTCTTTACTTCTGATTTTTTATATTCTAACTTGCATAAAATTCATATTACATTATTTAAGACAAAAATAATATAAGAGAAATTATCAATTCAAGATTTTAGACTCTGTGCTAAAATAAACTGTATTTAACAGCAATGAACAGTTAACAATAATGTAAAAAAATATTTTTGAACAAAAGGATGAAGAAATCCGACAACTATTCTTTTAAGTATTTGTAGTTTCATTTTAATGATGTAAAGATCATTTTGATTTCATTTAGTAACTAAAAATTTGCAGAACTCACCATCAAGTACATTTTAAGCTTTGTCTTGTAAAGGAAAATTATGACCTAACTAACATTATTAAATATTTTTAAGGAAAGTTAGAGAATCTTTATTTGATAAATATCATCTTTACCTTATATATATATGCAGAAAAACTAAGTGAAGCTATATTTACAGCTTTCATTTTAAATCCAATATATTCCCCATCCATGACCACTCTATTGATTTTCAGATAGTTTCATGTCCAAAAATAATGTAAAATTGTAAATTTATATACATGATATCAAACATGAAACAGGATGAAAATTAACTTTAAAAAATCTGTATAATTTTTTGACACATTCACTACATTTAATTTAATTACAGCAGCACTTAATTTTGATATTTTGTTATTTTAATGTTATTATATTCGAGCTAAAAAACCAAACACATATTTTAGAAACTTAAAAGAATTGAATAGTTAAAAAAGTGTTTACACTTAAACAAGGAAGAATAATATATATGTAATTATAAGTATATAATATAACACTAAAATCAAAAGTTATTACTTCCAAATTATGACTGTGTCTAAACAGTTTGTTTCTCTGAAACTATCGTTAGTTGGTGTTTTCTGCGAAACTTTATAATTTATTTTATTGTCAACAAAAATATAATTATTTCATAATCACAATTTATATATAGTAAGTATAAAATAAAAATCTACTTTTATTTTAACTTATTTACATACATTTATTTAATAATGAACGTAAAGTTATATGTAATTATTTTTTTATCAAATCATCTGTGTATTACTTTCATTTAGTATAAATGTCTTATTTAAAAAAGTCCAGTTTCGACTTTATATGTCTTGAAAATATCACACTAGTACGGAATAGTTTATTCTATAGATTGCTCGAAGTTTCGAAACCAACTCTACTTCATGTTTCTGTAAAGAGTTTTCAGATTTTTAGTACGTTAAACAATACTGAACTGTCCCATAGAGACAAGAAAAGAAGAGGTTTTTCAGCTTGAGTCATGAGGAATAAAAATGTGAAAGTACACATCTGTAAATAGGTGTAGTTGTAAGCAAATGAATTAACTTGGATGTATAATGTATATAGTATAACTTGGAATATGACATAGTAGACTATTTCTTAGACCTCTTACTGCCAAATACAACACCAGACAGAACATTATCTGTCAATAAGAACATAAACTCTAAAGCTAAGTCACAAACAACAGAGACTATAAAAATGTTAAAGGAGATTAAAAATATAGTGTAAATTCGAAGAATAATTGCAGTGGAGGATCATTTTGCTTGTGCACAAGCTCTCACTTTATCAACTCTGAAAATGCAAGTGTTGGTGTTCTAAATATCATTGTTTTCACTAATTTCGCTCAGAGGCAAATGAAAATACTTTAATAATATTTAAGAGCATAAATATGAGTAAGTATAGACAAATTACGAGTATAACTTTATATTATATATAAGTACTTTTATTAATTTTTAGCCTGTTATTTTACTGTATTACTTTTATTTTTGCCAATATGAAAAATCATCTGGCTGGGAACGTTTCAAAAAATAAAATGTATGACAATCAAACACCTCACCAATCTCATATGTGCCGTGAGGCTATCTGAGTTGCCTTTTCAGTCACAATAAAGATACCAACTTATGAGGAATCGGTTTAAGCAATTTGATTGAATACAACCCTCTTTGACCAGCAAAATGGATAATATCGATTTCAACCTACATGCTAGGATCATATTTTTTATGAACAATTTTTATATTGAATGTATTTTTATATGTTTAATTCATTTGTTTTTTAAATATTTGTTTTTTTTTTATTTGTTTTAATTTTACCATTTAAATATTATTATGACTTCAGTAAAAATTTTAAGTCTTTAATTTTTTATTTGTATTTTTCAATCTTTCTTAATGATCTTTTTAATTTATTATATTAAAATTTAACATTTATAATTTATTTTTAAACTTTTATTTCATTACCCATTCTTATAAGGGTAAATAATAAATTTTTTTTTAAATTTATACAATTTTTTTTTTTTTTATGTTTTTTTTTTATGTGGTTTTAATCAGTTTTGAATGTTTTTTTTTTAAATTTATTATTATGAAATTCCTTAATTGCACACTTATTTTTTAATCTTATGTTTCATGAATTATAATTTACTAAATCAGTATAATTTACTAAATCAGTAGCTACTTATTTCTTAAACAAAAATTAACCCGTAAATATATCAACCTTTGATCTTATTATTTTAATAAGTCTCCATTATGTATTTTAATTACATATTATTATATCTATTATACTCATTACAACACTTTTTAATATTCTGTTAGGAAGTCTTTAAAACTTAGGTTCCAAAATACAAAGTGATATTCAAAAATAAAAAAAAAGATCTCATAATAAATGAAGCTAATATAAATTGTTTTCAATTTCCTGTGAAAGCACTGAGAGAAATTATGAATAGCATATAAACAGAAGTAAGATGCAAATTTAATAAACTAAATTTTGCCATCTTTTCCAGTTACCAATATTAGCTTCTCAAACACTAATAAAGCACTTTATTTATTATTACTACTCAATATTCTGTTTTTCTTCTTTTTCCTATTTTACTTCTACTTTATTCATATTTGAAAAAAAAAGGAATTGAAAAGTCAGCATAATATATCACATTAAATGCAAACTGCATAAATTATAATATAATAATAAAAGAAAATATTTGATTCACTGCTTTTAAAATGTTTAAAGTATTACATAACTCTCAAGCGTGTTAATGAAAGAATGTGAATGAAACTAATTATGAGTACTTTTATCAAAAAAGATGCAAATTCGCAACATATTTTTTTTTTAATCCTTCTAAATATTTCCCTCTGGGATTTCGTTTTGTAATCACTGATGGTTTTAATCAAGTCCAGGCAAAATCAAATGTTTACAAATATTTCATAAAAATATTATATTCACTTAACGTAATAGCGCATAAATTTCTTATTTGGTCTGTTTCATAACATTTCATGAGAATTTAAAACTCATTTATTTGTAAATGTAGAAAATGCTATCAACTTATTATTTTCAGTATATGTATTTTAACTATATTAATATATATTGGTCAACTACTATACTATTCTAACGTATATTTATATATATGTCAGGTTTAAAAATCAGGGTTAAGAATTAAGCGAGTTATAACTAAAGATAGTTAGAACTTATTAGCGATAACGTAATAGTACAAAAACACAATGTTGAGCGGAATTATACAGAGTGAAGAAGCCAACATGTACACATAAGAATTTTGCTTATGTAGCCATGCCAAAAAAGACAGTTCTGAGCGGGAACTCTAGCTGATAACATCCTCTACGCTTGTCGTAGTAAAGTATGAGAACAAATTATTTCTAAATGGCATAGCTAGGGACAGAAGGATTATAATAAAGAAGTTTTTCTCTATGAAATGAATTGTGTAGTCTATACCTTAACCACAGTTCCATGTCATATATATATATATATATATATATATATATAATATATATATATATATATATATATATTATATTATATATATATATATATATATATATATATATATATATATATATATATATATATATATTTATATATATATATATATATATATATATAGTGTTATGTATATATGTATATATATATATATATATATATATATATATATATATTATATATATATATTTATTATATATATATATATTATATATGTATATATATATATATATATATATATATGGATGTATGTATGTATGTATATATATATGTGTATGTATATATATGTATATATATATATATATATATATATATTTATATATATATATATATATATATATATATATATATATATATATATATATATATATATATATATGTATGTATGTATATATATATATATATATTATATATATATATATATATATATATATATTTTTATATATATATTTATATATATATATATATATTTATATATATATATATATATATATATATATATTTATATATATTTAAATTTATATATATATATATTATATATATAATATATATAATATATATATATATATATATTATATATATATATATATATATATATATATATATATATATATATTATTTTTATATATATATATTATACATATATATATATATATATATATATATATATATATGTGCGTGTGTGTGTATATATATAATGTATACATGTGTGTGTATGTGTGATTTTAACAAAATATGTAATTATATAACTGTATTTAATAGACGGTAGGGATGATACAACTATTTGAAATGAACAACTTTCCCATTAAAAAGTGAAATTAGATATTAAACTGCTAAACCACTGAGTATGCATTCTCGTGCATAGGTAACCTCATGCAGAATCAGCCATTTCGTGCTATTTGTAGTAAAAATTCTTCTTAAAATCGATGATTGTCAATAAAATCTATATGTTTTTTACGTATGGGTCTTATTAAACTTTGTCTTCGGCAATTTTAAAACAAGATGCTGCCCGGTCAGAATTTATTTGAATGGTGGTATATGAAACTCTTAATAGCGGACTCGTCTGAGGATAAACATGCATTACTCTGTCTAAACAGCAGAATAAAGATGAAGATATAAATGTAAGAGTAATAAAGTTTACATTGCAGTTTTTCGGAAAGATGGATTGACCACGGTTGTCCTTGGTCTTGAACTCCCAACTAATATGACCTATTCTGCCTACATCTTTTTTTTTCTCAGGCCAGCAAAATAGCAGTTATAACAATCATTGAGCCACCATAGTTTCTTGTCGGCCAAACCACTTTAGAATCTGGAAACGCTCGTGATACGCGAGGTATCTTCCCATTCCTTCTTGATTCAGATGTCGAAATGATACACATATCCCAATTAGGGCTTGCAAATGTAATAATATTTCGTAATGTTTTCTAATATAAGCATTATTCATTCAAAACTGTCTTTAGTTTCAATATTGTAAGAAAGAGTTACATTTCAACAACGCCAAAGTGAAACTGACCTAGAGGCGAAAGCGAAGTGAGTGACCCTCCTTCGATACCATTGGTCAAGAGGGATTGATAACCGCGAAGTAGCCATCTTGGGCCAAGGCAACACTGTACAACGAACTGTTTCGGAAGATCTTCGGGCCCTCTCAGAGATAGAGCGAGGAAGAAGGTGAGTGGAGCTTAATTTTTTCTGCATCAGTTCTAACACCATTTTTTGTAAGACCAGGAAGCTATGTTCGCAAAATCTTTAATCGAGTATGGTACCTTTAGCATGATGACCTAAATAGCATTTTATTTCCTATTTACACCTTTATTTACATTCAAAATAAACAAAATTCAGCAGGAAAAATTATTTTTTTTCTTCAATTTTGTATTTTCTCAGGAGTACTCCACTTATACGCTCAGTCTAGAGGATCAGTAGGTAATTACCTTAACAAATATAAGTCCTAAATTGAACATAAAACTACCTTTTCATAAATGTTTTAAAAAATATTTCAAGGGGTATTTTTAAGTCCTAGACTCATGTGAAAAATTCTTAGACACCAATGTAGACTCATTTAACTTTATCAGCCAATAAATGGGTCCCTTGTTCCCTCTATATGAAAGTACCTCTGATATAACTCAACCGGAACACATCAACGAAGAAACATAAAAAAAATATTGCAATGGAGAATTGTTGTTTTTGTAAAGCAACTTGCTTGATTACCAAGCACATCTGAATGTCTTGGAATTAGGCAGAATAATTGGTAGGAGGTCAGGAGTATAGATCTAAGCTCGGCTATCTTTAGGGCAGCAGTTCTCCCTGAGTGGATGACAACGAGATATAAAATGAAGCTAAAATAACCACCAATTTTCTAGAAAGGGAAGATGTTATCATGATGGATTGGACAGGTAGGTCAGCAGTCTATAACCATAATTAGTGTGTCTGGTATGCTCTTGAAGAGGACATTGAAACTCATACATCGAGGATACGTCTGGTCCCGAAAACAAGGGGAATGCCGAAGTTGAATCAATCGATACAGAAACTCAGAAACTCTCAATGATGTTTGCAGAATAATACATAGAGAATTTAAAACAAAATATTTTATTTACAATACCAAATAACTTGCTTCCATTTTTCTTTTTCTTACAGAAACTATTTAACGTCAAATAAAAAAAAATGAAGTTTAAACATCTACAAAACGTATATACTGATTCGTACATAACTATATACTTATATTCTTATGTACAAACTATATTCAATATAGTTCGTTGAGTCTTAAATTTTGATTTATCTAAATTAGTGATTGTACAAGATTTATTAAAATAATGTAAAAAAATCTTTATGAATGTGCAGAATAAATTTAGAACATACAAATAGATACCTTTAGGAATCAACATTTCTTATATATTATCTATATACCATTAGACGTAAATTTTCACATCTTTGAAATATAATAGACTTGATACGCAATAAGTTTTATATAGTCCCAATATAATCACTAACTCTTAAATTTCGTTGTCATATACACACATTAATTTCAGATATTTATAATAATTAGAAAAATTTACGTGAACAGAAATCTAATGTTTTTAAAAAGAATAGTTTTTACGGATTAAATAAAATTTTAAGATTTGTTAAGCATCATATTTTCTTGTAAGATAGAAAGAGAGCTACGTATATATTTATAACTTGATATAATATTAAAATAGATATGTTTTGTATTTTAATATTGAAATAAGAACATTAGGAAATGGCGTTCTTTATAAAGCAGTACATTCTTACAAGGCAATGCTAAAGCTATTTAGACTTTTCTCTTCTCCGTATGGTTGGACCTACGTACTTATGCTGTGATATAGATAAAAACTTTAGTCGAAGAAATGCTTTATGTCAAAAAACACGTTACATGCACTCAGTCTTGTTTGTGGAGCTTCTCTCATCCTGAAATAAAAAAATACCCTCTTTTCCATCTCAACTGAAAAGCGACTTCTTCAAAGTGCACAGCGAGTAGCATTTACCATACTGGATATGCATTTTGAAACTATATTGAGAAACAAGACTTTAGGGCTTCATTTTATTTTTTGCACATATGTAAAAAGTATTTTTAGGAATCCTGTATAAAGGAAAAAACATGTATTAGATGATAAGATATTTCATAGTGGCATATATTTCTATTTTAAAACTACATTTTATTTTTATTTCAAGTTAAAAAATCTTCAATTATCGATGATTAAATTTTTAGTCGTGTTCAATCTTAGAGAACAACACATTAAAAATTTGAATTTAAATTGTTTTCAGGTAAAGATTATTTTAAATGGTATTTATAAATAGTTAAAGATTTTTTAGATATACCATGTTCAGATAAATATTCTTTATTCATAAATGTGGAATAGATAAATTTTATAACTTTCACTCCAAAGCAGTTAGTAAGTCAAGAAACAAAAAAAAACAAATTATGAAGAAGTTAAAAAATAACACTTTCAATTTAGTGATTCAAAAGACTAGTTTTAAAAGACATGTATTATTTTTTTATTTTAAATGGTATTTATAAATGGTTGAAGATTTTTCTATATATACTATGTTTAAATAAATATTCTTTATTCATTAATGTGGAACAGCTAAATTTTATAACTTTCACTCCAAAGCAGTTAGTAAGTCAAGAAACAACCAAAACATAATATACGAAGAAGGAAAAATATAGCTTTCAATTTAGTGATTCAAAAGGCTAGTTTATAAAGACATGTATTCTTTTTTAATTTTAAATGGTATTTATAAATGGTTAGACATTTTTAGATATATCATGTTCAGATAAATATTCTTTATTCATAAATGTTGAATAGATAAATTTTATAACTTTCACTCCAAAGCAGTCAGTAAATCAAGAAACAAAACATAAATTATGATGAAGTAAACAAATAACACTTTCATTTTAGTGATTCAAAAGACTAGTTTAAAAAGACATGTATTCTTTTTCATTTTAAATGGTATTTATAAATGTTTAAAGATATTTTAGGTATACTATGTTCAAATAAATATTCTTTATTATCTAATTTGGATCAGCTAAATTTTATAATTTTCTCTCCAAAGCAGTTAGTAAGTCAAGAAAGAAACAAAACATAAATTACGAAGAAGAAAAAAATAACACTTTCAATTTAGTGATTCAAAAGACTAGTTTAAAAAGACATGTATAATTTTTTTTTATTTTAAATGGTATTTATAAATAGTTAAAGATTTTTTTAGCTATACTGTGTTTAAATTAATATTCTTTATTAATTAATGTGGAACAGCTAAATTTTATAATTTTCTCTCCAAAGCAGTTAGTATGTCAAGAAACAAACAAAACATAAATTATGAAGAAGTAAAAAAATTACACTTTCAATTTAGTGATTCAAAAGACTAGTTTAAAAAGACATGTATTCTTTTTTATTTTAAATGGTATTTATAAATGGTTAGAGATTTTTTAGATATACCATGTTCAGATAAATATTCTTTATTCATTAATGTGGAACAGATAAATTTTTTAACTTGCACTCCAAAGCAGTTAGTAAGTCAAGATACACAAAAAAAACATTTAGGAAAAAAAAATAACACTTTCAATTTAGTGATTCAAAAGACTAGTTTAAAAAGACATGTATTCATTTTTATTTTAAAAGGTATTTACAAATGGTTAAAGATTTTTTTATATTTACTATGTTTAAATAAATATTATTTATTAATTAATGTGGAACAGCTAAATTTTATAATTTTCTCTCTAAAGCAGTTAGTAAGTCAAGAAACAAACGAAACATAAATTACGAAGAAGGAAAAAATAACACTTTCAATTTAGTGATTCAAAAGAATAGTTTAAAAAGACATGCATTATTTTTGATGAAGCTTGTGCAAAGTGTAATAATTAGTTGGCAGTTTATTCCATTAAAGTACAAAGCTTTATTTAATATTACGCACATGGGAACTCTTTTATATGGATCCCTATAATAAGTAAAGGTACTACACATTACAAAGGTCAAAATAAAAGAATTTCTCAAAGCAGTCAAGAATGATGTATTTTATTTAGGAGAGTTATTCTTTCAGTTAAGAAATATTATGTTTACAAAGAAGTGTGAAGTAATATGTCCAAATATTGAACAAATGCTTGATCAGAAATTTTTCCACTGTTTATTTTTTACCTTCATACAACATGTCTTTCCCTGATAAGGATGTCTAGAGAAATGTTGTAATGAATCTTCAACGAATTATTTATTACATTAACCATACTTTATTACATAACAAAGAAAGTAATGATCGAAAACATTTGATAATTACTAAGCGATAATTTCAAATTTTACACAAAAATTTGACAAAAATTTAATTGATAACAACCTCAATTATTGCAGAAAATATTGTATTTTTTCTTTGAATATTAAGAATCAAGGTATAGAATAAAACACTGTGAAGGTTTCTGCAATTATAATAAAAAACTAAATCTCCTATATAATAACATCATAAGTTACCTGTCTGTCTGTCCTCGAATTTATGAATCGGTTGGACCTGGAATGGATAGAGGCATCCATATTGGATTCTTGATGAGTTAGTGTTAAAAAAATTCAAAGTGAGATCAAAAACGTTTGAAATCCACCCCTTTCCCTCATTTAGAGGGTTTAATGTCATTATTTCAAAAGCTCTATTGCCCCCGGTTAAGAGCAGGAGATTAAATTTATCAATTTATCACATAATAAATGGGTAAAAATAACATTTTTTTCTATCATTATGGCTTCATTTCTTAAACCATCTCATTTAATCATTTTTTATTTGAAATGACTTAAATCCCGTCTGCATTATTTTCGTACATTTTATCATTCAACTTTAAATATTACATAAATAATTTCCCCTTTTATTTGGCTTTAAATAATAGATTAGCTATATATGTGATAGCTTTAAATTTAATCATCGATTATTTTTTGCTGCAATGAAAGTTTTATCATCGGTATTAATAACGAATTCTTTTCATAAAACTCTAGGAGTATGTTTCATGGACTAATATATATCTAGAATTTAAAGCTTTAAACATTAAGAAGTTTGTTCGTTTGTGGGTTTGTTTTTTAGACATAACTACACGGTTTGCGATCGATTCACCAAATTTTGAACATCAATCATATATACCTCCAAATTATCACTGTCAATATTAACCTCTCTGCTGTTCATTCTATAATTTAATATGGCAAGATAAATTAAAGTTTAAAAAAAGTAACATGCGGTCAGTAAAGATAAACAAGTTATTGAGGGTGTACCAGATAATTTTCAGCCAAAAAACAAACCTTTTTTACCTGTCTTATAGACTACTTTGTAATTCTAGAAAGTTAAAAATTTTACTTATCCAGTCACATGACGGGATATATGCTAGGCAAACAATATTTACACATAAAATAGTAAAAACTGATTAATTCAATTAATTTTTTTTTTTACAAATTTAAAATCAATTGGTTTTTAACTGAAAATTCCAAATAAGATAGAATGGTTAAATTTTAACTAAAAATTCCAAATAAGATAGAAGGGTTAAATTTTAACTGCACAATGTAGACAATCTTAACAAAATACTACTACATTTAAATATAACAATTATGTTTTTTAATATTGATAGTACATGATAATTCTGAAGCTTTAGACACCTGTTTGATAGATATTTAGACCCACTACTATTTCTATGATTCCCGATAGATTCATAATTAACTAGTGAATAGACACTTATTATTGTTAATATGATCACTCAGAATAATTAGTTATATAATAAAAATACATCCTTTACTAAATTTCGATTATTAAGATAAGTATTTATGTGGTATTACATGCTGCAAAACGCAGTTGCAAATTTTGAATTGCATTTGTCTTGAATATCTCATTTGTTAGAGCCGCGGTTTCTCAATCGGCAAAGAAAACGCTCTTGTAATTGGACTGTTTAGGTTTATGAGCTCGAGTCCGCTTAACATCTGACGTGTTCCTTAAAGGTGATTGGAGCACGTAAAATATATTCGTGGTCGCAATGTCCTCTAAGTTCTCAATCAATAACTCTAGCGGTGAGAGACCGCCTATAGGTATTCTGCTTGGTTCATGTTTCAAAATTACTAAGACACACTTGAGCATAAGTCTTATATTCACCGTAGCGGATCTCGTTAAAAGGATAGGTGTACCCCTTTGCCTTAATACTAGTAGTGTATGACTCAATCATGCTTGGTTTGACCAAGTGGCCTCAGAATCAGCAACATATCTTTTTTTTTTAAGTCATTAGTAAAGTCTGTTTTATTTGTATGCTAACTGTTGTGGTGTAGTACATTGCTGTTGTTATTTCCAATCATTTTATAACCCAAGTTTACTTTATATCGTCTTTATATATAGTAAAATACCACTGATCTATATTACAATGTTCAAATATAGAACAAACGAAAAGAAAATATGCTAAAAAAATATTTTTTAAAAAATTAAAAAGTAAAAGAAGTATTCCACGTGATAAGCCTGAAAAAAAATTGAGAACGCTGCTTTTCTTTCCTTCTTTCTACTCAGGCAACCTTATACTTTTTCTATTATCCTGTGCGGATTAGTTCGTTGTTCCATAGTCCTTTGCACAATGCGTCCTTTCCCGGTTCTGCCCAGAAGGACCGGGACTTCAAGGATGGTCCTGACTCACCTCCTGGAGACCATTCACAACTCTCCAAAATTTGGTGATGCTTAAGTGCAATCTTTTCACTGGCCACACCACAAGCTTGTTGGAGTCGCGAAAAAAACTTGGGCATTCAACCCACAACGTGTGAGTGCGGCGAGCAAATCAGTTTCACAAACCTTATGTCAAACATAGCTGCACTCTCACACTAACAATCCTAAACGGTTAAACCTTGTTTGGTGGAAGAGCAATATTGAATAGGATTCTCTTATTTCAGTTTCAAAATAACCTTGTCATCTTTTCTATATATTAACTTTATATTTATTGTCTATTTTTTGTTTTCGTCACACACTGATTAACATTTTTTTAATGTAACCGTCAGTTTAGTTTTTTTCAATTTAACCAGCACTTTCTAATTATTTCTTCTATTCCGTGAATAAGGCATGATAAATTGTTTTGTAAACTTTATTTCACAACCAGCTGAATATATAAAGTCGCTCATTATGCTGGGTGGTGTGATGAGGCGATTTAGATCAGTAATATAATCGATTCATTCATACAAGGAGTAAAATGCTCGGGATCTAAATCTGACCTAATCATATCTTTGTAAAAAGACAGAGGGCCATAAATTTAAATTTTACGGATATTGTTGTCTTGTACGGTGGACTCGGCCGGGGTTCTGATCCCAATCCCAGATTATAATCACTTCTCCGTACTTGATATTAAATAAGAATGTACCTTTGTGGAGTATTTATGAGTCCCTGAGCGACAGTGTCCAATTAGAAGGGATAAGGTTTTTCACGTTGGCGGTCTCAAGGCGGGGTTTAAGCATACCAATGAGATTCTTACAACTATCCCGATTGGATGATAAGAAGGAAGAGAGGACAAGGTTGAAAGAAATAAATATGAAAAAATCTAAAAAACTGAGAGGAGGTTCTGGAAGTCCAAAAAAAAAGGTGTTCGAGAGTCGAGTCGAGACTAGAGGAGAGTCCGACAGAAGGTGTGTTCGAGAGTCGAGACAAAGAGAGGAGTCCGACAGAAGAGGTTACGATAGTCTAGACTATGAGAGAGTCCGACAGAAGGTGTTCGATAGTCCAGACGAGGAGAGAAGTCCGACGGAACGAGTTCAAGAGTCCAGCCAAGTCCGACGGGAAGTGTTCCTACATCAAATATCACGGCCGCACCCCAAACCCTCAGGCGGAAACCCCGAACCAGACGAACGAAATATCCATAGATACCCATCAACCAGCAGTGTTCCGGGCACACCATCTTTACTCCCCAAAGGTACCCCCTTTTACATACATTTTGAAATTGATATTAGGTCCTCTCTCTATTTACAAAATTATTTAAATATTAAAAAATTGTCAGAACTAATTTATAAGATGTTGACAAAGCTTATTTTATGAAAATTAGCATCAGTTTTGTGTGTACATAGATGTATATATATTATAATAAATTTACTTTTTTTATATTAAGCTAGTTTCGGAGGCTGTTAATTTAGCTTTTAGTTTATCTTCATATTTACGTCTGTAGTTTCTCAGAACCTGTGGTTAAATTTAGTACAAAAATACGTTTACACAACGCAATAAAAATAAATTCCCACTATACATTTGATCACAGGTTAATACTCAAATATAAACGAGGACTACATGACAGATGGTATTATTATTTTGACGATTTGTGATCTGTGTCTCTTTTCTCTATATGTCCTATGTTTTTTGAAGTTCTATGTGTTTTAAAGAAGTGATTTTAAATTCAATGATGATATTTAAGAATAAAGTCAGTTACCATCGCATGTGGATTGATCATCATTTATTTTGCATGGTTATTTTTAACGATGGGTTAGGATGGTTCAAAAGAAACCGAGAATGATGTCAAAAAGAGGCCGTATTATAAAATGTAGACACTAAATACAGATATGTTTTCATAATTATTCAGTTATTTCAATTCATTCTTAAGAGTAATGTTTTAGACATTATTTATAATTCAAACGGGGTAATTTAAATTCCTTATTCTTTTACCTGTTTGGTACAAATTTTTAGCACAATATTTCGGTAATTACACTATTATAATGAGCAAACAATGTTCTAGAATAAAGGTGGAATAAAAACTATAGTTAATAACCCAGTTTTTAAAAGGAAAAACACATCTGTCAGAAAAGACTATTCCTAATACCATCGACTTTTAGTTTTTATGACCTTCATTATGTGACTTTTAAATTAACCAATATACTTTAAATTGCCTAACGGCTTTGGAAATAAAATAAATTTAACACTTTCCTAGTTTTTCCATATAAGCATCTAAAGTGTTTCAGAGGTTTGATGACATTAGAAACTCCATGGTAATATATTATTTTAGTTTTTTATGTAGTGACTATGTTTCTTAGTAACAGTATTACATGTTTCAAAAGCTCTATTTCCAAAAACGAAATGCAAGCACTCCAGTTACACGTTATATAAAGAATAGTTTTTACTGTTTACTGTAATATATGTTGAAAAAACGTATAACCCGATATACGTTGAAAAAAAAGACAAGAATTTAAAGAAGAAAAAATATTCGAATATCAATTTCAATAGAAACAAAAAGTCATGTGTATTTAATTTCACTTCTTTCACAGAACTTTCTTTACATGAGGAACATTGTTTAAATTTAGATTTCCTTCTATGAGTGGATTAAAATAGAAGAGAATAAATCCAAATATCATTAAGTAAATACACAGACGGTTATGCAGTATACTTTACCTAAATTTAGTTACCTATCTTAAGTAAATTCAGTTTCATCCCCAATAATTCCTTTATTTATTGAAATGAAGTTTAACCTATTGAGACCGGGCATATCGTGTATGCAAAGCCTTTTAAATTGATTTGCATAATGCTAGAATATTAAAACTTTCCACTATAACAGACATAGGACTGCATCTAATAATAATGGTAAATACTCAATAAGGTAAAGATGCACCTAGCACTTTACTTTTTTTATGTTTTTCTGAATTGAAAAAGTTGTTAAAAGATTAGCCAAGGTGATTTATGGTTCAAAAATTCTCAAAATAATAGTGCTAATATTTTTGTTGTCAATATACCTAAAATTGTATAAATATAATCACTGTAGTCTTGGACGATTGTTTGCAAACTTTCCGGAAGGTAATATTAATGACTTACATGAAATCTAGTGTTTAATATTAAGTTGTAATATTTAAGCTTAATTCTTGAAATCTTATACAAATGCACAAACGACTATTTTTGCCTTATTTTAAGCATTTTACTTGTGAGTTTATATGGATAATACATTCTGCTTTATCGACTTTATGTTAAGAAAATATTTTAGTCACAGATTGTACTTTTAATAAAATTCTAATTCCATCTTTGCCCCTCAAATTGATTGAGCAGCAGAACAGCTCATTTTTACAATTAAAATCACTAACAGATTAAGAACTTTCTGTTTCTGTTCTAAAATGTTTCAAAAGTAACTACGTATTATTATCTCTTTTTATTAATGGAGTTATTAAAATTTTTATGATGCATATCGCAAGAAGTTGTAATTGGCAAATTTTTATCAAATGTTTAGCATGAATACTAGAAGCAAACTTTATATAGGGCTTGACTATGTTAAAATAAATGTAAAACATTTTTAAAGAATTATAACTTTCTAAATTATTTAATTAATTTTTTGGTTTAAATATCCCTGATTATGCAGTAAAACCAAGATATTAAAATATGGTGATACTGAATTTTTTATTTGATAACCTTTATTTCAAATTGCCAACTTATGGGTAACACGAGTACTAAATTTCAAACTTATTTGTACAATATTATTGGTACAAACTTATTAGTACAGATTTAGAACTTTCTGTTATACCAGACATGAAAATGATGATAAATAATAATACAAAAATTTTGTTTAAAGATTTCTATTTTTATAAATTACTTAATTAATTTTGAGCTAAATATCCCTAATATTTTAGTAAAACCAATATATTAAACATATGTCAATACTGAACCTTTTATTTCATAGCCTATATTTCAAAATGCCAGCTTATGAGTAATAAGGGTACTGAATTTCAAATTTATTATTACAATATATGTTTAAATATTATGCACATTTGTAGGAAAATCTGTTTTGAGTTCCATAAATTTAAAGTGATCATATATGCGAAATGAATATATTTCATGTAATCTTTTATTTAATAGTCTTTAAGATTATCAATAATCCATGTATTGTGTAGCCAAATCTTGAAAAATAGCCAACAAATAAATAAAGTTTTGTAGATTATTAATACTAAAAATTCCACTAAAAATTTACGAATTAATATTTTAGTTTCCTTTGCCATTACTTGAAACTAACTTTGTACAGGACTCGAATATAATGATAAAGAAAAATGAAAAACCTTTTTTTTTAAGAATTCTAACTTTATAAATTACTTAATTAACTTTGAGTTAAACATCCCTAATTTTTTAGTAAAACCAATATATTAAACATATGTCAATACTGAACCTTTTATTTCATAGCCTATATTTCAAAATGCCAGCTTATGAGTAATAAGGGTACTGAATTTCAAATTTATTATTACAATATATGTTTAAATATTATGCACATTTGTAGGAAAATCTGTTTTGAGTTCCATAAATTTAAAGTGATCATATATGCGAAATGAATATATTTCATGTAATCTTTTATTTAATAGTCTTTAAGATTATCAATAATCCATGTATTGTGTAGCCAAATCTTGAAAAATAGCCAACAAATAAATAAAGTTTTGTAGATTATTAATACTAAAAATTCCACTAAAAATTTACGAATTAATATTTTAGTTTCCTTTGCCATTACTTGAAACTAACTTTGTACAGGACTCGACTATAATGATAAAGAAAAATGAAAAACCTTTTTTTTTTTAAGAATTCTAACTTTATAAATTACTTAATTAACTTTGAGTTAAACATCCCTAATTATTTATTAAAACCATTTTTAAAAAAATGTCAATACTGAAATTTTTATTTGATAGTCTATATTTCAAAATGCCAGGTCATGAGTAACGAGTAATGAATTTTAAATTTATTAGTACAATATGAGTTTAAATATTATGCACTTTGTAGGAAAATGTGTTTTTGAGGGATGATATATAAGAAATGAACATATTTCATGTAATCTTTTATTTAATAGTCTTTAAGATTATCAATAATCCATGTATTGTGTAGCCAAATCTTGAAAAATAGCCAACAAATAAATAAAGTTTTGTAGATTATTAATACTAAAAATTCCACTAAAAATTTACGAATTAATATTTTAGTTTCCTTTGCCATTACTTGAAACTAACTTTGTACAGGACTCGAATATAATGATAAAGAAAAATGAAAAACCTTTTTTTTTAAGAATTCTAACCTTATAAATTACTTAATTAACTTTGAGTTAAACATCCCTAATTATTTATTAAAACCATTACATTTTAAAAAAATGTCAATATTGAAGTTTTTATTTGATAGCCTATATTTCAAAATGCCAGCTTATGAGTAATAAGGGTACTGAATTTCAAATTTATTATTACAATATATGTTTAAATATTATGCACATTTGTAGGAAAATCTGTTTTGAGTTCCATAAATTTAAAGTGATCATATATGCGAAATGAATATATTTCATGTAATCTTTTATTTAATAGTCTTTAAGATTATCAATAATCCATGTATTGTGTAGCCAAATCTTGAAAAATAGCCAACAAATAAATAAAGTTTTGTAGATTATTAATACTAAAAATTCCACTAAAAATTTACGAATTAATATTTTAGTTTCCTTTGCCATTACTTGAAACTAACTTTGTACAGGACTCGACTATAATGATAAAGAAAAATGAAAAACCTTTTTTTTTTTAAGAATTCTAACCTTATAAATTACTTAATTAACTTTGAGTTAAACATCCCTAATTATTTATTAAAACCATTACATTTTAAAAAAATGTCAATACTGAAGTTTTTATTTGATAGCCTATATTTCAAAATGCCTATATATAAATTTATTGGTATAATATAAGTTTCAATATTTTGCACATTTGTAGTAAAATGTGTTTTTGAGTTTCCTAAATTTAAAGTGATCATACATACGAATTGACCATATTCTATGTAATGTCTTAATTAATAGTCTTTAAGTTTATGAATAAAATAGCCAAGAAATATATTTTGTAGATTATTGATGATAAAAATTCCCCAAAATATTTACGAATGAATATTTTAGGTCCCTTTACTATTATAGATAATAGGAATTTTGATATTTTCCACCAATTTTACATTTTTTATGAGTGATCTAATGATAGTAAGTTTTTTGTACAAGTACTACCGCTTAAAAATTTAAGAAAGTAAACTACTTTAAAAAGTAAAAAAAAATTAGAGATAAAAAATATCCTGAAATTTTCCTGATGATAAAAAATGTAAATCTTTTTTTGAGAGAGTTTTAAACTTGAACTTTATTTACATAATTACTTTCGAACGTATGATCCTTTAAACTGACATTAAAGCAAAATATTCAAACATTTTTTTTTCAAAATTAATTCATTTTAGTCTTTTTTGCTTCCTATAATTGAAAAATTTGATTAAATCGTACGCTTTATCAAATAACTTGATTATTCTTAAAATTTTAAACTCCAAACTGTCATTTATATTCTTGCTACAGACAAAAATAGTTATTATATATTTTATACATTTTATTAAGACAGACAGAAAAGAGTTAATAGTGACACTTTTACTCTTTTAATTTTGGAACTATAAACTGTAATGTTATAATGACTAAAAGTTCTAACGTAATTTAATCATTTCAAGCTACAGTTTTTATGTTCGTGACTATTTTAACATTTTCTGATTTAAATTTGAGAAAAATCTTATTAAGCTTTAATTTTCTACTCACTAGAAATTAAACAGTAGAAAAATTTTTTAAATAGATTAAATTGAAAGATAAGTAATTAATAATTAATGTGAGAGTTAATTAATTTAAAAATAGAATACTCTTTTATAATATTTTAGCATATATTTTATATTCACGGAGTATGCTTTTAGTTTTATCAGGCACATTAGATTGAAGGAAATATTAAGGGGTCATCGATTTTTTAATCGATAAATAATTCGATTTTTTAGAAAAATTATATATAAAAAGGAACTCAGTTGTGAATATTTTAAAATAATACCCATTAAGAATTTCTTACACTGAGAGGTGTTTTGAATAAAAATGTGTCAGCCGTTTACTGTAAACAACTTTAAACTTATAAAACATAACTTGATTTTTCTCAAGTTGTGTTTTTCCTGTAACTTGCATGTTATCTCAAAAAAGATTTTAATATATTTTTTTTCTTAAAATTATTTCAGGTTGTATACAATATAATTTTCATTTGATTGAACTTAAATTATCTTGCATATTTATTGTACATTTATGTTGCAATGATAATTTTTTTTAAATTTTAAGGAATAAATTCATTTTTTTGACAAATTAAAAAAATATAAATATATATTTATTATAAATATATACAAATTTAGGTTATTTTGAGATATTTCATTATGTTTTAAACAATATGTTTGTCTTAAACTTAATTATATTTTTGTAATGATGCTTGTTAGGCATCATATCATTTTTGTTACCCTCAAGGTGTGTTTTATTTAAAACTTTCTAACAAATATATATTTTTATGCTTCAAAATTTAATCATATATGTGTGTAAATATAATAATTTGTTCGAACTATGTTAAAAATGTGAATTTGAAAGTTTTCAAGGTATGTAAAGTTGAAAATGATTATTATTTTTTTTTCGATTTTTAAGATTCGTATAACCTTTTTACTACATTTGAAATTAAATACATTAGACTGGAGGGGAGAAGAAGCCAATCAAAGGAAATTAGTAAGGTATTAATTTTAACCCGCTAATTCCCTTGTTATCTTTATTAAATATTTATTGAAGAATATATTAAAACTCAGTTATTATTAACTCTAAAGAGTGCAGCAAATATGAAATTTTAATGACTTCAAATATCACAGCCTGTCCTGATAAGGGATTAGCTGTCAGTTTAAATATCAGCGTAAACTATTAATGGGTATACTAGGGTAACATCAGGGTATACCATTTACAATTAAAATAAAATATCCTTAAAAGAGATTTATTTGCTATGAAAGGAAAACACATTTCTGTAAAGAGAATCTTTTCAATGCGTAAACTATTGTGTATGATTTCTGACAATGTGCCTGTCGAGAAAGTAAACTATATTAACAGTTGTATGTGCCAAAATTAAAAATTATAAAAAAAATCAACCCAAATGAGAAAATTATAAAATATAGATGATAATGGATAATTTTAATATATAGGTTATAGGATTGCTGTTTACCTTCACTGAAAAGGAAAATTCGTTCAGAAAAAAACATAAAATTCTACAGACATTTTTTACCTATTTATTAAAAGAACGTTAGGTATTTTCCTCTTAAATAAATAAGAAAACATTTTTATGGTAAAATCCCAAATTGTTTTAACTTACATTTGAAATAGGTCTTGTTTTTTAATTTTTAAACAAAGCTTTCACTGACTATTTATATGAACTTGAATAATGATATTACACAAATTATATAAATATTTATACTCTGCAATAAAAGGATACATGGTTAAAAATTATTTTTTCTGATCAACTAATTTGTTGAATTCAATCTTTAAAATTTTTCTAGAGCATTTCACATACATAAAAAGTCTTAGTTATTTAGCACAGTTTTGTGTTTGACAACAGTGGGTAAACAGGAGTTAAATAGACCTGCATTTCAGTTTTAGACAAAAACAAATTAACGGTTTAAAACTCTATACAAATTACAGAATCATAAATATATAAATATTTTTATTTGTGTTTATCTCAATTTAAGATAAGAGTTAATTAAACATGTGAAAATATCAGAATTTTAACGTTGTTTCTTTTGTTGATATAATCTGTAGCACGATACGATACTTAAAGTTTTAAAAATATTTACCATTATAGAAGCTTTAACGATTAATTGTATTATTTAAAGTTTGAATAAAATAACTACTTAAACTTCTGCAATGTTTATTAGCCATTGCGTTTGTTGATTTCATTAATTTGAGAAAAAACTTAACATTATAAAAATGAATATTCAGTTTAAGACAAACAAATTATCCTGCACTTGAAAGATTTTTTCTCAATAATGCACCTAAATATTTTAAAATTGTTTTTTACCTTAAAAAACTATTAAAAAAAGAAAGTAATTTTAAGGCAATAACAATAAAATTGAATTGTGTTTTGTTGAATACAATAGAGACTCCAATAGATCATACCCTCTGTAAATCATCAAACTATATAATGTGTTAAAAATGTATACCTAGTTTAACACAACACTTAATTAAGCGATGTCAACCATGGACATATATTCAATTAGAATTTAATAATTATAATTAATAAGTGTCAAACAAAAAAGAAGTATTTTAAATTTTCAATAAATTAAAATAAGAAAGATAACTTATTACACTTGAAACATTTAACATTGCTTAGAAATTGTACTTCTCGTTTCGAATTATCAGAGCAAAATAATATTTAGCGTTTATTTTAATATTATATTGTAATTCTGAATATACGTTTTCTTTAAAATATTAAGTTAAATTGGTGCTGAAGAAAATGACTTTCATTTTACAACAAAGCAAAAGTAATTGTTTCATACCAATGAATTTTGTAGCGAATATAACTACTTTAAACTAAAGCTTGATCTATTAACCGCCCTTGTAAACGCAAATTTTCTGTAGTCAAATCCCTCCAAATAGTATCGTAGTTTATAGTAGATTAGTCAAGCTTAATGCCATAGTAAAAGAGACTTTAATGTAATCACTTTGATCAGGAATTTGGTCAACGCGAGCTTAATTAATTTAAGTGGTGACACGTGTACATAGGGTCTTATTCGGGTAATAAATTTTCAGTTATAGATCGAGGGAGGCCCTCTAGCAGAAAGAGCAGCAATAAAGTATACCTTAAATTAAATCAAACTATAAGGTTTAGAAAATATTCAAAATGCTAAATATTTTGGTAACTTTTGTTGGGGATTCTAAATGATAATGATAAGGATTTTATAGGATTCATTAGAGTGTAAAAGTGTTTTCTAATTTCGAATTCAAAAATTGATAAAATTGATAAAGTATAAAAACAGTATTAGTGACTTATTAGCTTTTTTTCGAAAAGTAATTTGGATTTAAATTAACTTTATTCAATGCATTTATTACAACAACATAATCAGACGCATTAATTTTTATTTATAAAGCAATTTATCAAAATTAGTGACAATCTTAGAATATCCTTATTACATTGACACGTATTTTATTATAATTTTTATTAGGGTGTTTGAATGATAATGATAAGGATTTTATAGGATTCATTAGAATGTAAATGTGTTTAATAATTTCGAATTCTAATAAATAAATACAGTTTGTTAAAATTTAAAACAATATTAGCGACTTTTCACATTATTTAGAAAATTAATAATTTTCAAAAAATAATGTGGATTTAAAATAACTATATGTAATGCATTAACTACAACAACATAATCAGCAAAGTCATTTTTTATTCATAAAGTAATTTATCAAAATTAGTAACAATCTTAGTATATCCTTATTACATTGACTCATATTTTATTATAATTTTTATTAGGTTGTCTAAATGATAATGATAAGGATTTTATAGGATTCATTAGAATGTAAATGTGTTTAATAATTTTGAATTTTAATAAACAAATATAGTTTGATAAAATTAAAAAAATATTAGCGACTTTTCACATTATTTCCAAAATTAATAATTTTCAAAAAATAATGTGGATTTAAAATAACTATATGTAATGCATTAACTACAACAACATAATCAGCAACGTCATTTTTTATTCATAAAGTAATTTATCATAATTAGTATCAGTATATCCTTATTACATTGACTAATATTTTATATAGGGGGGGTGGGGGGGGGGGGGGGGGTAGGGGTAGGGGGGGGGGGAGGGGGGGGGGGGGGGGGGGGGGGGGGGGGGGGGGGGGGGGGGGGGGGGGGGGGGGGGGGGGGGGGGGGGGGGGGGGGGGGGGGGGGGGGGGGGGGGGGGGGGGGGGGGGGTGGGGGGGGGGGGGGGGGGGGGGGGGGGGGGGGGAAACCATGAATTATATAAAGGAAAAATTCCAGTTAAACATTTTTCACAAATTTTTCTAAACTTTACAGATACCAATACAAATAACAATTTTCAGAAAAAAAACTATATACTTAATTAGCCTGTAAATGTTACATGTAATATGTTCATGAACTAATTAAATCTAATACTTGTAAAATTTAATTTTTTTATCTTTTATTGATGATTGCATTTAATTGAATAAGCTATTTTTTCTTGTTTTAAAATTTTAATAATGCTAAATCGTAATTGTAGTGTACATAAATTATATACTTTGATATCACTTCAGAAACTTTTTGTAATTGCAAATTAAGCAACTTACCATAGCATACTGCCATTTTAGTATTTAAATTTTTTCCGAAAATTTTAGATTATATTACATGAATCTAAATATTTCCAAACTTTATGATATCTATTTCATAATTTTTAAATGCATGTGATGCAATCTAAATATTTCAGAACAATATTAATTGCAATATTTTAGATAATAGAATTGTGATTTGTTCTTCTTTAGAACTAAACCGTCGATGTAATCACTCGAAGATTATTTTACAGTATTTTCTGTAAAATATTATTCATATATAATTCTAAATTATCATTCAAAAGGAGAATGTCACTCTGTATTTAATTAATTCTATAATTAATTGAGTTTAATTGAAGATATATGTTTAACATATCAAATTTAGATTCACAAACAAAATTTATTTGTAAAAGATCTAGTTTTTTATATACTACATGTGACCTAAAGATATTTTTTATTTAATCTTTAGGTATTTTTACAGTAGTTAATGGCAAATTAGTTTTCTTTCCCTTTTAAGACCGGACAGAAGCTGTTTTTACACCACTTGAAATTGAGTTTATAAACTATCAAATGGTTCAATTTTTATATGGAAGTTGAATGAATTACCTTTATGAAACTGTAAGTGATGAATGATAATAATTGTATTTATTTAAATTAACAGGATATCTGAATAACAGAGTTTTTTGTAAAATATCCATTATTTTCTCTACACTATGTCTTATTATATCTATTAAATGTCATTAATATATATGATAGTTAAATGCAAATTGTTATTTTGTTATGGATAAATTTAAAAAATATATACCAACAAGGTAAACAAAATCCTGATTTTTAGGACATATGAAAACACTTTAAAAAGACTAATATATTTTAAAGATAAAATATTTACAATATTTCAAGAAGAATAAATGTTGAGGATCTGGGATTAAAAAAAAATATTATTTAATAAATTAAACCTGTTTTGAAAACAAAAATAAATAAATAAATGAATATAAAAAATGTAAGAATACAGCTAAGTTACCTTTTTCCATAGACTTCTAATGTGCTGCCAGATTCTATTTTAGAAGATAGTGTAACTCCCTTTCTTCACATGACCTTCATGTGGTCCATGCTGAAAGATGTCTGAATGTGTAGGATGATGCTCTTCGGTGTCAGAGTTCATGAGTTTCAATGTCGTTTCTGGATTCTTGTAAAAGTTCTGAGCTAGATTTAAGTATTAGATAAGGTCTTACTAGTCTTCTTCTAACTATACAGTAAACTATAGTGCTACAAATCAGAAAGCTTTTGTGGTTCAAGAGCTTTGCTGGCCTTTAACTTCAGGACAGAAAGTATGCCAAAATGACTACAAAGATAGTTAGTCCACTTGTTTTTCCATGCTAAATTATAAACGTTGGGTAATCGTCAATAAGAATTCAAGAATGTGAAATAAATCATGAAAACTTATCAGTATACAAAATGTTTTCAATGAATAAAAAATCACGTTTCTCTTGATTAAAAGAAAATAACTAGGAAGGGAAATGTATACCGTGGACTGATATGATTCATGATAAGACCTACAAAACTGCATGAATGAAGTTTCGGTTATTCAGTTTCTTCATTCATGCATTTAGATGACAGTGAGACTTAAATATGTATTTTTCAAAATCACCAATCAGTAACGTAAAGAAAAAAAATAAAAAGTATTTTTAATTTTATGTATGAAAAAGATATACGACAAAAAGTGATTTTAGTGAAATAATACAATTATGTTAGTAAAATTAAACTTTTTCTTACATTGAATGCTTAGCTTCGCATTTTACAACAAAAGATTCCATATTTTCATTCCTTTACCGTGTTCACCATAACTTCAATGTTTAGTAGTTCTAAGGATATTTTAAGGTAGAAATATTTGAAGAACCCATTTCTATAGGACTGACATGGGCTAACACCATGCTCGTTTTTCACTTCGAAGATTCTGTATTTATTAAGTCAAAGAACTATTGTCTTTATAACTTTAAATGTTATTTTCTAAAACCTAATTCTATTTTTCAGTATATACTTAACTATATAATAGCAATAAAATTTTTATCAGAATTAACTAAGTATATACTGATAAAATTTTTTTTTTTAAAGAAAATCAATTTCTAGAAAAAAATTATTAATGAATTATGAATAGTTAAATAATTTTTTAAAGTTGATGCTTTAAAATTTAATACGTTTGATTTTAAATAGAAAAAATTATTAATAGTTTAAACAGTAATCATTTTATATTCTATTTAATTTTTTTTAAATTTAGTAGTATATTTAGTTAAATATTTACTAAATAATTTCATGTTATAAGTTTTTTTAAGTATACTGATTTAATGGTATAATTTACTGTTATCAATTACGACAACTTATTTTAAATAGCAATTTATTTTACATTCTTATTTTAATGACTATTTTGTTTATATTATTATGTTTTAAGATGTAAACTATTATAATAATATAATAAACAGAATCAACATTTGCGGTATATATTAAATTAGTTTTATTTATAAATTATATAATTTTAAATATATAATATATATATATGTATATATTATATATATATTATATATATAAATATATATATTTATATATATATATATATATAATTTTATAAAGTATGCATGTGTTTTAATTATATTGCTCTTTAATTTTTTAAATATAATTTTTATTAACTTAAAATTTTCTATATAATCTTATTTAAAAATTTCACAAGAGAAAAATGTATCAAACATATAATAGATAGAACACTTAAGATCATAAAAATGTATGAGAACATACTAAAATTTTTGGAAACAATATTTATTAATATGCCATCTCAAAAAATGTTATATGTTTTAAGCAAAATCAATTTTGTTACCATAGTGACATAAAAAAAGATTATAACGAATGCAGAGCATATCAAATTATGTGCATTGTAGAAAAGAAATATCGTTAAAAACGGGAGAATGTAAACAACGATATAATACTACCCTGTGCTACTTTCTTTTATCATAAATTTGAACATCCATTTTCAAGTTAATTAAATCGCCTTCAAATTGGTCGCCCATTACAATATATTAGGCTGCTCTTTTTAACTGATAATTTCAAACCAGTAAAAATCTTTCACAACACTCCGCGGATAAATTAATAAAACCTAATAACATAGGATTTTTTATTACAGCAAATTACCCTCTTTCATAAAGTGGTTGACAGCTCTTAAACTTTCTGATCATAACTAGAAAATTTAATATGCATGACATTACTGCAAATTCTAAAAAGAAAAATGAATTCTACTCTTACATTGGCAAGAACAAATAAGGATAAATTTCCCGGATAGGATGGAAAGTACATGTTTAAGAAAAAAAATAGTTAAAGGTGAAGAAAATAAAAAAAACAATTTCATTCATTATTTAAAGAAATAAGTTAATTATATGAAATCTTATTTTTAAAAACCTTATAACTCGTATATTGAGTCTTAGTATGGTGTATAAGGGGGGCGGTTTTATTGACTTTGCCATAGTTCACAAATAAGAATATCTAAAATACACTAATTTATCTTGTATAAAAATAATTTTCATCTTATATTCTTTGTAGCGATAAATACGAGGGTTGGAATTGTAATAGTGGCAACACTACTGTAAAAATGCTACTCAACCCAACCAAAGAATGTGGCGTATACCACAAATAAGCTACATACCTACCTTAACTCTCAGTAAAAAGACTCGCCCTTGCTATGTCATACAAATGCGGAGAGACGACGAACTGATCCTTCTATTAGCTTGCTGTCTTAAGTAAGTGTTGTTATGATGTTTTTTTCATAACAAAACCAAAGAAAATGTATAAACATTCAATGTGCCTGAGGTCATGCATCATGACAATACCATCTAGGGCTTCAAGAGGTTTACAGGACAACTGCATTGCTTACAGAACTGTAGCAAGATTTATAAAAGCCTTCAATGAAGAACTCCAAAATGTGGCAGACATATATCCGCCAGGTCGTCCTAGTGTCAGCGATCCAGAAGTACATGCTGTTGCCGAACTAATAGACAGTGATCAATGCCAAACGATTAGTGAGATGGCCCGAAAGACAGGATTTCTGAATATAACTGTGCTACACATTATGAAGGAAAGCCTGAGCAGGAGAAAAATTCTGCACTTTCTGCAGAACCACTATATTATTCTGCATGACAGTGCTCGGCCTCATAAAGTGCAAGCAGTGACTGATTTGTTCGATCGATGGGGCTGGGAAGTGCTTTACAACCCAACTTACTCCACAGATCTAAGCCCTTGTGACTTAATTTATATGATGAAGAAACCACTTCGTGATATTCACTTCAGAACTGTTCCAGATATTCTTGAGGCAATAGGCTGGTCCATTCTAAGTATCAACAGAACAGTCAATGCTAAAATTGTTCTGCAACTTACACTCGTTGGAAACGGGTTATACACAATGCTGACAACTATATAAAAATACTGTAAAACATGGTGATATGAATCACCTTTATATTCTTTGTAAATAAATAGTTACCACTATTAAAATTCCAACACTTGTAAATTAAATTAAAGAGGAATTAAAGGTGGACTAAATGTACATTAGGTCTAAGTCTGAGAAAATTTATTTATTTTTTATTACTAGTCATTGTATTCTGAGACTTCGATCTGGGTGAAAAAAATTGAGGAACGACAAGTCATCTTTTGCAAATAGATTTGTGGATTATTTTAATTTCAATTCAATTATGAAGTATAAAATTAGTACATTTGGCATCATTTAGCAAACCATATCATTTTTTGGTTAACGTTAAAGTAACCGTTTCTCACGTTTTTGATTAAATTCTGTTATTCAAAAGGCCTAAAAAACAGTTTAATACTTTAATTCTTGTCTCGTTTCAAACATTTCTTTACGTTCTTTATCAAAGTCCATCAAATCGTAAATTATACATTGAAATCTCAATATCAGAGATAGTAAAAATAATTAGTAAAAAGATAACAAAACCAAAGAAATAGTAAATTGTTTTATTCTTTGTTACTGACTGTTATTAACAGCCAGCCACAGGTTGCTAATATTTTGTCAAGAACTATTAAATTAATTCAAAAGGTAGTTGATAATTTAAAATAATTTTTGTGAAAAAATCATATCACATATCATTTATTCTGCAACAATTTTAACTTTACTACTTTCCTTAACCCACTGAACGGACGCGTCGATGGGGGTTCGACAGCGAATTCCTGTTCGAAAACGGACCTGTCGACCCCTTCTCGTTCGCACTCGTATAACACACTTTTGAGGAAAAAAAAATATTGCAAAGCGATAATAAATGAAAGAAACTAATTTTGAGTAACGGAACTCCTTTACCTTGCAGGGAAAATAATTTAAAAGTAGCCTGACAACTTTTAAACCGGCAACTCTAGTATGGTACGGTAAGTTCCGTCTGGAATTTACGAAAAGGGTGACTGTTTTGAAAGGGAAAAAGGTGGGGAGGGTGGCCGGTGGATGGGTTAATGTAATTTCATGCTATAAGTCATTATTAGAGAACTAGCATATAGCTCGTCATATGACGAGATCAGTAAAATTTTTAATTTTCCATAATTGTAAAGCACCATATAAGGCCGGTAAAAAATGGTTTATTATATATAATTTTTTTAAACATTGCACACTTTTAAAATATAAGAAAATAGTTACGCAAGGAGAGTTGGATGTAAATATCATATAAATTATAATATAGATACAGTTTGTCTACACTAATAAATGTATTAGTCTACATTAATAAGAGTATTATAAAAATTCCAATTTACTTGTAATAATAATAAGTCATACAAATAATATTTTTATGACTGTAAAATTAAAAAAAATATCAGTTTAAAGCTTTTAATTAAAAATTTTAGTTATAATTGTATTTTTAGTTAATTTTATTTTCAATTAATTAATAAATAATTTTTAGTTAATGAACTTTTTTTCTAAAATATTTCATTCATTTAATAACAGTAAAAAATTCTAGAATTAAAAAAAACGTATTGTAAAATTTTAAACTTAGCATTTATCACTTACATAGTTTGTAAACAGATTTTCTCTTATCTTTTCAGAAATATAGAATTAACGCTTTACGATCTGAATACCTCTTAACAGCGGTCTAAATCTAATAATGGATTGAAAGTGAGGATGTCACCCATGAAAGATTCGGAATTAATCCCTTTGTGCTGAAACGAGAAGGCTTTGAGGCAACGCGAGATTAATTGATTAAAATGTTTATACTGGTGTATTGTGTGTTCACAATAAGTACTTCAATATAGAGATTGAAATCCCTTCCTTTTGAATGATTCCGAATCTTACAGTGAATATTAAAATATATTTAAAGAGAGTAGTAATAAGGTAAGAATAGTTCTAATACTTATGAGTAAGTAGTCATGCGTGCAATATATTTATACAGATAACTTCATTGACAAGGAAAGTTATAAATATTGTTATGAACGTCACAGATGGGTTCAGGGATTGAATGGACGTTAAGTAAAACAAAAAAAAACAATTATTTATTAACAGAAAGTTGGAAAATACAATGTCAGACAGGCATCAAAGTTACAGTACTGTACACTGGTACCATAATTACAAAATCATCGCTAAACAACTGGAGCAGAATGCAGTGGTCTCAAGTACCTCTTTCCACATAAAACAAAACGGAAGCACTGTAAAACACAGCACACCGTGCGTACTCTGTACACTGAGAAATCTACTTAACGACTCGACCCCATTTGGGGCTCAGCCTGCTTTATATAGGCGCGACGAAACTGCTCGAACATTCCAGATAAGACCAGAAACCGGAACCAAAAGTTGTCAAATATCACTACATTTTGCAACATTTGGCGACACTTAGCGATGTTTGACGACGAACTTGGCGACAAAATTAAGTTGCTAAAACTGTAGCCAATAAGCCGATATCTCCCCAATTTCGCGAGATACCCATAGAGTCCCATGCTAAATACAAGGTTCACTAATAAATTTGTAACAATATTTTACAAAACATAAAAAATAGAATTTTAAATGGAATATTAAAAAATGGAATTTTAAACTTATTTTCTGTAATAGAGAAGTACAATTATGCATTAGATGTGTAGATATTAACAACGAAAACCGTTTTAAATATATTCTACAGAAAACATTCCAATAAATTTCCAATATTTTCAGTAGCTGTCATATAGGTTTTTAGATCCCCAACACCATGCATTTCTGCAATTTTCACCAAATATTTTTCTTAGAAATAGATAATCTTAATTTATTCTATTTCCAGAGACTCAGTGCGCATACACTTTTCTATTTTTATTTAGGAGTTGTGGTCGGAGGAGTGATACTGACAAAAATACATCGTAATATGATTACAATGAGGAAATATAAAGATGAAACGTAAGGTTTTAACTTGTGTGTATATTTTGTTTGTGCTTTCGGAATTCTAATAAAAAAGATCTACTGTCTAAAATTCTTTTATAAATTATTATTTCAAGTAATTTGAAATGTATTTTAAGTTTTTAATAGAATATGTTTGACAACACAAATTTCCCATTCATCTTCAAAAGCAATTGTGTTGTTATTTCGTATATGCACCGAGCTTCCGAGGCACGGCTCCGGGAAGAACAAGTCCTCGGGAGTTAAGAAAAACAAATACTTTTTTTTAATAAAAAAATAAATATTGTTGTTCGAAGCGCTAAACATCATGTCACAAAACCAATAAAATGAAAAAACTGAAAAACAAGGAACAAAACTTTAAAAAAAAATAATACGTATGACACAAAGGAACTCTTTTGAAAAGTCAGAAATAAGCCCAAGTATCTACCTGTTAAAAAGGCTAAAATCACCGGCAAGAATGGACAAGTAATATGATATGATAAAATTTAATTTTATAGTCCACTTTTACTATTGACCATCTTGAAAATGATACTTTTATAATATGTTAAATATAATAGTTTATTCTCATTTTTGAAGTATTATATTGCCCGGAGTCAAAGTTGAAAATGGGTTTAATATTGCCATTTGATTCCTAAAAATATCCAACACTTTTCCGATTGAAGTTACTTTAATCGATCACACGAGGTATTATTTTTTCCTGTCTTCATTCAAAACTGCTATACAACTATCATTGTTATCATCAAAGAATAACCACAAAACTGGAAGAATATTAAAAAATAAAACGTATGGTTTAAAAATTGCAATTGCAATTTTATTTTAATCTTATTTAGTACCACTGGTGCAGCTATTAAATTCTATCATAAAATTTCACATTTAAGGACTGCAATGTTATCAAATATTTACTGACAAAAATGTCACATTTCCATGCAGTTTCACTTTCATTTCATACGCTATTCAATACCAATTGTGTAGAATGTACAACTAAATAAATGTTATGGACATAAACACAGTGAAATCATCAAGGAGTTACAAATATAAACAATCTCTTAACACATTTAACACCAAAAGTTTACTCTTACATTGAAGTTCGTCCGCAATATCAGACTTTATTGACCTTAGTTAATGACACGTGACATCAAATAGCCAGAATCGAGGGAGAAAAAAAAATCTACAATCTTCCGAATTTGTTATAAAGATAAAATGATTCTAAGAAAAATATGTTCTCGTGAGACCATAAATTGATTGTCGCCTCATCTTCGGCGAACAGTTTGGATTATCAGAACTTCGAAAGTGCTTTTTTATGAAGCGGTTGGAGCTGGAGTGTGTAGGGGAAGCCATTTTGGATTCTTGATGAAAAACAAATTCAAAGCGAGTCTTGAAAACGTTCGAATTCACCTCTTCATCCCTTTTCGAACGTTTAATGTCATTGTATCAAGCCTTATATTCCCCGGATAAGAGCAGGCGATTAAATTTTTCACATAATATATAAGTAAAAAAAAAGCATTTTTTCTAGCATTATGACTTCATTCCTTTAACCGTCTCATTTAATCATTTCTTATTTTAATTTAGTTAAATATCGTCTGCATTATTTTCACACCTTTTATCGCTGAACTTAGATATTACCTAAAGAAATTTATTTATATTTGGATTAAATAATATATTAGGTACATATGTGATAATTTTAAATTTAATCATCGATTATTTTTACGATTATATTTACATCAAAATTTTTATCACCGGTATTAACAACAAATTTTTTTTATAAAAGTCTAACAGTCTATTTCACAGACCAATAAATATCTACCGTTTAAGTTATATATCTTTCAAACTTAAAAGTTAGTTCATTGGTGCCTTTGATTTTTATACATAACTACATGGTTTGACTAAATAAACTCAACGTGATTGTAAATTGCATTCAGAGTATCAGGAGACATTAAAGGAGTATGAAAATAAACAGATTATTGTAAGACACTTTAACTTTGTTCTGGCGAAAACACTATTCAAACATATTAAAAGGGTAATAATAATTAGGATGAATTAAGTATTTTATAGGTTTATTGATGTTGAAAGCAGGAGAATTATCCTATGTAATTTTATTCAACTTTTTCTACCTGCCTCATAGGGTACTTTGCAATTCTGGAAAATTAAAAATTTTGCTAATCCTGTTATATGACGGGCTATATGCTATTCTGTAAAAGACACACGCAAGGTCAAAAATTAGGAAATTTATATTCAATTTTTTTTCAAACATTTTTTGAAAATGTTGAGGTTAGTTCCGCTAGCAAAATGATGCATAATCAAAAGAGAATACTTCCAACTACCAAATATTATCTACAAAACCTGAAAACATAACTACTATGTAATCGAAAGTAAAATATCACTTTGTAACTTGTTATACATATCTTTTTTCTAGATTATGTAGAAAAATATAATTTTTTCATCATGATCCTGTTGACCACTTATGGTAGTGTCTTAAAATTGGAAACATTCTATTTGATATTTGATAATTATAATTGATATATAGATTTAGATTAGATTTTATACTTAGTGTATTTAATACTTAGATTAAAGCAGTTCTCATTCATAAACAGTACTTCATCACACTTTCTTTCTTTCCCGTTCTTGTGCATTGAAAGTACTCGTATTCCTAATTCTAAAACACAGTCGTTATCAGTACCCATCATACAAATTACAAAAATAATATATCCCCTTACCGCATTTCTTAAGGCAGAATTAAACGAAAAATTGGACAGAAATCGTCCATTATAATTTAATATTTGATTTCTTATACAGACTGTTGAATATATAAAGTGATAAAAAATAAGTATCATAAATTTCAAATGAATAAATCTGGTAGAACGTCACACATCATAATCCTCGTCACACATATTCCTAATTCTAAAAAAACAGTCGTTATCAGTACTCATCTTACAAATTACGAAAACAATATATCCCCTTACTGCATTTCGCAAGGCAGAGTTATACGAAAAATTGGACAGAAGTCGTTCATTATAATTTAATATTTTGATTTCTTAAACATACTGTTGAATATATAAAGTGATAAAAAAATAAGTATCATAAATTTCAAACGGATAAATCTGTTAGAACGTCACACATCAAAAGGTTTATAGCATATATTGTAAATATATATATTTTTTAATTTCCTTTAACTTATTACTACTAATAACTGCACTGAAAGTTGAATTAATTATTATATTTATCTAGCAGTTATAGAGATTGAAATACTTTTTTTATTTTCACTTATGTATATTTTACAGTTCAATAAGATAAATATATTAAAATATTTAGCAAATATTTTTTAAGCATTGTCCACCTATAAAGTGTGTTCATAAATGCTTTATTCAAAATTATATCTCGATACCTTAACAAATTAATTAACCATGACATATTTATGATTGTTTAAAATCGAATAATTTTTATGGTATTAATAATGAAAGTTTATTCCTAATGAAATAAATTTAAATATATGTTTCAAGCAAGCATATAACTTTCATTAGATGGCTGCTGAAATTAATGATGCATCTCTCTTTAATCTAAAGAGATGGCATATTAATAACGGTGCACAAATTAAGATAAATTTTGCAGCACAGTTAATTGTTATCTCTCTATTCCTCTCTTTTGATCCATATTCAAATTGATTACTTAGCTGAATAAAATTGCAAAGAATGTCCGCATATAATTATATATTATTTCAGGGATTGGAAAGTATTTTGCAAGAAGCATAGTTTTAAAAGCATATTTGAAAGGATAATTTAAATATTACCAAAAATAGCTTTTATACATCATAAGATTGAATTTAAATGAAATTAAACTCATCCGTAAAAATGTTTCAAAAGCCTACGTGGCGTTCGTTGTAGTGTACACCCAGAATAAATGCAGAGCAAGAAGTATCTAGTTAGTTTATACTTTTAACTTTTTCAGGCATAATAATATTATATGTATTTTTATATTTTAGGATAAAGTACTAAAGGAAATACATCTCATAATTTTCTTCATTAATAAATTTGTATATTGTACTTAAGAATAGATTTTATAAATATTTATATTAAAAAACGTTAAAGAAATTAAAGAAAAAGTGTTTATAATTTTATATATGATTATATACATAATAATAATCATATAATGTATAATTATATGTATAATTATGTATAATTATAATGATGTATAATGATGTATAAATATATATAACTTTATAAATACCGGGTAAAATTTTTTTTTACAATATATAAAATTATAGTTCATGAAATATGCCTTATTATTTTTTGCATATTAGTTAATTTATGTAATCAAAATATTAATAAATATCAATGATCTTAATACCTTATAAAATAGTTCTAACATAGGAGAAATCGAGGTTAAGTGGTATAGAATACTCTAAAATTTTTTAAAGAACATACAACAAGTTTATTCGTGCCACGATTACTAAAATAATCTTTAAATATACAATATTCTTGTATGTTTTTATAGAATATAATATTATTTTTATAGAATATATAATTCAAAATATTAAAAATTATTTACAAACATATACTTATATATATATATATATATATATATATATATATATATATATATATATATATATATATATATATATATATATATATATACAATACACACTTTACTTTAGCAACCACAACATAATATGCTTTTTTCTTATCTTTGTTTATTCTTTTTCTTATGTATCTGTGTTTATATTATTGAAATTATGCAATAATAATAAATTTAATTGTGATATGTTTTAAACGAACATTTTTTATCCTCTTAGAGAAAATGTAAATTCCAAAATTTTAAAAAAATCTTAACAAAAAAGAGTTTTTATCACTGATATTTCATTTAGAAAAAAATTGATTCAATTTATATAAATTATACTTTGGCCCTATATATATATATATATATATATATATATATATATATGTTTATATATATATATATATATATATATATATATATATATATATATATATATATATATATATATATATATATATATATATATATATATATATATATATATATGTATATATATATATATATATATATATATATATATATATATGTATATATATGTATATGTATATGTATATATATATATATATATATATATATATATATATATATATATATATATATATATATATATATATATATATATATATATATATATATATATATATATATATATATGTGTGTGTGTGTGTGTGTGTGTGTGTGTGTGTGTGTGTGTATATATATATATATATTTATTTATTTATTTATTTATTTATTTATGTATTTAAATTATATAGATAGATAGATAGATAGGTAGATTAGGAGAGAGACAGGGAAAGCATGAACACATGAAATATGAACACTTATTTTATCTTTTTAATGTCTTAATATAAAATAAAGTAAAATATTTGATCAAATATTTAGGTGTATGGACTTTCTTACTACACAATTATGTCATTTATATTCAAGTTCTTATTTAGTCTGTTCAGCATCTTTGATTCAACAGCTGTGTTAATTTTTAACAAGTTTAAAATTATTCTGTTTAACTGTTACAAATGAGATATGTGGAACTTGAAAAATGGAAGATACTCTGTTTTATGTTTTCTTGTGTAATATTAACTTTTGTTTGTTTTTTTAAGTAACAACTAACATGAGAATAACTATATTAACTTGCCACTTAAGTGCCCAGTCTATATATTGAAATATGTGAGTAGCCTCACAAATTTCTTAATATATTCGCACTTAATGTAATTTAAAGTATGTCACTGGTTTCCTCGAATTCACAATTTTTGCTGTATAGCAGTATACGGATAGTTTCTACGATCCAGTTGCGAAGAAACAAAGGGTAGTTTAAAAGAATAATTATTAAATTACACAAATTACTATAACAAAATTACTTTCTACTGTCTGTAGACTTTCTTGAGAGTTGTAGGGTGAATTATTTCTTTTTATATTCATATCTAGTGATAGATAAATTCTTTTAATGCTTAATACCTCATAAAAACTAGTCCCCTATTCTACCTATATGATTTAATTTTAAGAATGCATTTTTAGATGTTTGTAATCAGCCATAAAATGTGATTGTCAATCTAAGTTTTTCTTGTTGTAAACTAAATTCGTAAACATTTGTCTTATATTTGTATAATTTCAACCACAATTACATATGATAATGACAAGGGAAAAATCATAAAATCATTTAAAAGTGAACGCTTTATAATAGACATATGTTCTTGCCATTTATATTATTGCAGCTGCTATTTTATATTCTTTATTTAATGCCCAGCGAATGAATTGAAATAATACCTTTATTAAGCAAAATTTTTAAATCTATAACAGCTTTTAAGTATTTGAATTAAGGAAGTAAATTGAAACTTATTGATCTGGAACCGAAATTACTGTTACACATTTTGACGTCGTTAGTAGCAACTGAATTCAACAAGATTATACAATTATCACATTTATTGTGATTGCGTTCAACATAACCGTTGTAGACAGCTATTCCTAATGTTGTATTCAAGTAAATTAGGAAATGAACTTAAGTATATAACTCCGAATGTTCTTAATTAAAACTAGCACCGTTGTCTTGAATGATAAAGCGAGTTATCGTCCGAAATGAGATGGTCATTATAAACACTACTTAACACGATAACTTTAGTCAGAAATCGACACGCCGATTACAATTTATTACACAGATTAGATGTTTGAGACGGTAGTTGCTAATCTAAAGCAGTTCTTATTATCTGTGTCTTTGATTCATTTGATAACTGATAACAAACACTCAGGAATTCCGTTTCATAAAATGTAATGAAGCTAACTAAGTATCATTACCCAACAATAATTTAGACAATTTACTTTATTTAAGTTCCTATGCTCCTAGGTCAAATTCAAAACTTAATAATTCATTTCGCTTTTAATATGATTTAATGAGATTATTTTCTAAATCATTAAAGCAAAATCATAATATCCATCTTTTATTGTGCCACTTTATATTGACTTTGCAATTATTTCTCTGTCGTATTTCTAAACCATTTATTCTAATCATTTATTCCTTTATACATATTTATAAGTTACGACTTTCAAAAATTCCAAATGTACATCGTTTCACTCTTTTTTGCTTGTGGTAATTTTACATTTGGAAATTTATGCAGAAATTAGTAATACACTTAAAATTCTGCTTACATTAGTAGTTTACTTCAAACCAAAATATAATTTATATAAATTTAATCAAATTTTAAAAACAAAATTTTAATCAAATTTTAAATCAAATTAAAATTAAAATCAAATTTTAAATCAAATTAAAATTAAAATCAAATTTTAAATCAAATTAAACTTAAATCAAATTTTATACACAAAATTTTTAGAAATGTAAAAACTTTAATGTGTCACTTAATTTGATTAATTTTCTTTTAATTTGGAATTTATATTTTCTCTAAGAGGATAAAAAAGGTTCATTTAAAACACATCACAATTAAATTCATTATTATTGCATAATTGAAATAACATAAACACACATAAGATGAAAATAAACGTAAGAGAAAAAAACCTGACAAGCACACACACACAGATATAAATATATATATATATATATATATATATATATATATATATATATATATATAATATATATATATATATATATATATATATTATATATATATATATATATATATATATATATATATATATATATATATATATATATATATATATATATATATATATATATATATATATATATATATATATATATATATATATATATATATATATATATATATATATATATATATATATATATATATATATATATATATATATATATATATATATATATATATATATATATTATATATATATATATATATATATATATATATATATATATATATATATATATATATATATATATATATATATATATATATATATAAGCTTTGTATGTGTTTTTCACGTTTTTGAGTTACCCTATTCCTGTCTCCTATAAAAGAAAACTAATGAAGTAAAGTGAAATGAGTGGTTGATATTCACCTAGAGCATTGACGAATAGCAATTTTAGAGTAGAACTATTAACAATAAAAATATTCTCTATCTAGCATTAAATCGATGTTATCTTACTTCTTAAATCTTTACCATATATATTAATATTTCTGGAGTAAAATGTCCAGCTCTGGGACTGCTGTTCCGGTTAAATTGTCCACCGAATACTTTTTATCTTCGTTCCACATACCTTTCTTTAAAAAAATAACTCATTTCTAAACTTTAAGAGAATGTGCAAATGATGACTGTAATGACGATTCATACAATGAATTACACTCTAGAAGATTTACTATTTAAGTGGGTTTAATACAATTAAAGATATGATTCTACATAATTTCAGTTGATTCTATATGATCCTACATAATTTTCA
>CM063508.1:106738018-106765518 GCA_032207245.1 Pardosa pseudoannulata | reverse complement strand
AGATACAACGAATAAGTATTTCTAAAAACTTCTTTGTTTAAACTGTTACAGTATATCTCACAAAAGTTAAATGTCGTATCCACAAACCCAGCATCAAGTAAAACAAAATACCAAGCTTGTAGCTTATTATCCTCTACTGCAATCAAACAGAAAGTAAAATCAGAAATTTTCCTCAGTCAGAAACCAGTTTTGATTGTGTTAACTATTATTCAAGAAAAAAAACGAGGATTATAAGCTTCCACGTTCTCCAGAGAGCGTATACAATAAAGACATTTAAATTGCGTTTTCGCTGTGAGAGTGAATAGGTGTTTTATTATACTTCTTTCTGTCACCGTTTTTAGTAATTTTGTTTTTTGTTCTACACAGCGAAGATTTTCGATACTTTATTAGTAGTATTAATAATAGGGATATCTTTCCTCTAAAAATATAATATATTATTTTAACTACACCTCTCTTAAATGACAATGTGTGTTTTGAACTACTGTAATCATTTATATATCTCTTCTTTTTTTGAAGAAATAAAGCAATTAAGTGTAAGATTGTTTTATTACATTTCTGATTTTTACAATTCTGTAACGTCTATTTATAAATACCTGATTACATACATACACACATTATATATATATATATATATATATATATATATGTCACGCTTATGAGAAGTCAAAGAGCCAATGCTGCCTTGATAATATCTTTAGTAATTTATATGACACAGTTTAACATTTAATCATCAAACATAACGTCGAGTGACTACTGTCCAGACCCTAACAAAAAAGCTACAATCGACGAGGTACAGCAACCCTTTCTTAAAACTCTCTCTCTCAACATATATATATATATATATATATATATATATATATATATATATATATATATATATATATATATATATATATATATATATATATATAAAACCACCTTTTCGGTACTACAGTTGTCCCTGAGCTGATTTTGATGGATGATAATACGAATCCATATAAAGATATTAGGATCAAAGAATTAGTATACAGTTTGGTATATTCGGATGAATTGGCAAAGCAAAACTCGAGACTATAAAGAATGTCTTGGGCTATATGGGGAGGGCAATTGCAACTCTCAACACCCTTCTGAGAACCATTTAAGTCCTGAACTATGGGACCCATTGCCTTGGGTAAAAATATATTCATAAATTGCCTTATTTTAAGTTTGAAATTACTCTGCTAGGCTTGTATACCTGTAAGATGTTCGTTATCGCCTATTAGCCCATTTTTAGATCTATTCAATAGCATATGTTTCCTACCTTCCTATCCTAATGAATGTCATGTACAATCCCGCATGTATATTATAACTCTTGAATGGGCATTTGTTTTGTATTAACTCAATATATGTACATATCATCTTTTGCTAAAATTAGTCCAGTAGTTCTGGAGATAATTTACTAAATCGGAAATTTCTTTTTTATCATGATTTTAATATTGTATACCTGAAAGCAATAATATTATTAAACACAATTTAGCTAAAATGAATAGGCACGTATTATTTTTTCAAAAGCTAAATTTGAAATATTTAATAATAAAATATTTTAATTATGAGTTTCAACTACTTCTACATAAATATATTTACAATAGCATATTATATTTACAAACACATTATAAACAGTAAGTTAGTATTAAGAGATTACATCTGCAGCAAAGTTAGAGCAGGTAAGTTAAGCAGGTAAAGTTAAAATTTTCCTATCTCATTGCGTTTATTTCAATATTTAAATCTGAAACTACAGAAAAGTTTATAATGTTCTTTTAAAAATAAAATAAGACTACCATTTCTTGCTTTTCAAAATAAATATTATTGCTTCAAACATGCAGATAAACAGAATTATCACTACTATATTCCATATTTAAACGAGGGGATGTTATTTAGAGATATGAATAAGAATACCTCCTCTAAAAATATATTACTACAACCCTCACCTTCATGATGTTAAAAGTGAATTTTAGATTGGATGTTGGGAAAGCTATTTTTTCATGAAATGCAATATTGCTTTCCAAATCGTAAATGGAACTAAAAATATAAGTGCTGAAAGATTTAGCTTTAAATTCCTTCTTCAAGGATTTATTTTATGACCGACATGATAAACTATTCTTCCCGAAATAGGAAAATTTTGAATATAGAACAGCGAAAATTATTCTGAATCTCATTTTTGCTCTCCCTAAAACTGTAAAACAGCAGTATTTACCATGCCACCATTCAAAATACAAAAACGACTGTAATGCAGAAAATTCTGTCATTTTCTTGTATTATTATGGTTTCTTTTCCTTTTATATGCTTTAAAAATAAACTGTTTTCCATTTGATGTATATATTGAAAATCCTATTAGCATTCTAGAATATTTAGTTTGATAGCACTTAAGGACTCACCATTTATTTTAGAAGCATAAAAAGCAATATACATAGAACTGTTTCACGGAGTTGTATTTGTATAGTATCAGTTGTATCTTCATTCTTTAATAATTAACGTTTGCCCACAGTGCCTATGTTAAGTACTTCATTATATGTTTAAGAAAATGTGCAAGCATTTACCAGTATATATATATATATATATATATATATATATATATATATATATATATATATATATATATATATATATATATATATATATATATATATATATATATATATAATATATATATATATATATATATATATATATATAATATATATATATATATATATATATATATATATATATATATAATATATATATATATATATATATATATATATATATATATATATATATATATATATATATATATATATATATATATATATATATATATATATATATATATATATATATATATATATATATATAATATATATATATATATATATATATATAATATATATTATATATATATATATATATATATATATATAAATATATATATATATATATATATATATATATATATATATATATATATATATATATATATATATATATATATATATATATATATATATATATATATATATATATATATATATATATATATATATATATATATATATATATATATGTGTGTGTGTGTGTGTGTATGTATGTATGTATGTATGTATGTATGTATATATTTATCAAAGTGTAGAATATTAATCAAATGTAATTTGTTTTTTATGTAATCTTGCTTAAATTTCAAACTATTCAGTATTATCCCTTTGAAAATTATGGTTAAAAAAGGATTAAAAATTTCTGTAGATATAGTAAAACGTAATTTTGAATGATAAAAAATTAGATTGTATTATTTAATAGTGTAGTTAAGAGTTGTACGATCAGTTTGTTTATAATACTAAGACTAATTAGAATGATACCTTATGCATAAAGGCAATCTATTTGTGTAATGCTATTGTAATAAAAAAACAATTTATTCTGATCAAATAAATTTTTATATCTGTAACAAAGAGTTACAGTTCAGCGCGAAACGGACCTCCGTCGACCCCACTGGTCAAGAGGGGTTGCTAACCGTGGAGTAGACCTCTTCGGCCAGGGAACGATTCCCATCGAACTTTTTCAGAGATTTGAAGGCCCCCTCGTAGAGAGAGCAATTAAGAGGGAGTGTGGAGCTTATTTTATTCTGCACACCATTTCTTTATTTTTCATCAAGACGCCATGTTTAGCATATCTTCGACCGAGTGTGGTCTCTTTGACATTATGGCCTAAATAGCATTTTATATCCTATTTTACACCTTTATTTATATTCCATACAAACTAAATTCAGCAGGAAGAATTACTTGTTTTTTTTTCAATTTTGTATTTTCCCATGAGTACTCCACTTATTCGTGCGGCTGGCCTAGACGCTCATTCGGCCTCATCTTAACAATATTATATCCCTATTCTTGTAAATTTCTTGTATCCTTCTTTTCAAAACGTGTTATCATCTACTACAACCTGTATCCTACGCTTTCACATTTTATCCTAATAAAACTAAATAAACTTTAAATGAAGAAGCAGCTTGCAACCCCTTGCTACTTAGAAAGAATACTGCAGTTGTCTACAAAAGTCTAAATTATGATTTGGTAAGAGATTTCTTTAATCTGAAACTCATTTATTTTTTAACTTTATCTGTACAATAGGAAAACTTTCTTAGCTCCTGTATACATCTTCCTACTCTTTCACAGCTTGTCGGATTTAAAGTAATGTTTTACACAATTTTCTACAGCAGTTGTTCACTATTTTTTTACACCATTTTTAATAATATATTAGAATAAATTTTCATTTTTCCCTATTGCAAGATAGATTGCAATTTATTTTAAATCATACACGATAAAAAATTTATACATCTGAGTATTAAGGAATAGAACGAAGTTTCACGTAAATTTTAAAGCAGAATTGAAATTTTATACAATGGTGGGATGATGTGAAAGTATTTATAAATAATATGTTGTACTATTATTCTGATCCCCAACTCATTTGATGAAATAATTTTCCTTCTGCTTAAAGAAAGAACTTCGAAGAAAAGTGCTTATTGAAAACTCTTCTTTCTGCTAGAAATAAGTCCTTTAAAATTTATCTGAAATATCTTTATAACTGCGTATACTACTAAGATTCGAACTATGTAGCATCATAATGGGCTACTTGTGTATCGTTTATTTTAATAGAAGCTTAAAATAAATTTTGGTCAAAAGGATTTTTACTTTTATAGTCCTTATTATTTTAAATATATTACTCTTTTAAAAACACTTTAATCATATTCCCACGTATCTTCCTACCTGTTCAGGCTTAGTTAAATTAAGATTTAATATTTCATATTAAATAATGGTGCCATTATATCTTGCTTTTATTAGAACAGAGAGAGTATATTTTCATAATACTGCACATAATATTTCTTTCAATATTCAGTAATTAAAGTAATTATTTATTCTTGAATTGAATTGAAAGAAAATTGAAAAAATTGAACAAAAATTGCTTATTCAGACTAAAAATTCATATTTAATTCCAAGTAGTTTTAAATAAAATACATTTAGAAATATTAATTTAAATTACAAGGGATTAAATGAATGTTTAATTAAACATTTAAAGTAAAATCAGTTAAATTTATCTCACTGATTTCTATTCATCGCTTAAAATATATCATGTAAATGCAATTAATATACAAAAAATATGCTTCATATTTGCTTTGTCTATCGTTTCATTTATTTAAAGGCTTTTTGTATGAAGCTTGGAAAAGCATTTTTATGTCAGTGACTGCTGTAAAACGTTAATTAAAAATTCTCTCAGTTACCAGAAAATGTTACGTTTAATAAAAATATGTTGGAAGCGTAATTTTATTTCTGTATACTAATATGATGTTTGGTAACTAGCTTTAAATAGAATGGAAACTTGCTTCACCCTGCTATGCCACCTGTGTACTATTATCATCTGCAGAAGTTAAAAATATATTTTGGTCAAGAACCTTTTTTTTATTTGATACTCCTTATTCTTTTGATTTTATCCGTCTTTTAAAAACACCTTAATAGCTTCTGCAGACATAAAAAAATCTATTTGAAAGAACGGTCACGATTGTAAGTACGGGATGTTCTAACACTTCACTTAAAATAAATGACATGAGAAAAAGGATGCTCGAGGCGGTGGTTGTTTTTATTTCTCCATTGACTCTGTCTTAAATAAATATGTTGGAACTTCTGAGAAAGAAGGAAAACCAGAATTCATTCTTTTGAAGAAGAAATCTTTTATTGCAGCTTAACGGTTTGATGGTGTCTATCATTACACATTATCCCGGGAAAATATTGTTGTTGTGTTAGCAGAATCTTCCTACTGTTAAAGACATTTATCTGAACTTTAAGTTAGTATAATGTATATTATCTCATTTTATCGCTTAAAAGTCATTAATACTAACATATGAAAGAACTATGCGTAAGAAAAGGGTAATCTTTATATCTTATGATTGCAAATTTTTGTTAAAATTAAGTTACTGATAAAGTTGATAAAAAAGGTAAATAAGTATTCAATATCTTGAGAGAGAAATCTTTTATTACAACATAAAAGTTAATTGTGTACATCGTTGCACATTATCCCAGGAAAATAATGTTGCTCTGTTAGTAGAATCTAGTACTTTTTAAATTCATTCATTTGAATTATAATTCAGTATAATGTATTATATCTACGGTTCTCGCTTAGCAACTATTATTTCCCTTTTGAATTTTTAATACTGTCTCATTTAAGAAATATAAAGCTTCATATCTTCCATAAGATTGCGATACTAAATTGAAATTAAATTATTGCTAAATTAGAAGAAGAAGGACAAAACAATCTATATTTTGAAACAGAAACCTGTTACTGCTCTCAGATGCAACTAAACATGCGTTCTGCATCAAATCGGCAAAAATTAAAAACCCGCAACGATCCAAGTTGTAGGTTCAAATACCACATATTGCTTAGTTCATTCCATGGGACTATATCCTTGATTGTTTCCACAGGACCTTCCTTGGTTGTTTCCAAAAGTGTGACTCCTTCTGTCTTTCTACTGAAATGGAACCCTGTCTCGAAAATAAAGCAGCTCACTTGTGAAGTCTAAAATTGTCTGAGTTTAACCCTCCGAGTGGAACACACAGAAGAAAAAAAAGCCTCCAAAAATAAACAAAGTTTAAGCTAATTTTATTATGTCAGTGACCAAACGTGTTCTAGGATTTTTTACTTCCCCCTTTGTCGACTAGATTGGAATACGGGAAACCCACCTTTGTTACTGTCCCTTTAATTCTGGTTATAAATAAATATATAAATAGACATTATAGATTGTTAATTTTTAATACACATAAAACTCTTCAAGTCTCGAAGATTATCCCATAAGAAATAATGGATTCTAAAAGTACGAATAAAAATATTTTTAAGAGAAATATTTATATTTTTCTTACGAAAGTCATCCAAGATATTTAAGTGGTGCAATTTCAAATACATCTGTTACCGCAAACGAAATACTTCGAAATAGAGATTGACAAAGCCATGACAAGCTATCAGCGTATTTGTGCCTCAGGGGGTAGGGGTGCATCCCTCAATAAATGTCAGTCAAAGAGGGGTGCAGTTCCTAAACAATTGACCTGATCCTCCTACCTCAAAACTCCATGGGGGAAAGCTCTGTCAGAAATGTATAATACATTGATTTTCGGAACGTTTTTGGGGGTCGAAAACTGTACGTGACAACCGGAGGAATTGTACGTGCGAACCGCTTAGAGGGTTAATTATCTGTGTTTGTTTCATCACTTTGTTAAGTCTTGTGTCATTCATACTTCGGACTATGGGTGTGATTAAAACCTGCTCCAGTGACATCAACAACAATAAAGCTTCATCTTTTTAGTTTGATATATTATTATTCAAACTACTTACTACATGAAAAATAATAAAGATCATACCAACGTAAGAGACAAGTTTCTTTAGACAGTTTTACTGATGTTCCATCACTTACAATACCCCCAGGGCTCTCTTATTGTTGCCACGGTAAGAATAACAACAATTAAGTATTTATACAAACAGTTTCATTCCTTTCATTAAATATTTGTGCTCATTAAATTTTCATTGTTACATTTTTTTCGTTTAAGACATAAACCCTCTTAGGGATGATTATGTCGTGAATTATTTTATCTCTCCAAAATTACCACGGAAAAGAAAACACTGAAATAAGCGGACTTTAAATTTGAGTTTTCGATAAGTTAATGTACACCATGATGTCTCAAATGCAAGGCACAATAGAAGCTTAACGTATTTAATGGTAACTAATTTATACTTTAAAAAATATTACTAGTGTATTCGTAGATTCTTCCCTTCCTTAAAGACGTTTATTTACTCTTTTAACTAAGTATAATGCGCTCTAAAGAGCCAAGAAAACTGGCATAACCATGCGTATGTAAATATAAAGATAAGGAATCAATCAGAATACAACTTTGCTGTCCGCTACATTTGTCAGAATTGTCTGGAAGTATTAGATAGGTTAACGCTCATACGATGGTAGTTTATCAAGATATAAGTTAGTTTGCATGTAGTGTAATAATAGGCACAAGAGAGATGTGACTTAGCATCTTCGAGGTAATGATGAAATTTGGATGTTCTCGTATGACCATTTCACGAGTGTACCGTGAATATCGGGAATCCGGTAAAACATCAATTCTCTGACGCATACATGGTCAGAAAATATTAGTGCAAAATCGGAACCAAAGACTACTGTGAAGAATCATTATATGTGACAGAAGTGCAACTCTTCCAAAAATTGTTGCAGTTTTTAATGCTGGATCATCAACAACTGTCAGCGGTTAAACGAAATATCATCGATATGGGTTTCTGGAGCCTAAGGCCTACTCGTGTATCCTTTTAGACTGCGCGACACAAGGTTTTAAGCCTCGTCTGTGTCCTTCAATACCAACACTGGACTATTGATGGCTGGAAACACTTTCCCTGTAATGATGAGTCTCGTTTCAAATTGTATCGAGTGGATGGACGTGTTCTAGTATGGATACAGCCTCATGAATCCATGTACTCTGCATGTCAGTAGGTTCCATTTATATATCCTGCATGGAACAGCGCCCAAACACATAGTTACCAAAGCCACCAAACATGAACATAATTGTACGTATATCTGGGACGCCTTGCAACGTGCTGTTCAGAAGAGATCGTCACCACCTAGCACTGTTAAGTATTTATAGACAGTCTTGCAGGATTCATGGTTCCAAATACCAGTAGTACTTCCCACATTAGTCGAGTCCATGCCGCGTTGCGTTGCGGCACTTCTGCATTCTCGCGGTGTACCTACATGATATTAGGCAAGTGTACCAGTTTTTTAGGCTCTTCAGTGTATACTGCTTATAATTATCTTCTTATAAGTCTTTAACCCGTATAAGAAATATATTGTATTAGCATATTAAAAACAATAAGAATATACCAATCTTGCTTATACTCCATAGTGATTAATTAAGATAAATATTAAATTTAGTTTTCTGCGAAAGGAGGAATAAAAACTTAAATAAATTCATTTAATCTGCAACCTCTGTACTATCAGAATAATCATATGTCGATGTCTATCTTTCACATCATTCCAGGAAAATATTGTTTTTGTATTAGTAGAACATCGTTGTATTGTTGTTATATTTGTAGTTTTATTTTCCTACTGTGTGAAGGCATATATCTAAATATTTATGCTATTAAAATATATTTGTGGTCATTGCTTACAAGACAGTGTTTTATATTTGAAATATATTGGCTTAGCATATATAAAAAATATAAATAATTATAAGGCTAACATTTAAGTCTTAATATCTTCAGAAAGATATCATAATTAAGTCTATATTTAATCATTGTTAATTTAAGCAAAGACAAAAACTTTTATTCATTACTTAAAGCAAAAACCTGTTACAGTAAGTTGCATCTAAACGTGATTTCTGTACGCGGTCTGGCTAGCGTATCTGCGTACCACGTTGCAGGATTTGATTTCAATTTAGCAATAAATCTTGATAGTCTCTATGATACCCGATTGCCTCCATCGGTCTTTAACCTGAAAAGGAAACTTGTCGAAAGAAAATATCATTCCTCAAATTCGTAGAATTTGTAACAAATAATGGAATTCTTTGTGTTTCTAATTTATGACTCGGTCTAGATTTGGATTTCCTTTTTTTTCTAGAGACACAGACAAGGCTTTTTCTTTTCCATTTTATTTTTTTTTATTCATACTAAATATCACATAAAAATCAATACAAATGCTAAAAACCAATAAAGAATGTTCTTTTAGATATTTTTCCTTAATGTTAATGTCTTACAATACCCCTTATATTATTCAAACTGCGTATATAAAAATCCAAAGATATGAAATATTTATCTGTACAATTTCATTCATATTAATGAGAAGGGTTTATATATTTTCAATTTTTTCTTCTTTTCCTCTGAATTTAAATAATTTTAAGGGTAAATCTGAAGCGAAGTGTTTTAGACACACAAGGGTAACACGGCGAAAAAAAAACTAAAAATTTACTATGATTGATCTAGGATGTCATTACAGATGATTATCAAGAGAGTTGTTGGTGAATCAATGTCTCTCGAAAGCCTGGAATGACAGAAGATTCACTGTTTCATGAAGTCTACTTTTTGAATTGTTTCAAAAGCATATTACTGGTATTTTAGTAGAATCATCCCTTTCATGAAGACATTTCTCTATGTAAAAATTAAAACAATGTATATTATTTGTAATCGTCTTCTAAGAAATATTTAATCAATTTTTGGAATATTTTATAATATATAAGAAAATATAAAACTTAATTACAATCAAAAGTGTAGAAGATTTTATTAAAATATTAATTATTCAACGAGAGAAAAAAATGGCAGACTTTATTAATTTGAACAAGAAATCTGTTTTTGCAGATGATCTATTCGATGATTACCTATTTCATTACACATTATTCTAGGTCAATATTATCACTGAGGAAGTACAATATTCCATCTTTTAAAAACAATGATTTGACCTTTAAGTACAATGTGAGTTTCCTAATGTTAAATTCTTATAACACATTAAATTATATTTAAAACATATTTTAATAACAGTATATTAAATAAAAATATAATATATAAAGGCTGCTATTTTCATGAAACAGTAGTTTAAAATAGGTCACTTGTAATAGTTCTGAATTAGAATGTATTATCCTAAAGAAAGAATGTCTCCTAAATTTTTATAGATTTTTATAGATTTTATTTAAAAAAAAAGAATTTTTTATACGAAGAAAATGATTACTGGAGCGTTATGCATTGGAAGCTTCATAAGAACATAGATTAGAATATGATGACAATATTTGATAAAATGACTAGACATGAACAACAAAACTGAATTGTTTGTGGTTAAATTGTTGTAAAATTTTATTGCAGTACAAACTAAGCAAGGAAATCTTAGAATAAAACTATCATATATTAATTTACAATTTGAAAATGTGTTTCCACTTTGTATTCCATTTCATATTATAATATAAACTACAAGAAAGGAATAATTTATAAAATACAATTCGTTATTAAATTTGACAAAAATATATATGAATCCATAAAACTTACCTATTTTAAAATTAATGTGACTAGTAGTAAAATAATATACAATTATGCTTGAAACATCAAATTTAATTTAAATGATTATTTAAAATTTAATGGCAATATCATTACTTTAGGTATGTTATAAAATATAATTACATAAATGGGAAATGAAACATTGGAATGATAAAACATGTAAAAGGAAATATTTTGTTTCAATTTTAATAAAATATTTAACTGTATACGAAATTTATTCAAGTTTTACATTTGTAAACTGTTTCAAAGTAATTTCCATCATTAACAGGAATTTCAGTAACACATTAAGTTTGTTTAAATTTTGAATAGTAATAACCATTAGAATACAATTTCTTTATAGATAAATTGAAGTATAGTTAAGGACGTTTTTAATAGCAATAAATGTATTAGATGACAATAGGAAATATATCTTCTAATTACATTTTATTCATTAATTTTCACTTTCCAAACGAAATAGAATTATTTGATTTAAAATATATGTAACTAAATTTCAGGTACTGTTGCATATATGATGCATAAAAAAGTAAATATATGCACGTAGCTTTAGTTATATAAGTAATAATATTTAATATGGCAATGGAATTAAAGTTTAACTAAATAATTGCTATAAATTCATATATTAAATTGAAAGCAATGTATGTTGCTCCATAAATATCTTGTTATTTCCTCTAATAGTTTCAAGTGAATTCTGGCTCCTCCTTTACAAAACAATGCAAATATTATTATCAAGCACAGACTATGAGATAAATATATTGAAATTAAGCACTATATGTGTGAGATTAATGCAAATAGAGACCATGAATAGACTGATAACTCATCTCTTTGGTGGCATGAAATTCATTAAACAGTACCAGGAAATACAGCATTTGCTACAATTGTACTGACGAGGGGATTTCATCCGAACTTATACGTCTGACAATACTGTGCAAATAGATACCCTAAATAGATTGACAACTCGTCTCTTTGGGGGTATGAAAATCAATAAAAACAGAACCATTAAATACAGCATTTGCAACAATTGCACTGAAGAGAAGATTTCATTAGAAAGTATATGCCTGACAATACTGTGCAAATAGAGACCATAAATAGACTGACAACTCGTCTCTTTGGTGGCATGAAAATCAATATAAACAGAACCATTAAATACAGCATTTGCAACAATTCCACTGAGGAGGAGTTTTCATTAGAAAGTATATGTCCGAGAATGCTCGCAGCTGTGCAAGAGAAGAATTCTCTTTTTAGGGAAAGCTGGTAAGGATAGTAATAAAAGCTCATGAATCCATATTATAACCAGATGAACAAGACACCTACCAACCAGTTAATACAACATTTCATTTATGAGTGAGCAATGAAAGTTAATTTCAATAGTAAAAGCTTAGGACTCAATAGGAAGCTTAGGAATATTTTATGACTTTTATAAAAATATATTTATACACATATTGGCGTGTTCTTGTGGAAAAAAAAACAAATAAAACATTGTATTATAAAATAAGATATCTCTATTAAAAACTAACTAGAATTTCGTTTGAAGTTTAAATAGATTACTCTTAAAATAAAACATAGTAAAAATAGACAACAACTTTTAGTCTATACTTCGAATAGGATACGGATGTGAAATATACTGAAGCCAAATGGCAGTAAATATTTAACTTTATCCAGTTTAGCTTGAATAAGTAATAAAATAAACAATATGAATTTCAAAATAATCGTTATCTACAGAAGCGATTTTGGTGTAATTCTGCCTAATTTTGATCACGTTTCACAATATTATAATCATATTAGTATAAAGACTCGTTTTATGTGTAAGAAAAAAGTTTAAAACAATAACATTTTATTTTAAGAGTCAATGATAAGTATTTAAGAATTTTTTTTCTCACTTTTATAAGAAAAAGTGTCTTTTGAATACTTTAGCTTGACAAAAAACACACAATAATTACGAGATAAAAGGCATTTGCTACTTTAAAATTTAGAATTTCACTTTAAGTTTCAATACATCATCACCAGAGAAAAGGAAATTTTAAAAAATACACCATAGCTCTTTGTTGATACTTTATATAGTATAAAATCGAATAATCACTTTTATAAGAAAAAGTGTCTTTGGAATGCTTTAGCTTATTTCTATGACAAAATTAAGCACAGTAATTGCGAGATAAAAGATATTTGCTGATTTAAAATATATAATTTTCTTTTAGGTTTCAAAACATCACCACTAGAGAAAAGGAAATTCTAAAAATACATCACATCTCTTTGTTGATACTTTATATAGGATAGAAATCGAATAAAGACGAAAATGGGACTGAGTGTTTAAAACGTTATTTGCATATAGAAGGATAAATTAAACAATTCTTAGTTTTAAAGTTGACCGTCTCTCACGGGATTACTTTTGCTACAAGAAAAATTATTACCTAAATCATTCCAATTCAAATTTAAAATACACAACAATTCTAAATATTTTGTATAAAGAATGTGAGGTTTCCACATTGAGAGTTCATATACTTGTGAAAGCATTTGTAGCTTCGTACAGGTAATTGTGTTTCATATTAAATATTTGTTCAAGAAGTATTAATCTTCCAGTACTGGAATCTAAGACAATTAATTTAAAAACAACTTGAATTGATTATTTATTGTGCCTGATAACTTATTTGGTTGAAATTATATCTTGTAGCTAAAACATTTTAAATATGTGGATGAACATATGGGAAAAGTAATTGTTATGATAAAATTACCAATGTTGCTAAACTATGTTGTTGACATGATTGTTGCTAAAACTTTTTGTAGAGTATAAATTCGCTTTTTAATAATGTTATAAAAATCCAATTTCAATATTCAATTTAAATTTTATCCTATCTTTGTATGAAATTGATGGGAGAAAAGAAAACTTTTTTTCTGTAGAATTATATTACACGGGTAATAAAGGGAATACCTATGTATAGAAATTACATATATAAATGATAATAATCCCATTTATCTTTGAAAAATAACATTTATTAATCACATTACATTAAAAAATCTTTAAAAAAATCAATAAATACTATAAAACGATTATTCACGTGAATGAGAACGCTTCGATCAAGATATTTTCTATGTGTGACACTTTTCTGGTTTTAAATTTTTGAAAAATAAACATTTGTGTTTGCCGTGGTGTAGTACATTGCTGTTGTTACTTTAAATCCATTAATAAAACAAGTTTGCATTATATCGTCTTTAATATTAATTATAGCAAAATGCCACTAATGTATATTACAATATATAAATATATCAGTAAGAAGAAAAAATAATTTAAAATGATAAAAACATATATAAAAATATAAAAAGTAAAAGAAGCACTCCAAGTGCTACACCTGAAAGTAAAATTGCCAAAGTCCAAGAGACCAAGAGTCCTCTACATTCTTTTCCTTCCTTCTCAACTGCTCCGGCAACCCTATACTTTTTCCATTGTCCTGTGCACAATGCGTCCTTTCCCGGCTCTGTCCAGATTTACCGAGTCTCCAGGCATGATCCTGAATCTTTGTAATGTATATGATCCTGGCGACCAATCACACCTCTCCAAACTTGGTGATTCCACTGGCCAATAAACACACCACCTGGAATCGCGAAAAAATATTTGGGCTGACAACCCACAATGTGTGAGCATATAACTCTATGGGCTAAAACATAAAGTTTCAAATATATAAAAATAAAACAGCATGTTAAAATTTGTGAAAATTTTTGTAGTACAATTTCCAGAAGTATGTATAGAAAATCCACTTTAAAGTATGTCTGAAACAATGACGTTAGCATACAAAGGGATATTATTTCATTAGTGTTACTAATACCTGTTAAAAATATAATATATTCGTATTAATTTAATTTATTAAAAATTAGTAAAATAAAACAAATAGTATAAATAGTTTATTAAATTTATCCTTTCTGTATAAACATAATAAATTCAATGTTAAACATTTCCCTCCAGAATAACTACATTTTTCTGTCTCAAACATATCGAATGTATTTTTCTGTAATATAAGTAAATTTGTTTCGATGAAAACAAACCATTTATAGAAAATTGTGTTAATCTCAAATTATAATATTAATAATCATATATTGAGTTTATTTAAAGTAATATACTTAACAGTAATCACCGAAAATTTCATTTTCTGTCGAGATAAATTGATCTCTTAACAATTTTCTCCTTAAATGTACTGATCAAGTATTAAATTTCTAAAGCCTAAATTCGATAATTATTCCTTCTCAGATTTATATAGAGTTCAGAAACTACCAAATTATTTTCTTAATGATTAAGCATCACATTTCCCAGCTGGAGTGACTTTAAATAAATGGAAGGATACTTTTATGTTTTATGCATTTTTCTACATAGTTTAAAGAATACCCCAAGAAAGGAATTATAAGATGAATATATCTCTTAACGAATGAGACAAATTTATATTTCTTTTTATTAATCTTTATGAAATTATTTTATTAATATTTTTGCAAATGCTTTTATGTAAATGTCCTTAAAAACTCAAGTTAAAAAATTAGGTATTTTTATAAATGCTTTTAAAATTCGAAAATTACCTGTACTGAAAATATTCCGTGTGCATTTCAGTTAGAAATGATATGATTATACTGATTTAAAATTATCTTTTTAGAAAAATTACGTTGTTATAATACTCATTCACTTAAAGTGTTATAACCTGTCTCACTAAAATAGCTTAACGGCAACCGCGATTAATCTCTATTTAAACGGAGAATTGAGTCCAACCATTGGTTGGTGCCATGGGTTAATCGTAGTTAGACTTTAAACGACTTTGATGAGACCGGCTCTTAAATATCTATTTTACTTGTAATAAATATATTAAATATGTATTATAATGCTTAAATGGCATCATAATTTTTAAAAATCACCAAGATGTGTTTAGTAGCCATGTCATGATGCAGACACATGCTATCCTGACTTACCAGATTGCATATAGAGAAATATTCAATATATGTTTAAGTTTCTAGTAAACCAGTAGAATATATATAGATAGATAAAGTCTACGGTGACATAAACATTTAAAATAAAACCTCGTTGTAGTTGAAATTGTTTTTTTCTTTTTATTGTTAATCAGTTATTGCTTAAAAAAGGAATTAAGTAAACAAAGGAGGTGTTGATGAGTTTGAAACTAGATCCGTCCAAAGACCATCGTGTTTGCTAGCGATCATAGTGACATTCAAAATAGATTAGTAGTTTCAAAGTCAAAACAAAATAAAATGATAATTACTTCGATTCTTTACTTACTCTCATTCCCCATACAGCCGTTAAAGAAGAATTTATGTTTGAACATTTTGTGGTGCGATGGAACTAATTCACTATCTGGCATAACCCATCTCGAGAAATATCTTCAAAAAAACTATAACCCTAGAAAACTTTTTAAATAATTTACAGTCTTCTGCGTTGCTTCAGGCAATTTCTTTTGCATATTTAATTTTTGTACACACATTTTAATATTTTAAGCTGCACAAAAATCTAATATGTTTGTACACACATTTTTCTTCTTTTTAAGCTATGTCCAAACAAGCATAATTATATCTAGAAACTTGTTACAATTACTTATTCTTAATTTACATTTGTTAATTTTATATACAATTCAGATTTTAAAAAAATCTTAAATATTAATTATTTTACAATATATACATCAGTTTTTATAACAGTATAACTTACATATTTTTTAACATTAACATTATATATAAATAATCTGAATTTTATATTATAGTCAACAATTTTGCAGTGTATATCAAAACTAAAATTGGTTTAGTTTATTTAGTAACAAAGTGCAAACACATTGTTAAACTTATTAAATTTTTATTACTGAGTAACTTTTAGAAATAAACGAGGGATTTAGAAATAAACTAGAATTTTCTTTTTATTTAAAAAGTCTTATATTTGTCAAATAGTATCTCTAGAGACTGCTGACCTAAAGCTTGGTCCATGCTACTAAATTAAAAGAAATTGAAGATATACTTTGAGCTCATATTGCTTATTTAACCATGAATTTGCCACACAAAACGAAAGACAAAATCCTTCGCCTGCATAGTTCGTCCAAGAATAACCACAAAACTGGAAGAAACATTAAAAAATAAAAATGCCTTCTTCAAGTGCAATTGCGATTTTATTTTAATCTTAATTAGTACAACTGGTGCAGCTATTAAATTCTACCATAAAATTTTCATTTAAGCACTGCAATGTATGAAATATCTACTGACTAAAATGTTACATTTCCATGCTTGGTACATGCTTCTAAATTAAGAGAAATTGAAGATCTACTTTGAGCTCATATCGCTTATTTAACCAGGAAGTTAACACAAAATTAAAGACGAAATCCTTCGTCCGCATAGTTAGTCCAAGAATAACCACAAAACTGGAAGAAACATTAAAAAATAAAAATGCCTCCTTCAAGTGCAATTGCGATTTTATTTTAATCTTACTTAGTACAACTGGTGCAGCTATTAAATTCTACCATAAATTTTTCATTTAACTACTACAATGTACCAAATATCTACTGACAAAAATGTCACAGTTCCATGCTTGGTACATGCTTCTAAATTAAGAGAAATTGAAGATCTACATTGAGCTCATATCGCTTATTTAACCAGGAAGATGCCGAAGTTGAAAACGAAAGACGAAATCCTTCGCCTGCATAGTTCATCAAAGAATAACCACAAACCTGGAAGAAACATTTAAAAAAAATACCTCCTTTAAATGCAATTGAGATTTTATTTTAATCTTACTTAGTACAACTGGTGCAGCTATTAAATTCTACCATAAATTTTTCATTTAACTACTACAATGTACCAAATATCTACTGACAAAAATGTGACATTTCCATGCTTGGTTCGTGCTTCAAAATTAAGAGAAATTGAAGATCTACTTTGAGCTCATATCGCTTATTTAACCAGGAAGATGCCGAAGTTGAAAACGAAAGACGAAATCTTTCGCCTGCATAGTTCATCAAAGAATAACCACAAACCTGGAAGAAACATTTAAAAAAAATACCTCCTTTAAATTCAATTGAGATTTTATTTTAATCTTAATTAGTACCACTGGTGCAGTTAGTAAAATTCTATCATAAAATTTTCACACAAGGACTGCAATTTATCAGATATTTACTGACAAAAATGTCACATTTCCATGCAGTTTCACTTTCATTTCATACGCTATTCAATACCAATTGTGTAATATGTACAACTAAATAAATGTTATGGACATAAACACAGTGAAATCATCAAGGAGTTACAAATATAAACAATCTCTTAACACATTTAACACCAAAAGTTTACTCTTACATTGAAGTTCGTCCGCAATATCAGACTTTATTGACCTTAGTTAATGACACGTGACATCAAATAGCCAGAATCGAGGGAGAAAAAAAATCTACAATCTTCCGAATTTGTTATAAAGATAAAATGATTCTAAGAAAAATATGTTCTCGTGAGACCATAAATTGATTGTCGCCTCATCTTCGGCGAACAGTTTGGATTATCAGAACTTCGAAAGTGCTTTTTCAAGCCTTAGGAAATAAAATTTTGCCAATTCTGTTAAGTGACACAGAAAAAGCAAACGCAATTATTTTCAAAAAAAGTATTTTCTCATATATATGATTGCTTTACCATTATCGATTTTTAAAAGCCATAAGACACTTTAACTTTGTTCTGACGAAAACACTATTCAAACATATTAAAAGGGTAATAATAATTAGGTTGAATTAAGTATTTTATAGGTTTATTGATGTTGAAAGCAGAGAATTATCCTATGTAATTTATTCAACAAAGTCGATCACTACTATGTAATCGAAAGTAAAATATCACTTTGTAACTTGTTATACATATCTTTTTTCTAGATTATGTAGAAAAATATAATTTTTTCAGCATGATCCTGTTGACCATTTATTGCTAGTGCTTTAAAATTGGAACATTCTATTTGAATTACTATCCCTCCAGGATATTAAATTTGAAATACCAAGATTTTAATCTTGCATATTAAATTAATTGCAACATTTAAAAAAATGAAATTGAAGTTTTTACTCCTATAAAATTTTTAAAATTAATAGTTATGTGTACTGTATATGATCAGATTTTAGAAATATATATCATATACATTAAAAAAAATCACAATACGAGATACTACAAAAACTATAACTATGCACATTAATAATATAAAATATTGAGAACACTATATTACATGTTTGCTGCATTGACACTTCATGGAATGTTTTTTAATTAGAATCTTTAATCCTATAAAGTGTGTTCATAAATGCTTTATTCAAAATTAAATAAGTGTATCTTTTGTATGGTTATAGATGTAGATGCAAAATAATAAATAAAAGTGGGAGCAAGTATATGTATTTGAAAGAAAATCTCCTTTATCATCTATCATAAAAGAGAAATAAGTACACGGATCCACATAATTACGCTTAACGTGATCATCTTTGCTCAATATTAAAATAATTTTTGTGAGATATAAAATATTGGATTTTTTAATTCTTAGATCCTGAAAACTATTGCAAAATTTCTCACTGTTCGGCAAGTTGTGGCACATGTGACAACATCATGCTATTCAGAAATTATTCATAAACGTTATCCCAGGTCTTTCCTCTTAAAGTAGAAATCTAAAAATACATGCATGCTGAGGAATAAGGTCAGTGAATACCAATGGTAAATTTTAAAATTTAATATTTTACATTGATATAAATGATGCTGAAAAACTCGTAGTATTAATGAGACAAAAATTAAACACAATAAAATATTTCGTTTTGATATTCAATTATCCAAAAAATTGGAAATAAAAAGTAATCCATCATGGGTTATAAATTGCTCTCAAATACTAAATCGAATTGCCGAGTGAAACTTTAATGTAAGTTAAATATCGCTAAACATACACTTTTAGTGAAATATTTCAAAAATATTTTGCAACATGAGGTTAAAACAAGCAAGAAAATATCAAATTTTGATTTTAATTTTGAGATCTGTATTAAAACACAAATAAGTTTAGACATTAAAATTTATAAAAAAATATTGTTCTAATAGAAAACTGTGATTTCCTTATCTTAATAAATTTTGATATCTTGAGAATATTTAATTGAACTTATAAGTGATATATCTCGATGAATGCACTTAAATATATGTATTTGTCCATAATTATAAAAAAATACTTGATAAACTTTTAACAGTTTTAGATTCTTGATTCTTTACACTGTTCGGAATTAACGTAACTCAAATAACTAAAAGTTTAAAACAATTTCTTACAAAACATTTTTACATTGGTATCGATTTATGTGTGTATGTACTAATATAACAACAAGAGTATTAAAGGTTCAGAGTGTGCAGGCATCCAGACATCTAAATTTCCATGTTTGCTTATGGAATAAATTTGAAAAAAATTAATAAAAGTTTTTACTGAAAAAAACTGATTTTATTGAAAATATTTTGCAATAAAATAATTACTAGTTCTTAAAGCGAAAAATTAATACTTTGACATACTTCAATAAATATAAATGCAGTGTAACGGAACATATGAATGCATTTAATTTCAAATACGAGGCCTGCCAGAAAATAGTTTTAAAGCCGATGTTCAGCGAGTTTTGTGTTTATAGCAAACTAGTAGTGTGTGGTATTTATAATACTTGCGGTTGGCAACTGTGCACAGTTTTATGCATTGGATTTATGAGTTCTAGATTTATAACTGTGTCTGTAATTCAGTGGATTATGATGAAGTTTTACGAATAGAACTCAATGCAAATGACTCTTACTGTTCTTCTTGAAAAAGCATCTAGGAAGCTGACAATTCGCTCCCGACGAGGAGATGAAATGACCCCCAACACTGTGTTTGAATATGTAAAACATATGATTTTTATCAGAACAGAGTATCCATCAAATATTCCACTCAACCTACAAAGTAACAAGTGCTTAAGCCAATATATGGGTTATGTCTAAAAATAACATCATGTATGTACTATCAGATAGTTCTAATCACTGCACGAAGAAATGTACACGTTCTCTATAGGATTAAAATATTTACTGTTTTAGAATCCCTAGTGTATACAAATTGCATTTTCATGATTACAAAGCAGTTTTCTTATACATAATGATCTTTAAATATGTAATGTACATCATTTTTAAAGCTATTATTAAAATGAGCTATTATTGGTAGAGGTTCACGAAGATAACTTGCTGAAAGTGACTTTTACCTCCCTCCTTACTTGAAAGAGCATCTACTAGGCTCACAATTCGCTCCATACAAGGAGATGAAATGACTCACAACCCTAAATCTGAATATGTAAAAAATATGATTTTATCAAAAGAGAGTCTCTATAGAATGTTAAACTCAACCCACAAAGCAACAAGTGCTTAAGCCAATATAGAGTTTATGTCTAAAAAAACATCATGTATATACTATCAATTAGTTCTAACCGTTGCACGAAAAAAAATGTGTACATGTTTCTCTTTAAGATTAAAATATTTATTGTTTTAGAATCCCTATTGTATATAAATTACCCTTTCACGGTTAAAAGCAGTTTCCTTATACATAATGATCTTTAAATATGTAATGTACATAATTTTTAAAGATATTATTAAAGGAGCTAGTATTGGTAGAGGCTTACGAACAGACCTCGCTGCAAATGACTTTTACCTCTCTCCTTACTTGAAAAAGCATCTAGGAGGCTGACAATTCGCTCCCGACGAGGAGATGAAATGACTCACCACATTAAATCTGAATATGCAAAAAATATGATTTTTATCAGAACAGAGTATCCATCAAATATTCCACTCAACCTACAAAGTAACAAGTGCTTAAGCCAATATATGGGTTATGTCTAAAAATAACATCATGTATGTACTAACAATTGGTTTTAATCGTTTCACGAAAATGAGTAATACGTTTCATTGCAGGATTAAAATCTTTACTGCTTCATCATCCCTAGTGTATACAAATTACATTTTCATGGTAATAAAGCAGTTTTCTTATACATATTGATCTTTAAATATGTAATTTACACCATTTTTAAAGCTAATGTTAGAAAGAATTAAAGGAATGCATAGATATGATTACTTATGGAGAGATAAACATTAATGTATTGTATACATGTGTTTTAGATGTGCATTTCATGATATTCCAATTACGGAGAGTAGGATAAGCAGTCATTATATGTGCAATAATTGCATTATAGTGTATCTACTATGAGGTTGTAAGTATGTGTGTGATACAGTTACTGTTATGGACGCGCTTAGGATTAATGCCTTATCAAATTATGGACAATTACAGTAGGTACTTAAATTTCAAGTACATTTCTGAAGGTGTTTACAAATTGATACAACAGCGATCACATTACCTCCAGCTGACATCAGAATAGGGAAGTACTAAAGCAATATGTCAGATGTGACTTAGCACGATTATATAGATTAAATAGTCAATCATTGTTTTAATGCAATGCGTTTGACTAACTGTTATTATCATATGTTATAATATTCCTTGCGTTTACATAGTCATACAAGATGCCTTGTGGGAACATCAACTACATAATTAAGTGTCCTAAATTTACAAAAATGCTAAAATTTAATAAAGAATTTAATAAAAAATTTCTGCGACCCACTTTCGAAACTGCTGATTGTACGAATAAATATTCAACAAAATTAAGTTCATCTATTTGCGGAGTTACTGAGTTATTCTTAAATTTTATCACAGTATTTTACATTTTATTATCTATCTTAAGTACTCAAATCTACATTAAAAGATAATGAAATATTTTGTAATAAAATATACTTTTAAACTATTAAAAATTATTTTATTCTTCCCTTGGTTACTTACAATATTATATATATTACATATATATATATATAATATATATATATATATATATATATATATATATATATATATATATATATATATATATATATATATATATATATATATATATATATATATATATATATATATATATATATATATATATATATATATATATATATATATATATATATATATATATATATTATATATATATATATAATATATATATATATATATATATATATATATATATATATATATATATATATATATATATATATATATATATATATATATATATATATATATATATATATATATATATATATATATATATATATATATATATATATATATATATATATATATATATATATTTATATATATATATATATATATATATATATATATATATATATATATATATATATATATATATATATATATATATATATATATATATATATATATATATATATATATATATATATATATATATATATATATATATATATAATATATATATATATATATATATATATATATATATATATATATATATATATATACCTTGTATAGATACATTGAGAGAGTAAGAAGAAAACTTAGTGTTTCAACTAACTCCATTCATAAAGTAATCTCCGCACTAGAGAGATAGAGAGAATTTAAGATGCTCGAAAACAGCAGTAATATGAAAATGATGCAAATTTTAGAGCATAAACAGATAACAGCACAGCAGTCTATTTTGAATGTTCAGTCAGAGGATGTCGAAGAATGTAGTACATGGCGTATTTAAATCTCCATCTTTAAGTCGCTGTATGACGCTTGGGGTTTTAGAGGGTCTTGAAGAGAATTCAAGGAATGAGTTTCAGGATTTAATCAACGTAATTAATGTGCATAACAGTGAGAATTATGAATTTTCCACTTCATACTACATTTACTGTGAGATATCAAGACTGAATTTAATATGGACTCCTAAAATATTCTTGGACAAAGCTTAAACTAATAATGTAATTAGACGCAGTAACGTAATCATACGATTCATTTTGGGATTATTTGGGTAATTCATTTTGGGATTATTACAAAAGAACATAATTATGTATGTATATATATGTATATGTATGTGTTTGTGCATGTAATGGTAGTTTAATCAAAAACTAACTAAAGTAATTATCTCTCTACTTTAAAATAAATTTCGGCCCATTCTAACCTTAAACTGTGACTTTTGCTGAAAATATGTAGTTTTATCTGTCTCAGACTGGAATATTGGCAACTTGAAATACATCAAAGCTGACTCGTATTTCTTCAGCCCTACATAAACATAAATAACTTTGCTTTTTCGACCATATTCCTTGAGTAACCCTTAAAACTCTGATCGGCAGGTGTGCACAACTATATATTGCCCTTTACATGTTTTTGGTGCAACAAACTCCTTTATTATGCTACCAAAAGAAACGCACATTTTTTTTTATTTTAAAAGTTTTGTCTGTTCCCTTCGGCCAGCAGACATGTGAATATTACACTCAATCTAACACGAATCTCCCTTTTACATTTGAGAGGAATATATATATATATATATATATATATATATATATATATATAATATATATATATATATATATATATATATATATATATATATATATATATATATATATATATATATATATATATATATATATATATATATATATATATATATATATATATATATATATATATATATATATATATATATATATATATATATATATATATATATATATATATATATATATATATATATATATATATATATATATATATATATATATATATATATATATATATATATATATATATATATATATATATATATATATATATATATATATATATATATATATATATATATATATATATATATATATATATATATATATATATATATATATATATATATATATATATATATATATATATATATATATATATATATATATATATATATATATATATATATATATATATATATATATATATATATATATATATATATATATATATATATATATATATATATATATATATATATATATATATATATATATATATATATATATATATATATATATATATATATATATATATACATATATATATATATATATATATATATATATATATATATATATATATATATATATATTTATATATATATATATATATATATATATATATATATATATATATTTATATATATATATATATATATATATATATATATTTGTGTGTAAAAGAAAAGAAAGAAAACGGCATCTTAAAGAATATACTGTCTTTCCGTATAAAAATTTTCCGTTATTTAACAATTTAATAGCTCTGAACTAAAGTTACAGCCGAAAGCCTTTAATACAGTCCGATAAAATTCTCAGGAGTTTTCCTCAGGAGTAATCTCAAGTGCAAATAGCCCTAGTATTTTGGCTTTCATTTTATTAGCCCTTAATTTAAGCTGATCAATGGGACTACAACTTATGTATTACCATTTTAAAAAATATGTAATGTCTTAACACCCAATTTAAGAAATTCTGAGCAACAGGAAGATGCAAGCTATCGGAGACATATTTTTACTTAACTTTTTACTTAGATTTACAGGGATTTACTTAGACTAGTGGGAACTCCTACAAATGACGGCCTGGTAATAAAGGGTGACTGCACTAGCATAACACAATGACAACTTAATCATTTTTCACGTCATGACATCTTTTTTGTGTGCTTTCTTGCTTCTTTCCTCTGTATGGGGGTGATATGTCATAACGTTCCACTTAGTTTATTTTAATTCTATGAAGCCTGAATTCTGCCATTCTCCCAATTATCAAGCATTCGTCAGTCAAAAAGTAACTTTTTTATCGCTTCAGACTTTGTGACTTTTCAATCACGCATACCACGAGCGTCACTTGGCGTTCTCCTTGGCGAGCGCCGCGCTGCAATTGTTCCATAAATTCGCTTTATTTTTATTATGACCTATCCCCACTCCACACATTGGAATGTTTTTAGTGCTGCTATTGGCGATGTCCCACCGTGCCGCCAAGCCAATGTAATTTTGATGAGAAAGACACATTTTCCGTTTTCAGCCTAACAGACACTGTCTATACACTTCACTTGCAGACTTGATGCCCAGCATTTAAGATGGAGGTACAAGAAAACTTTCGATTCCTTGAAAAAAAGAGGGACCAGAGCTATCTCCTCCGTAGCATTCCTTTCATAGTCGCTTTGAGCGACTTTTTTTTGTTTTCTCCTTTTCATTTTATATATATTTTTCATAATTTTACATGCTCAAATAATTGTCAATTAATTAATTTTTATTTTCAGATTAACATATTGTCTAAAATTCAATTAATTCCATATTAACTTCTCCTTCCTTTTTAAATGTCTATTTTTTTTTTTTTTGTACTTTAAGATTATAAATATAATTAAGTTAAAGAATATATATATATTTAATTTAATATATTTAAAATGAGGTTATGGTCATAAACGTGTACTTTATATACGTCAACACTCATCAAAAAATAAACTTTTTTATTGTCTTTTATATTATTTATTATATATTAAATATAACCAGTTTCATTTTGCTCGAAGCAAACGCCCTCATAGAACTATATATATATAGAATGGTTCCATGAATTATATATATATATACAGATATATATATATATATATATATATATATATATATAATATATATATATATATATATATATATATATATATATATATATATATATATATATATATATATATATATATATATATATATATATATATATATATATATGTATGCATGTATGTATATACATACATAAAAAGTTAAGCACGAAGATGAAAATGCTAATTTCCGGAAACCAATCGGACATGAAGAGGATTCAATTCGCTTCAAAGGTAGAGGGAAGTATGCAAATATGTTAGTTAGCAGCCAATCGCACTTTCATGTCCAGAAATATGCAAAAAGGTCAGTCTAAGAAGATGCCAGGTTTATGAAGGGTTAAAAAAAGTTGATTCTAAGTGCTGATAGAAAGTGTTTAAAGTGTTCGTACAACTTGTTTTCAAGACATGTGTTTCTATGACTTCCAGAAGACGAATGGAAGCTTCTGACCGCTGGCGTACTGTGGGGCATATTGAAGCAGGACAATCGATCACAGATGTTGCTCTTTTCTTCGGTGTTCATCATTCTGAAATTTCAAGTTTATGGAAACAATTCCAAACTACACAGACAGTTGTCCGAAGGCCCGTAGCAGATCGCTTAAGGGTTACAACCCCCGAGGAAGTTTGATATATTGCTATTTTAGGCAAATGGAATCGTAAAGCGACCTCCCCACGTGTGACATCTATGGTTACAGCGTCCATTGGTTAGGCGATATCTGCACCTACTGTACGCCGAAGATTACATGTGAGTTGACTATACACCATGGTACATCGAGTTCGTGTTTTTCTATCAGCCCAATCAAGAGGGGCACGGTTAAAATGGTCCCGAACATGTCAACTGGACTGTGTCTGTCATATTTACTGATAAGTCAAGATTTGTTCTGGAGCCAGATGACAAGCGTATAAGGATATGACGAGAACAAGGAACAAGCAAACCACCCCAAAACATCAC
>CM063508.1:106685518-106728018 GCA_032207245.1 Pardosa pseudoannulata | reverse complement strand
ATAAGTTTTATAATGCTTCTTATGATTTACTTTTTATTGACTTTTTCAAAATACTAATTTTATATGCATTAAAATGAATCTGTTTTATTTTGTTTTATATTCATCTTAATTATTAAATATAAATTAAGATATAGAAAATTCAATTTTAAAAAATATTATATTTTCTATATCTTAATTTATTTTTAATAATTATAAATTTGGTCTTAAAAATTCGTATAATAATACATTTATACTTTAAGAGTTAAATTGCTTAAAATTAAAAAATACATTAAGTTTGTAAAACTGCATTTACATTTAAAATTCGTGTAAGCTTTCACAAATAATTTCCAAAACTAACTTAACTTCCAAACATAAAAGAATGTATATAATTTTCAATTTCTAGATAATATTTCATTGTCTCCTGGATTTTTGTCGGTAATTCACCTTAAAATAGTGTGAGAAAACCAAAAAAGAAAAAAGCAGTTTTTTTTTCGTATGAAAAAATGTAAATACGTTTAATATTCGTATCAAAAACATATTTTATAGAGCTTAAAAGAATGTCTCACAAATGGAAACTTCAAAAATAGTAATGTTTAAAGCAAATCCATATAATTACTTTGTTAGACTAAACTACGATATGTACAAGATTTTATAATTTAAAAATTCATAATTTAAGTCTTTCGTAACGTCAATCGTCTTTTTAAAATAAATTATAGGATCTCAAGTCTCACAAAAAATCTTTTAGCATTTAGAAAGTATCTATTTCTATATACTATAAGTCCATAAATTTTGAAATAATTACTCTTAATTTATTATAATGAAGTATGTGTGAGATAAATTAGAATATTGAAGAATAGATTTATCTTTTATATTACATTCCGACCGATAACTGAATTTCGACTACAGTTAACCAAAATATTAAATTACATTGAACTAAAGACTTTTTTTATAGAATAAATTAATCATGGAAATATATTTTGTCGAATGAAGTTCTAATACCCAGGAAAAATTAAAGTAAAATAAAATGCGTAGTTAGTCATATAAAACAATCTATGTAGTTATCAGATTGTTATTATATCCATTCTATAGGTATTAAATTGTAAAGGTTGAGTAGAAAATTTAATTCAATCGGTATAGTAGAATTTATTGTAATTTTACGGATAGTAATGTAATTTTACAGATGTAATGTAAGTACCCTTTATTTTTGCTAATTTAGGACTAGGAATAAATTTATGATTTTCTAAGATGTGAAACATCTCTTGATTATATCAGAAAATATTGCACAGAAATTGCTGTTCCGGAGTATAAATGAAACCCTAAACATCTTTATTGAAAAGTTTCAATTTTGACATCATAAAATTTCATCAAATAAAATTCATGTTTACAATAAATCTGAGAGCTGTTTATTTGAATAATTATTACACTTTTTTCAAAGCATTACTTAGAACATCAAACAAATAAATTAATTTTATTTTTCTAAAAAAAATTTTTATTTATTCTTTCGTGATCTTTGATAATTGAAAATATTTGTTTTTAATTCATTTAATTATTTTCCACTATTTTTGTATTAAATGAAATAACATTCTCAATATTAAATCTTGGTAATACCAGTCCATATATTTTTCTATGAATTCAATATTTACATCTTAAATAGATTTTTAACTTCCGTACCTATTTTAGCTTGTGCAAATATATTTTGTAAAAAAAAAATTTAATTCAATTATAATTTTAATTAAAAATAATTTACAGCAGTTTTTTTACATTACATTTGATCATATATTTGAATGACGATTTTTGGTCTCAATTTTATGTTTCTAGCCATTTTAATTATGTGTTCATGATACTAAAAGATCAAAGAAAAATACAATTTTCTTTTTTTTACACAATAAAAGATACAGCACCGAAAATTGCATTCGTTTTTAATGCATCTTATATGTTTACATCTTCAAAATTTTTGATTAAGCAACCTACATCTAGATTGCGTGTTTACGTGTGTAAGTTTGCATTTAATTACGATAATGTTTATATTTATTCAGCATAATTTTCTATCAAAACGTTCTCTCTATATATCTATGCATATATATATATATATATATATATATATATATATATATATATATATATATATATATATATATATATATATATATATATATATATATATATATATATATATATATATATATATATATATATATATATATATATATATATATATATATATATATATATATATATATATATATATATATATATATATATATATATATATATATATATATATATGTGTGTGTGTGTGTGTGTATTATTCCTTCTATACACATACATAATGTACCTATACAAATTTAATGTTAATGAGAACTTTATTTGAATAGTAACTGAAAAATAATCTTTGAAATAAGAACTACATTTGTATTTTATATTCTTGAGCATATAGCAATTATTATTATTTATAGATTTAAAAGCAGCCCGGATACATACACGAACATACATGTTTATATATATATATATATATATATATATATATATATATATATATATATATATATATATATATATATATATATATATATATATATATATATATATATATATATATATTTATATATATATATATATATATATATATATATATATATATATATATATATATATATATATATATATATATATATATATATATATATATATATATATATATATATATATATATATATATATATATATATATATATATATATATATATATATATATATATATATATATATATATATATATATATATATATATATATATATATATATATATATATATATATATATATATATATATATATATATATATATATATATATATATATATATATATATATATATATATATATATATATATATATATATATATATATATATATATATATATATATATATATATATATATATATATATATATATATTATAATATATATATATATAGATAGATAGATAGATAGATAGATAGATAGATAGATAGATAGATAGATAGATACACACTAAAGATCCAAATAAAACTGGTATTGGCATGCATATGCAAACAAAGAGATTAGGGACCAATCAGAATACAATGTTGCGGTTGGCAACTCATATATAAGGCAACAAGTGTCTGGAACAGATGTTAGATTGGGTAATGCTATTACAATGCCATGTTACCGAGATTTAAATAAGTTTGAAAGTGGTGTTACAGTCATCGCACGAGAGAGGAATGAAAGCACTTCTAAGATGGCGATGAAATTTGGATTTTCCCGTAAGACCACTTCCTGATTGTATCACGAATATAGGGAATTCAGTAAAACATATATAGCTGCTACCTGAAAAAGATCCTGTAAGAAAACAGTGATTACTGGGGAGAATCATTATACGTGACAAAATTGCAAGTTTACGCAAATTGCTACAGATTTCAATGATGGATCATTACAAAGTGCCAGCGTACGAACTATTCAAAGAAATACCAATGATATGGGCTTTCGGGGCTGAAGACCCTCTAAGTTACCTTGATGACTTCACGATACAAAACTTTTCACCTAGCTTGGGTCCGTCAACACCGATAATGGATTGTTGATGACTGGAAACAAGTTAATTGCTCTGACCAGTCTCTTATCAAACTGTATCGAAATTATAGACGTGTGCGGTTATGGAGACAACCTCTTGAATCCATGGAACCTGCATGTCAGCAGGAGAATGAAGCTGGTGTGGCTCTATGATTTTATGGGGCATGTGCAGTTGTTTGGATGCGGTGTCGTTGATAAGTATGGATACGACTCGACAAGTGACACGTTCGTAAACATCCTGATGAACACCTGCACCCATTCATGTCCATTTCGCATACCGATGGACTTTAGGTATACCAGTAAATCGTTGTGATACCCCACACGTCTAGAACTGCTACATAGAGGGTTCAGAAATACTCTCTTATCTTGTGAAGCTTCTGTTAGTCACGAAAATCCTCAGAATGAACGTTATTAAGCACATCAGGGATGCCTTGCAATGTGCGGTTCAGAAGAGATCTCCAACACCTCTTATTATTATGGATTTATGGACAGCCCTGATGAAGGAAGAATGTATGAAGCCTGTACTGCCTGTACTTCATCATTAGTCTAGAGTCCATAACGTGTCGTGTTGAGGTACTTATGTGTGCTCGCAGGGAACGTACACGATATAAAACTGGCAGATGTACCAGTTTTCTTGGCTCTTCATTGTACATACAATATAATGTTTCGTACTAGACATTGAAAGATGACGATATTAAACGTGATCTAAGATTGAGTAAAGCAGCTCCAATCTAAATCTTGACTCTACATAACCGAGTAAAACCATTTATTATTTCAATGTACAATCAATAATATGAATGAAGAAGAGTATTTAGAAAAGTTTCTAAATTAAGTCCCCAGAGTTCAAATTCATTCAAATTCATTCAAATTCTGAACTTGTAACAAAAGTTTAAGTATGGAAGATATAAAATATATTTATCTATAAAAATTTAACGCAAAATTCATGAAACTAGATTATGATATACGAAAAACATTATCTTTTAAAGCAATTTCAAAATGACTCCAATGTGTCTTTTGCAATGTTGTTTAAAATGAAATGAAACAATAATATTTATACATACATTAATATACTAAGCAAAATACAAATTTTTTGAGAATGCAAATATTTTGATCATTATATGATTAGTATATTTTTATGTATATTCTTTTTCACATACCTCATTTGCAATGCATACAGTGATATTAAATCATGTTCACCACCATCATTCTGAGAAAGCTCTGGCAAAAAATTAGCAATTTTATCCAGGGTTGAACCATTTATACTAACCATCAATTCAGGGAATCTCCTCTACATAAGGTTCTAAAATTGCATTTCGAATCTTCTTATGAGCAAGTAATTAAATGCTATGTAACGTAACATTTAATCACAACAATTTTAGTATAACTGAATCATTTCCGATGTTATCCCAATAACACTGCATTCAAGATCAAACAAATGTGTGATAATACTTTGGGAAGTTTGTTTTACTAATGGTATCTACTTAGTAAACTACCTTTTTTTTTGAAGAACAGCTATTTCTAATGACGAATTGCCTAAACACCGACTTTCTATTTATATTTATTTGTAAAATCTCTCCTTATTGGTCTAGAATCACTAAAACAATTTCTGTGTTGTCATTATGGAAAATGGTTAAAAGTCACTAAAACTTTTCACATTCCCTGCAAAAAAAAAGCTAAAATGAGAACAAACTAAACAGACTCTGGTGTCCTATCAACACCGGTAGACTGTTAAGACACACTCGCTATTTCATCACTTCTTGGTAAATCTATTAGAACACTGCAGAAAACAGATAATGACTTAAGACTTACCAATCTCTAAATCATTCTCGCTGTTCATTATTTATTTCTGATTAAGAAGAGATTATGTTTGTAGGACGGTATTGAAACACTTCGAGAGACAAGAGGATAGCTGTCAAAACCCAGTGAATAATACTAATTTAGAAAAGAAACTCCTAAAAAAACTTTTAAATTAAAAATTATCATTTAGATTATCTATCCAAACACTTTTCGTATCATCATTGTATATTATATTCATTCACAAATGAAAAGAAATCTTAATTGTGATATCTACAAAAAACGAAATAAAAATTTATGTTATTACAAATAAATCATGGAATAATATAAAATTTAATGTGTTTTGAAACACTTGGAAACAGTCTCAATACAGAATAACATTATTTAAATTTAAAAGAAAATCAATGCTTTACATAAATCAGTTACATCAGGATTACGATTATGAACAGCAAAAGTACTTTTTGCCTCTTCAAGAATTCGAAATGTAAAGGAAGAACCTGGGCACTTCATAAAATTAAATTTCCCATTGCTGGTCCTTCGCTAGTTATCTGCCTTCATTCAGCCAAAATGTCACCTTTGATCATACGAAGAAAAAGAAAACTTCAAAAGCGAGAAAGTGAACCGAAGGACGTTTGATGATTCACTATGTACTAAAGTTGAGTATTAAAAGAAAATTGCGTTATTTTTTCTCTGACTGGAGGGTAGTTTAATTACAAAAACTTTTAAATAATATAATAAAGAATTAACATTTATCAACAAAAACTGTTCAAAAGATATCTCTGTTTTTGAAAAAACATTTTTCGGTGTACCAAATTTTTTTTTTCTGTAAAGCTACTACATTTTAAAACTCTTTTGCAAAAGTGTATTATAAAAGAAAATTAAATGCTTACTTGCATGTGAAAGAAGAGATATTTATTATTTATTTAGTTAATGATGTACTATATATATAAAAATTTATAATCTTATATAAGCATGTGTTCAGCACTTTATGTTAAATATAATAAAGTTAATACAATATATATATATATATATATATATATATATATATATATTATATATATATATATATATATATATATATATATAGAGAGAGAGAGAGTGCTGTTAAATATTATATATATATATGTGTGTGGGGGGTGTATGTATGTATGTCAATAGCATATATATTATCACTACCGAATATAAGTTAAATTGATAAAATTTCTAGAAATTTAAATTCATCTTTAACTGGGGATCTTTAAAATACTTCCGACTTTACAGTAGATTCAGTATTTATCTTTTATTCTCCTCAATAGTCATAAATAATTCTTAATGATTATATGTAATAAATTTCATTTTAAATGATGACATGAATCATTTAATCAATAATTGGAAAATAATTTTTTATAAATGTTACTCTATTAGCATTTTATTTTAAAATTATTTTTGTGAAATCCATGTATTTCAGATTTAGGGCATTTTAAAAATAAATAAATAATTATATTAGAAAGTTGAAATTTTGTTTTTACTGCATTGAATGGATGACATAATGGCGCAATAACTTTGTGTTAAATTTTTTCAGAAATAATTTTTACCAAAAACAAAAATAGAATTTTTTTAGTAATTTTATTATTATAAATGAGTTACATGTATTATATGGTTATGATTACACATTTCTTTCAAAAATGGTGCCTTTCAAATGATACTAGAAACTAAAGTAGACTAGAATTACATTTAAACTGTGAAATATACTGAGTTTAGTTTATTCTTTTAATCATTCGTAAAATAAACAATTTTTAGATTACATTTTTAAGAATTGTATAATCTCGAATTAAAGAATCGAATTCAAAACTACTTAAAATTAAGTTTCTTTGTTTTGTGTCAATTTTTCGTTGGCAGAAAACAGTTGGTGTACTGGAAATTGGCATTTTGTATTGACAACAACCATCAAGTTTTATAAACATTTATGTACAATTTTAAGGGGCTATTCTTAACACCAACAGTAATATGTAAACAATTTTTCAGAACTTCAAGAAATGATTCATGTTAAAACGATAATTAGATAAATTTTGATTATTTTCCTATACCCATTGTACATGAATACCTACATCTATCAAAATTTGACTCATGCTTAGAATAATTTGTTATTTTTGTGATTTGTTGAACCTTTATCTTGATTTCATTTATACAAAAAAAACTATATTTACTATTTAAATATAACTAATGTAAAAATTATATTTAAATGATATGATGGCTATAATTATTTATGCTTTTTCTAAGGTTTTTAATTATGAGCCTTTTGAATTATGAAGAAATCTACAAATCGTCTATAAGAAACTTTCTAAAAGAATATATTGTATATAAAATACTTATTTTTCATATTTCAGTTAATAAAATTTCATTAATTTCTAATTAAACATTAAACGTATAATAATAAAGTTGGTATAGACAACTCATTTAAAAAGGAGATATCCTCAGAAAATATCTGTATTTACAACATGAATTTAGTAAATTTAGGCATAAAATAATCTATTATTGTAAGAGTGATTTATTCATGAAAGTTTTTTAAGCTAATTGATATTATATAATTATTTTTATTTCAAAATTTTAAAACTCATTTTGATTCTTAAATATTTACCATTTCTTACATACTATATAACACTGCAGAAAATGTACTTGGAGAAAGTGTTGCTCAAAATAATAAATTATTTATTTTTTAAAACATTTCTCATCAAAAATTTAGCAGTCGATTAGTAGAAGGTATTAGTACAGCATTGTATTTCTTTTACTCATAACAAAAAATAATTTAAATATAACGTGATTTGATAAAAATTTAAATCGTGAAAGTTTTAGTTCAATTTTTTTTCTGAGTTATAAAAATTAAATATATTTCTGTAAAAATATTTATAAGCCAAACAGAGTATATTTTTCCTTAAATATTTTATAAGGGAATCCATAAATGAAATATACCGAAAAATCTTGGTAAAAGAAGTAGATTCTTTCAATTTATTGTAATCGGAAGTTAAATAAAAATCATCCTGTTACAAAAATGGAATCATTATTTTTTTACATAGCAAAACTAGTAATAAAAAATATATTTTACTTTTATACTACAGAAAAAAAAATTTTAATGAAAATTCCCTGCCAAGTATCATCTAAAAAGTATCGCACTACTTCAGTGTCAAAAAAGGACAATTTTTTCAACAAAAAAAAATTTAAATGGAAACGCCAATAAATAGAAACAAAAAGTTAACAGTTGTTAAAACACGAACTTCCGATTCTTTAAATTTCGTAATCCTTTTTACCATATTAACAAAATTATTATTAATATTATTTTTATTGTCTTGTAGTCAAAGGATATCATTTTTTTAAATATTTATGAATGGAAATATATAAATAAAATTATTATTAATAAATGTAGTTTTTCTAGGTGACATCAAACTATCCAAGTTAATTTGTTTGATTTTGATATTTTATTTGAAAATTTCAAACATCATTACCAAAATAACAGTATTATGTAAAAGTGAAAATTGTATAGAAATTGTAATTATTTTTAAAATAGTTACTTTTTAATTTTAATAGTAGAAGATGCACTGTAAATGCTCCATCCTTATCAATTTACATAAGATGCTGTCATTTATTTTGAATATACATCTCAGACATTGAATAGAATAATCTAGATTCTATTATAATCATTGAAGAAAACTTTAAAAGAAAGAAATTGATAATTCTATAAGTGAAAATGTCTCTACTAGTGTTTTAAGTAATTTTTTTTTAATTTTTAGCAAAATTTCAAATCAAATTTATTTTCTTTTCAACATATCTGTAGAAAATTTACCACTTTTTTTTGTAAAATATGCATATAAATATCGTTAATATACCTACACTAAATAACAATTATTTAACAAATTATGAAACATTATTTTTTTAAATATTAGCTTTATTATAAAATGCTTTTTGTTCTTCTCTTTTGTGTATATTATGATATATTTATTATAGAATACTTTTGAATAATATTATGAAATGTATATCATAAACAACCCAACTGTAAAATAACATATAAATCCAACTTAAATAACACAAAGTTAGAAAGTACCCAGATAGCTGTTTCGTTGCTTCAATCGAGCATCATTCGCAATATGAGATCACTGAAAGACTCGCTTGAAGTTACAAAACATCTCTCTACTTACTTTTGCCTACTATTTATGACTTACATTGCCTTTGCACTTTATCCAATATTCAGCCACAAAGGTGTAGTATCTCTCTGTGTACTATACAACTTAGTTATTAATTTATACATTCGTAGAAGATAAAAAAAAAAGAATAGTTAAAACATTAAAATGAAGTATAAATAAAAAATAATATATTATTTTTTGTGTAAAAGACATCTATTAAGTTTTCTTCAGTATATAATTTTTAGATTTTACATTTCGAAACATACTAGTTCAAAACTATTATTATGGAATACTGTTGTTATACTACGATCATAACTTACCCTATAAAAATTATGAATTATTCAAAATTTTAAAAAGAAAAAAACAAGTATTTGTTATCTAAATACTAGTATGAAAACTTTTTTAATGTAATTTATGTAAAAATTGTATACATTTTGATGAAAATAGGAAAGAAAATTAATTAAATAAATAAGGAAATAAGAAGCAATGTGAAAATTGCATTTAAATAATCCCGGATTATTTAAATTCTTTACTCATTATAAGATCAGTAATTTTTATATAGCGTATTAAAGTGTTGTTTTATCCAAACAACTTCTTAAATACTACAGAAGAAGTATCCAAAAATAAATATATACCAAACAAAAATTTAAAATTTAATGAAAAATCGAGAAAATTATAGGAAAACGGCAAAAAGTTACTTTTCAGTGGCGTGTGTGAGAGTATGACGATTTTCTGTAAATTAACGGTCAAAAACTCTGTCTGAATAGAATATATCACTTTTATTAGAGGATATTTTCATACACAACAAATAAACACGTTTCCTATATATCGTAAAAAATATTATGGGGGTTAAGTAATGAGTAACAAGGTTTCAGTTGAATAGGCAATAATATTATAAATATTCAGTTTAAATTTGGAAAATATATGTACCATTAACATTTTAAAATTTAAACATAGTCAAAATATTTATAAAAATTCTTATCGTTTCATGATATTTAATTGATATTAAGAGACTACTGAAAAACTGGGTTCCCCTTGGCAAATTTGGTGAAAATATTGGCTATATTTAATAAAGCACAAAGGTAATCCATCCAAACATTGTATTTCTTACTTTTTCTGGTGACTCTAATTAATCACAGTGCGCCATCATAAGAAAAATTTATACTCTTATTTCATTAAAGAAAACGACTTGAAAACCGGACATTTATATTTATGAACAATTAATCCCTTAACAGTTTGAAAATGCAACAGCTCCAAATTATTAAAAATCAGCCATAGTGAATCATTAATGGTTTTTTATATCTAAATTTTTTAAGCATTGCGCACATTTAATATATAAGAAAAAAGTGACACAAGGTGAGTTGGATGCAAATAACATATAAATTATAATATAGATAGATATAGATTGTTTGTACACGGTGAGATCAGGAGAAAATGTTAGGCGACCATACTTTAACCATTATCGCCATGTTGGCGAGGGAACCCAATTCCTCAGTCAACCCAATATTAAATATCAGGAAAAGAAAGAGATTTTGAGCAATATTTGACATATCTGAGATTAATCTTATTTTTTTCAAGATCTCCATTATTTAGCCTATAACTGTAAATAGAATACTTCTATTATATTTATTTTTCACATAGCCATATAAGAATCTATCAAATAAAAGTTAACCATACTATGTATTACACAAAAGAATTATTATTTAATAACAAAATATTAAAATCACGAAAAAAAAATTCTCTTTCACAGGCTAAAACAGCATCCACCCCCACCTACCCTTGCACAAATATACATTATTCGTTTCACACTTTTGGCAAATCAAAAGAGATAGTTGGTTATTTATTAAAACATCAAAAATTGTGTTCTTAACAATGTTTTGCTTTCTTTGAAAGACACAAACATTTTGTGTCTTTCTTCAACAGTTTATTTACATGGTTTGTTTAGTTCAGCTTTAATTTAATTTCAAATCACAAGAAAGTAATAATTAGTTTTATCTTACAAGAAATTAAAATAATAATACAATAGTTGCATATCTATATTATATGCATGTCTAATTTCACGTAAATAAACAAATTTTGCTAAACAAATATTTCATATGTTTTAAAATTCCTCGTTAAATATACACCAACTCTAATTCATAAGTAGTTTGGTGTTTCTTTAAGAACAACTACATTTGATTAATTTTTAGTTATTTAAAGAAGGAACTGAAACAAGAATAATTTTTATGGAGTTCGTTCTTTCGTGTTAGTTTAAAATTTTCTTAAATGAAGCATCCCTTTTAATCTTTCGTATTTTTAAAAGAGTTAAAAGTGGTTTTAGATACCTTTATTAAAAATAAATTATTACTTTTACAAATATCTCTATTTTCTTTCTCCTAGAAATGAAAATGTTTGTGGTATTTGAGGATTTTTATAAAGGATAAATTATAAATACAATACAATATTTCAATATTCAATAACATAATCATGTACATTATGTAATAATATAATTACAATATACTTATCTTAATTAAATTTACAATATGACACTTCCTACCAGAAAAGAATATAGTTTTTTTATTAATTTTACATTATTCCATTTTACATTCACCACAGTGGTATCTATTCGAATTTTGAACGCCATTTGCACAATGACAAAATAGCAAAGTGCTGATCTTCGGTACCTGTGTTCCCGGGTTTGAATCCTGATACTGTCATAGAAGTTAATGCACGTTCGGAATTAGCTTAAAGCAGTAGGTCCAGGTCTCATTAGCTATCGTGATCAAAACAGTAGACTGTAACTCTCCAAATCAAATCAAGCTATGTAATCCGTATTTATATTCCAAACAGAAGGACGAACGTTCTACAATAAGATTGGAAAATATTTTAAGCATATAATGTTATTATTGTTTAACAAGTACATTTATAACTACAAGTATAATTAAGTAAATATATCTTCTCAAGTAAACTAGGTAGTAAAAATATTTCCATAAGCACTGATTTTTTTAATCCTAAGCATTTGTAAACTTTTTAAGTTCTAGTCTTACATTCTTTATATTCGTAAATATAAAGTTGGTATTTTTTTCACTTCTCCCTTATAAAATGAGCATTTGAGATTACAAAAGATGTTTGTTTTATAAGTAAAGAAATATTTTAGTATAAACAGGAGTGACTTCCAACTAAGTAACTGTCTTGAGCAATAAACACACTTTAGTGCATATCACAACAAGAATACATAGATAGTCTATGTTGAAGAGGATAGACATTATATGAGTGATTTCAAATCTCCCCACAGCTGAAAATTGGGCAGAATGAGCTCAAGTGATTATGGATGACATGCGATCTTGCAATCGCGACTGATAATTTTGCATATGTCGAATGACAATCAAAGGTATGCTACATTAATCGTTTCACTGGGTTGACAGTGTTTTGGTGAGACATCCTGCATAAAAATGGGTACAGTAAACAAACCAATTTGATTTAATGAGTAAATGATTTTAGCGCACAAAAAATGTTCGATAATGACCACAGGTCACTGTGCATGTTTCTCACTTGATTTTGGACACGATTCTTCAAAGTAGAATGATCCAGAAATAAAAGATCAGGAGAAACACTACCACGCTTTCAACTTGGGTAAGGCAGCGTAAGCTGCATCATGCATTCACGATATTTCTCCGTTGGTCATTCTGGCTGATGACATTCCTGTGTAGAGAGAAGTGTGCCTCCCCAATCTAAAAATTATTAAATAAACACTCAGAGTTTCTATCCAAAGGCTATTTGCCAAATGATTCTTCTATAGCAGTGACTACTCCATTGATTGTAATTCTTAGGGATAAAGAAACAATATCCCGTAGAGGTTCCATCATCCGAGGAGGCATATCAATACCCTAGAAATGTATCCATAAGGAGTATTGCTACTCCCCATGGACAATCATCATTTCTATATCATTCATAATGGTTTAAACCGCAATAATGGGGACCAACGAGGGTCTTCCCAATGTGGCAAATCCATATATTTAAATGGCATCACATATAAAAATGACAATTTACTCCCATCATAAAGGCGAGAGTTTCATACAGGCTTAGGTGTAGTAAAGAAAGAAGAATACATAAGAAAGGTGGTAGAGAGAACAATGAACAGACTTTCCTAAAAGGATTCTTAGATATATTTAGAAATTTCTCCTAAATGTTTGTGTGGTGAAACATTCCTATATGTCAACTTGGTTGCGTTTCAGTTACCAGCCAATCACACTTTTTAATGTATGGTCACATGAGGACTCTTGATGACATACTTAATGCCTCATCAACTTATACATGAAGCGTTGGCGTTAGCCTGAATTATTTTTTGGTGTTATTTGCATTATGTAAGAAAACAATATTTGCCAAAGTTTACCAATATAGGATAGAATCGTCCGAAAGTTATTTTAAGATATATTTATAATTACTTTGGTTATTTAAAAAATATCATCACATGTATATGTATGTATGTGACCAAAAGGTTTGAAATATTCTCAGATTCATGCCTTGGTTAATCGGATTTTCTATTTATTTCGCTGCTAATCGTCAAGATCTAGAAATCGACACATTAAATGTAAGCCGTAACTATTGATAAAAACTTATTTATCAAGCATCTATTTTAATATTAATAATTAATATTTTACTAACGTAATGAATAGTTCTAATATTTCTATAAATAGAATAATGTGTTTTAAGGGGTAAGCTAATATGAAGCCTTAAAATAGAAGAATAATAAAGTTCTTAAGTGAAAATTTAATCCGTCTAAAATGTAGAAAATTACTGACATTCAACCGTAAATTATCTAATTCATCCCAAGTGCATGTTCTTTTAAAGATGATTTAAATTTTAATAAAAAGGTAAAGCTTAAACACCACGATAACCTCTTATACATGCATAAGTTACTCACATTATCTTTAAACAGTCACAAGACAAAAGCAACCTAAAAACACGGACTTCGATAGGGATAAAGGAACCTTATAAGTGGAAAATAATTATTTATCAGATTATAAGGATCTATTCCTGTGTAATGAAATTTTCTTTGCCCCCTCTCTGACTAATCTGATTTTCAATCAGTCTTTGAACTTGAAATCACCTTCTTCTACAGGTTTCTCATTTTCCGGCTGAACAAAGATGAATTGCTTTGTTCTCAAGCACTTAGACTTAGGGCGAAAGAATAAAAAATATCATTCAAACACAAATTTAATTTCCTGGGGTGTCAAAGCCAATTTCTATTCTGCCTTTCAAAAGAAACAAAGTATTGATTTTAAGGGAATGTTTTAGTTGTTCCTAAATAGTCGAATTGGTAAAACGATATCAGAACTCTGACATAAAACTTATTTGGTTAAATCAGTGTTATATTTCAACAGATTTGTTTACGTAAAGAAGAAAATTTTTCAATTCGTTCTATGGATGAATGTTTCATTTGGATTTAAATTTGTATGTTTGAAGCATTTTCTTTCTTGTATATATTACCTAAAACAAGTCTAGCGAACTTTTAAACTAAAAATTGTTTGTTTTCACTTTATAACCAATATTATTAAGGGTAAAGATTTTAAATAGGAAGAGTTAATGGATAAAAATATAATATTATAAACACTTCTTATATGATCGAACGTACGTATGTATACGTATGAGTATTTATGTTTTTATGTATAAATACATGGCAGAATAAACCTTCAAAAATTTTTGCTTAGCCTAGGAAGTTAACATTCGGCAGGTGAAAATGTTCTAAGTTTAAGAGAGTGTGGAAACAAAACTCTTATTTAAGTGTAAATTTGGTTGGTGATTCTCCTTTTAACTCAATTTTAATATATATATATATATATATATATATATATATATATATATATATATATAATAGATATATATATATATATATATATATATATATATATATATATGTGTGTGTGTGTGTGTGTGTGTGTGTGTGTGTGTGTGTGTTTATATATGCATATATAATTGACGTGCTAAATTAATTTAAACCTTTTAAGTAACAAAATTAAGATGTGTTTTCAGATAGTATGTTTTGCTTAATCTTTCCCTATATTCAGTTGACTATTTTCATTTTAATAATTTCATTTATTACAATTATTTGATTTTGAGCCTAATTAGTAGACTGTTTTTTTCTACTGTTAACGCCGTTACCTATTAATGAAATATTTGACGTTTACGTCACGTGAGTATTATATTTATTATACATACATTTCTTCTCTAACATATATATGATGAAAAAGCGGGATTTTTTTGTTTATCTATGTCACAAAATATAACTCTTAATTTCCTTTCTTTTAAAGGTCACAACTTATGTTTAGTAAATTTTTTGTGCATATAATTCAGCCTAATTTTGAAATACATATAGCTTTTATTTGTGAATATTACCCAGTGTTTGCCTAAGACTTTGAGTGAGCAGTTTCATAATTATACCTTTCATGCATAACACTGTAATTATAATTTATCCGGCCCATTTAATTTTTAAGAGCTCATAAAATAAATAAGTTAGTTTTAAGTAAATAATAATACGTTGAAAACGTTTTATTGTCTGTCTTAATAAAATTCCTCCTCCAAGTTCTTCAAAGTGTAATTCAGACTCAATACAGTTTTTAGATTCCAATACAGTAGTCAATTTCAAGCCAATCATAGTAGATTATCACACCCTATTTTTAGAGCCACAACAGAACCGTTTGTTTAGAACCATTTGTATTGAGAAGCTATCAACGTGATTTTCTTATTCCGAGAAAATGACATTTTCACAAATTACTTATGGATACTCGTCTCTTGTTATTGTTAGATAACCCAGACTATTATCTGAGTTTAAAAGAAATATAAAGGGTTTCGTTAAGTATATTGCTTTTCTAGTGAGTTGTCTTCCACGAAAGTTGTGAATGTTTTAATAAAATAGTTAGGAACAATGAAAAGGAAAACCAACCAAACTATAATATCTGCATTAAAAGACAGCTATTTGGAATTATAACAGATAGACAATAGTTATTAAAAACAGGTTGCATAGCTTAATCTAGCTTGGAATATCTGAATTGACACTCTGGCAAAAAAAAGAAGATTGTTGAAATGTTCCTCTCTGACCGCACACTTCTATATTCTGACTGAAACAAGCAATATGTTCTCGCACTGTGGTTGGCATGCATGGATAATATGGATGTAGAAAAAAGAAAAACCAACCAAAATATAATATCTACATTAAAAACAGCTATTTGAAGTTATAACAAATAGACAATAGCTATTAAAAACAGGCTACATAATTTAATCTAACTTGGAATATCTGTATTGACATTCTGGCAAAAAAAAGAAGATTGTTGAAATGTTCCTCTCTGACCCCACACTTCTATATCCTGGCAGGTACAAACAATATGTTCTCGCACTGTGGTTGGCATGCATGGATAATATGGATGTAGAAACTTACCTGGATAAGTCTAGAAATAAGATATCTCTACAAGAGTCTCATCGCCTCGTGACCTTTTACTTTCTGTATTTCAGTAAGACATCTGGGATACCTATTCAGAAATAGAAAGCATCATATATATGTAATTAATATCTTGTAAAGTAAATGCAATATGAGATTACTATCACTTTTCATCTATCTTTTATTGGTTTTCTTTTTATTCTGTATCCATAAAAGTTTTATCAGTTTAGACTGACTCTTCAAAAACTATTCTTACTCATCTCCAAAAAGAAATGTGTACAAATATTGTTACAATTTATTATATTTTACACATAGTACAAATAGCATTGTCATTACCTTTAGAGTACAAGTAAATCTTCCAAGAATACTATCAGAATGCTAAATGGTAAATAGTAATTGTATAACTAGGAGAATCTCCAAAAAATATTGTATTTTTAAAAATGTGTACACCCAAACCTGGCAAGACGTGGTGCATGTCACGGAACCCTACTTATCGAACTATTTTCTTACTGTCTCAGTGTTTGAAACACAATTTTCTTTTCATATAATTGTAATTGTAAAAACTTCATCAACATGTATGAATCAATGGAGAAAGGGTACATTTCCCTAGCTGTATAACAGTTAACAGTCTCCTTATGCTCAGGATTTAAGCAATATGTAATAAACTGAATTTTCGTTAGAGGTTTTCATCAATTGTAAAAATATGTCTCCATTAAAAGAAAGAAATTTGGAATTATAACGGCTAGACAATAGTTATAAAAAAAGGCTATATAGTTTCATATCTGTTTTTACACTGTGGCAAAAAAGGAAGATTGTTGAAATGTTCCTTTCTTACCTGCACACCGCATACTTCTATATTCTGGCAGGTACGAACAATATGTTTTCACAAGGTGGTTGGTATGAATCAATAATTTAGATGTAGAAATTTGCCTGGATAAGACTAGAAATAAAATACTTATATAGTCTCATAGCTTTATGACCTTTAAGGGTTTGTATTTCAGTAAGACATCTGGGATACCTACTCAGAGATAGAAAGCATTATATATATATATGTAATTAATATCTTGTAAAGTAAATGCAATATGAGATTACTATCACTTTTCATCCATCTTTTATTGTTTTTCTTTTTATTCTGTGTCCATAAAAGGTTTATCAGTTTAGGGTGACTCTTCAAAACCTATTCTTACTCGTCTCCATAAAGAACAGTGTACAAATAGTGTCCCAATTTATTGTATTGTACACACAGTACAAATAGTATTGTCATTACCTTTAGAGTACAAGTAAATCTTCCAAGAATACTATCAGTATTCTAAACTGTAATGAGTTATTATATAACTAGGAGAAGATCCAAGAAAATATTGTATTTTTAAAAATGTGTACATGAAAACCTGGCAAGATGTGGTGCATGTCTCGAAAGCCTACTTATCGAACGATTTTCTTACTGTCTCAATGTTTGATATACAATTTTCTTTTCATATATATATAATTGTAAAAACTTCATCAACATGTATCAATCAATTTCAGAAAGGATACATTACCCTAGCTGTATAACAGTTAACAGTCACCTTATTCTCAGACCTTATTTTAACCAATATGTAATAAATTGAACTTTCGTTAGATATTTCCGTCAATTGTAGCACAGTAGCGACTTTTATCACAATATTTTACCGGGATTAACTTTTAGCATTTGATATCGGGAATGGATTGCTTATGACACATGATAACTTCTATTTCACATGTGTTTATAATTTTTAAATATTTTGGTCATTGAATTTTTCTTGTACAGTATTATTACTTTTCGACTGCCATTCATGCCTATTTACTAAACTAGCTGCAACAATAAGACTAAAAATAAAATATCTACTCATTTTTCCCTCTTCATTCCAATTTTGTAGACGGGCATAATGTCTGTAAAAAATTTTTTTATTGTTTTTAATTCACTTTATTAGCATAGCCAGTAGATTTGTGCCATTAACTTGTACTTGTTGAAATGCTAACAGCAAATCATTATTATTATATTATTATTATCATAATTCAAATCGTTTTTCCATGTATGTAACTATTCTGTATGACCAGTTATTCGAGGTCTATGTAAAGTAACTGTATTTAAAACTTTTTATTATGTCAAAATAAATATTGAATACAGCTAATTTTATTTAACTGTATTCAGTATTTCTATACCGTAGATTAAAAATAAATTTCAGTTGCTTTAATAATAAATGTTCTTCATATATTCTGTTCATATATCTTAAGAAAACAATACCTTTTGAATTTAAATTCTTCATTATAATAGCATATTTTTGAAGCCTTATTAAATACAACGTTTTGTTTCGATTGAAATAAAATTCTTCCATGCCTTTCCACAAGATTCGTACTTTATAAAATTTATTTAATTGTGGGATAGGAATTAACACAAATTAATAAACCTTAAAATTTGCAAACCAAGGAAAAATGTAGAAATCTACTTACTCTTAAAATAATTTATAAATTCCCAGAAACAAGTTTATAGAGCAAATAACAACTAATTATTTTCTTTATTCTATGAAACTCAATCATATTCATACGAGCAATATATTTTATTCTATATTGTGATGATGGTTATATTTTAAATTTTCATATTCTTATGAATTTCAGATTCTTTTATTTTAAAATATCATGTTATATTAGTAACTGTATAAAAATGTAACATGTATATTTTTAATAAATTACAAATCCAAAGATATATTTTATTTAAGTTATTTTAGAAATTTCATAAAAATTTATCTTCTAATAGATAATTTATTTTGTGTGTATTCCAGAAGTTGTTTCCATATTACATGAATGTCTTATTTTTTGGTGAATATTTCCCATGTTACTTTTTAATGTACTTCTTAAAGTAACAAAAAAATTATTTTTACAAACCTACGAAATTACAAAATATATTGCAAAAAATATTTTAGATATTTTATAGAAAAGTTAATTTATAATATGTATATCTTAAAAACTGTCTTGGGTAAATTAATTTAATATTTTTTTTATTTGGTGTATATTTTTTAACTAAGTCATTATAAATAATATACAACTTGAACAAACGAAACTTTTTACAAAGCTATAAAGTTTATCAACAAGTTTAAAAGAAGCATTATAAAATTAGTAGATATTTATTTTTATGATGAATTGAACATAGTATTTTATAATGAAGACTAAAACTTAAACGGTGTTAGTTATCTTAGAATACATAAATTTTTTAAATATACTTTTTTATATCATTGTATTTTATAATTAGTTAAAAAAATAATATTTAATTTTTTTAGAAAATATAATCTATTAAATTTCATTCATCAAAAAAGACTATTACAAAACGTTTGATGAATCTGCTGCGATATACCTAAATATTCTTGGTAAAAAACAGACAGTGAAAGAAGAAGGATTTTCTCATAAAATTCAATTACATCATCGTGATTGCATTTGAGGGCATCTTCTTTCCCTCCATTTTCACTTCAGAAACTAAAAATAGTGTACTATTTTTCTCTAAAGATAACATGATATAAAATACACGGATATTTGGAAATTTTCTCCAAATCTATTTTTATCGTCCCAAAATGTCTTTTCTATTAATATCCCATAGTTAATTTTTAATTAACTTTTAATCGATTATCAATACAATTAATAGAGTTTTATTCATTAAAAAATATTCTATCAATTATGGCATCTAAGGGGATTTGAAAATAGCAATCAGCGTAAATGTTTTTATTTTTCATTATGAAGTTCAGAGTAATATACATATATTTAGAATATGTAAAAGAATTATGCTCTTATTAGTTCAAGAATGCTATTTTTTTACTTACATACTTGTAGATTTGTTTAACAAAATTTTATAAGTAGATTTTTAAAATACAATATAAAGTTTTCTTTTTAGTTACTATGGATTTCCTGAAGCCATTTAAAAGTTTAGGATAAACCTGACACTTTAATCCAGCTTCAGGTTTACAAGACATAAGATATTTTTTGTAAAATAAATTTTTATTCTCTTGTCAAGTATGTAATTTTAAAAGGTTTAAAAACAGGGACCATTATAAGGTGATTTAATAAGGGCAACCACCGTAAATACTTTTTAATTATGTTTACAAAATGCAAAGTAAAATACACATATCTGTAACACATAAATAAGTTATCTTTTAAATAGTTTAAAAATTATGTGTTTTTACCTGCTTACCTGTGCATTTTTTCAATGAAAATGTATAAGTTATTTTTGAAAATATTTAAAACGTTTTCGTTATGGACACGTTTTTTATAGATCTGCAGCCGTATAAAAACTATTGTATAAACATGACACTTTGCAGAAGCTTAAAGTTTATATTAGCTTAGTTATTTTTTTTCGAAAATATATATGCCATTTTTATTCTAGTGTGATGAATGTCATTTAAATTGGTTTAAAAATGAATTTAACATTTTTTTTTAATTTTGTGTATATTTTCTATGTTGTTATTAAAAATATATATAACTTGTAGAATCAAAACTCTTTTTCCAAATGTATACAGCTATTAAAAAATTGTAAAAGAAATATGAAAAAAATAATAGAACCTTATTTTTATGATGAATCGAATAAAAGCGTTTGAAATTAAGATTCTAAGTTTCTAAATCTTTAATGGTACTAGGCCTGTTAGAATATATGATTTTTTCAAATGTATACTTTTTTGCATTGTTGCATTTTATATTTAATTTAAAAATTAGTCTTTGATATTTTTTAAAAAATATAATCTTTTAAATTTTATTCATCAGTAAAGACTATTTAAACTGTTCCATGAATTTGCTGCGATATACGATGAATTTGCTGCGGTAACTCTTAGCGAGAATTAGAAAGTAAAACAAAAAGAATTTTCTCATAAAATTGAATTACATCATCATGATATCATTTGAGGGTAACTTCTTTCCCTCCATTTTCACTTCAGAAACTAAAATCCTTTTTTCTCAAAAAAGTGTACAATTTTTCCCTAAATATAACATGATATTAAATACACGAATATTTTGAATTTCTTCCAAATCTATTTTTATCGTCCGGAAATTTCTTTTCTACTAATATCACATAAAAAATTAGCTTTTAATCGATTATCAATACACTTTATAGAGTTTTATTCATTAAAAAAATATTCTATCAATTATGGCATTTAGGACGATTTAAAAATAGCAATCAGCGTAAATGTTTTAATTTTCTTTATGAAGTGAGGGGTAATATACATATATTTAGAATATATAAAAGAAATTACGCGCTTATTAGTTCAAAAATGTTATTTTTTACTTACATAGTTGTAGAGTTTTTTTTTAAATTTATAATTAGATTTTTGAAAAATTACAATATAAAGTTTTCTTTTTATATGCGTTTATACTATGGATTTCCTGAAGCCATTTAAAAATTTTATATAAACCAGACACCTTAGTCCAGCTTGAGGTTTGAATGAGATAAGGTATTGTGTTCTAAAATAAATTTTTATTCTCTTGTCAAGGATGTTATTTTAAGGGGTTTAAAAACAGTAACCATTAAAAGGGGATTTAATAAGTGTAACCACCGTAAATAATTTCTATTTATGTTTACAAAATTAAAAAATATTCAACATATTTAGAATACATAAAAAAGTTATTTTCTAAATAGTTTAAAATTTATGTGATTTTACCTGCATACGTCTACATTTTTTTAAAAGAAAATTAATAAGTTTGTTTTGAAAATATTTAAAAAGCTTTCGTTATGGACACGTTTTTTATAGATCTCATCCAGCCTTAAAAAACTAATGTATAAACTTGACACTTTACAGTAGCTTACAGTTTATATTAGCTTAGATTTTTTTTCGAACACTTATGTGATTTTTAATCTCGAGTGCAGGACGTCTTATAACGTAATTTAAAAATGAACTTAACATTTTTTTAATTTGACGTATATTTTCTAGGTTATTATTAAAAATTTACAACTAGAACAAACGAGACTATTCTTTCAAATCTATAATGTTATTAAAAATTTCTAAAATAAACATTATAAAAATAGTAGAACCTAATTTTTATGATGAATTAAACAAAATCCTTTATAATGAAGATTCTAAGTTTCTAATCTTTAACTATATTTTGCCTCTTAGAATATATAAATTTTTCAAATGTATACGTTTTGCATTGTTGTATTTTATATTTACTTTAAAAAATTAGTGTTTGATATTTTTAAATAATATAATCTATTAAATTTAATTCATTAGTAAAGACTATTTAAACACTTTCATGTATTTTCTGCGATATACTTAAAAACTCTTGGCTAGAATCAGAATGTAAAATAAAAAGAATTTTCACAAAAAATTCAATTACATAATCATGATTGCATTTGAGGATATTTTCTTTCCCTCCATTTTCACTTCAGAAACTAAAATCCTTTTTTCTCTAAAAAGTGTACAATTTTTCCCTAAAGATAACATGATATTAAATACACGAATATTTGGAAGTTTTCTCCAAATCTATTTTTATCGTCCAGAAATCTCTTTTCTATTCATACCACATTAAAAAATTAGCTTTTAATCGATTATCAATACCCTTGATAGAGTTTTTTTCATTAAAAAATGTTCTATCAATTATGGCATCTAAGAGGATTTAAAAATAGCAATCAGCGTAAATGTTTTTATTTTTCTTTATGAAGTTCAGAGTAATATACATATATTTAGAATATATAAAAGAATCACGCGCTTATTAGTTCAAGAATGCTTTTTTTTTACTTACATACTTGTAGATTTTTTTAAAAATTTATAAGTAAATTTTTAAAATACAATATAAGTTTTCTTTTTATATGCGTTTATTCTATGGATTTCCTGAAGCCATTTAAAAGTTTTGGATAAACCTGACACTTTATTCCAGCTTGAAGTTTACAACAGATAAGATTTTTTGTAAAATAAATTTTTATTCTCTTGTCAAGAATGTCATTTTAGAAGGTATAAAAACGGGGACCATTATAAGGTGATTTAATAAGGGCAATCACTATAAATACTTTTTAATTATGTTTACAAAATACAAAGTAAAATACACATATCTGTAACACATAAATAAGTTATCTTCTAAATAGTTTAAAAATTATGTGTTTTTACCTGCTTACCTGTACATTTTTTCAATGAAAATTTATAAGTTATTTTTGAAAATATTGAAAACGTTTTCGTTATGGACACGTTTTTTATAGATCTCCTCCAGCCGTATAAAAATATTGTATAAACATGACACTTTGCAGTAGCTTAAAGTTTATATTAGCTTAGTTTTTTTTTTCGAAAATATGTATGCCATTTTTATCCTAGTGTCATGAATGTCATTTAAAGTGGTTTAAATATGAATTTAACATTTTTGTTTTATTTTGTGTATATTTTCTAGGTTGTTATTAAAAAATATATAAAACTTGTAGAATCAAAACTCTTTTTTAATGGATACAGCTATTAAAAAATTGTAAAAGAAATATGAAAAAAATAATAGAACTTTATTTTTATGATGAATCGAATAAAAGCTTTTGAAATTAAGATTCTAAGTTTTTCTAAATCTTTAATGGTACTAGGCCTGATAGAATATATATATTTTTCAAATATATATTTTTTGCATTGTTTCATTTTATATTTAATTTTAAAATATAATATTAATTTTTTTAAGAATTTATAATCTTTTAAATTTCATTCATGAGTACAGACTATTTAAACTGTTTCATGAATTTGCTGCGATACACGATAAATTTGCTGCGATAACTCTTAGAATTAGAAAGTAAAACAAAAAGAATTTTCTCATAAAATTCAATTACATCATCATGATACCATCTGAAGGTAGCTTCTTTCATTCCATTTTTACCTCAGAAAATATAATCCTTTTTTCTCTAAAAAGTGTACAATTTTTCCCTAAAGATAACATGATATTAAATACACGAATATTTGGAATTTTTTATAAATCTATTTTTATCTTCTCGATATCTCTTTTCTATTAATATCACATTTAAATTAGCTTATAATCGATTATCAATACCCTTTATAGAGTCTTGTCTTTTAAAAAATGCTCTATCAATTATGGCATTTAGGAAGATAAAAAATAGCAATCAGCGTGAATGTTTTTATTTTTCTTTATGAAGTGAGGGGTAATATACATATATTTAGAATATATAAAAGAATTTCGCCCTTATTAGTTCAAAAAAGCTATTTTTTCCTTACATACTTGTAGATATTTTAAAAACAAAATTTTATAAGTAGAGTTTTAACATACAATATAAAGTTTTCTTTTTATATGCGTTTATTCTATGGATTTCCTGAAGCCATTTGAACGTTTAGGATAAACATGACACTTTACTCCAGCTTGAGTTTCGCAAGATATAAGGTATTTTTTTGTAAAATAAATTTTTATATTCTTGTCAAGAATGTCATTTTAGAAGGTATTAAAACGGGGACCATTATAAGGTGATTTAATAAGGGCAACCACCGTAAATACTTTTTAATTATGTTTACAAAATGCAAAGTAAAATACACATATCTGTAACACATAAATAAGTTATCTTCTAAATAGTTTAAAAATTATGTGTTTTTACCTGCTTACCTGTACATTTTTTCAATGAAAATTTATAAGTTATTTTTGAAAATATTTAAAACGTTTTCGTTATGGACACGTTTTTTATAGATCTCCTGCAGCCTTATAAAAACTATTGTATAAACATGACACTTTGAAGTAGCTTAAAGTTTATATTAGCTTAGTTATTTTTTTTCGAAAATATGTATGCCATTTTTATTCTAGTGTCATGAATGTCATTTAAAGTGGTTTAAAAATTAACTTAACATTTTTTTTATTTTATGTGTATTTTCTAGGTTATTATTAAAAAATATATAATTTTTGCAAACGAAAATGTTTTTCCAAATGTATAATGTTATTAAAATATGTAAAAGAAATATAAAAAAAATAGTAGAACTTTATTTTTATGTTGAATAATATCTTTTGTAATTAAGATTCTAAGTTTCTAAATCTTTGATGGTACTAGTCCTCTTAGAATATATAATTTTTTTAAATTTATACATTTTTGCATTGTTACATTTTATATTTAATTTTAAAAAATAATATTAAATTTTTTTTAGAAAATATAATCTCTTAAATTTCCTTCATAAGTAAAGATTATTTAAACTGTTTCGTGAATTTGCTGCAATATACTTAAGAACTCTTAGCGAGAATCAGAAAGTAAAACAAAAAGAATTTTCTCATAACACTGAATTACATCATCATAAAACCGTTTGAGGGTAGCTTCTTTCCCTTGATTTACGCCTCAGAAACTAAAAATATTTTTTCTCTTAAAATGTGTACAATTTTTCTCTAAACATAACATGATATTAAATACACGAATATTTGGAATTTTTTCAAAATCTATTTTTATCGTCCCGAAATCACTTTTCTATTAATATCACACTAAAAATTAGCTTTTAATCGATTATCAATACCCTTTATAGTGTTTTATTCATCTAAAAAAATGTTCTAACAATTATGGCATTTAAGAGGATTTAAAAATAGCAGTCAGCGTAAAGGTTCTTATTTTTCTTTATGAAGTGCGGAGGAATATACATATATTTAGAATATATAAAAGAATCACGCGCTTATTAGTTCAGGAATGCTTTTTTTTGTTGTTAATTACATACTTTCTAGATTTTTTAACAACATTTTATAAGTAGATTCTTAAAATACAATATAAAGTTTTCTTTTTATTTACTATGGATTTCCTGAAGCCATTTGAAAGTTTAGGATAAACCTGACACTTTACTCCAGCTTGAGGTTTACAAGTGTTAGGGTATTTTTTGGAAAATAAATTTTTATTCTCTTGTCAAGAATGTCATTTTAGAAGGTATAAAAACGGAGACCATTATAAGGTGATTTAATAAGGGCAACCACCGTAAATATTTTTTAATTATGTTTACAATATACAAAGTAAAATACACATATCTGTAACACATAAATACGTTATCTTCTAAATAGTTTAAAAATTATGTGTTTTTACCTGCTTACCTGTACATTTTTTCAATGAAAATTTTCTAAATTGAAAATGTTATTTTTGAAAATATTTAAAACGTTTTCGTTACGGACACGTTTTTTATAGATCTCCTGCAGCCGTATAAAAACTATTGTATAAACATGACACTTTGCAGTAGCGTAAAGTTTATATTAGCTTAGTTTTTTTTGTTTTTTTTTTTGAAAATATGTATGCCATTTTTATTCTAGTGTTATGAATGTCATTTAAAGTGGTTTAAAAATGAATTTAACATTTTTTTTATTTTGTGTATATTTTCTAGGTTGTTGTTAAAAAAATATATAGTTTGTAGAATCAAAACTCTTTTTCCAAATGTATACAGCTATTAAAAAATTGTAAAAGAAATATGAAAAAATAATAGAACCTTATTTTTATGATGAATCGAATAAAAGCTTTTGAAATTAAGATTCTAAGTTTCTAAGTCTTTAATGGTACTAGGCCTGATAGAATATATATATTTTTCAAACGTATACTTTTTTGCATTGTTTCATTTTATATTTAATTTTAAAAAATAATATTAAATTTTTTGAGAATTTATAATCTCTTAAATTTCATTCATGAGTACAGACTATTTAAACTGTTTCATGAATTTGCTGCGATATACGATGAATTTGCTGAGATAACTTTTAGCGAGAATTAGAAAGTAAAACAAAAAGAATTTTCTCATAAAATTCAATTACATCATCATGATACCATCTGAAGGTAGCTTCTTTCATTCCACTTTTACCTCAGAAAATATAATTCTTTTTTCTCTAAAAAGTGTACAATTTTTCCCTAAAGATAACATGATATTAAATACATGAATATTTGGAATTTTTTCCAAATCTATTTTTATCTTCTCGATACCTCTTTTCTATTAATATCACATTTAAATTAGCTTATAATCGATTATCAATACGCTTTACAGAGTTTTGTCTTTTAAAAAATGCTCTATCAATTATGGCATTTAGGAAGATTAAAAAATAGCAATCAGCGTGAATGTTTTTATTTTTCTTTATGAAGTGAGGCGTAATAAACATATATTTAGAATATATAAAAGAAATTCGCGCTTATTAGTTCAAAAAAGCTATTTTTTCCTTACATACTTGTAGATTTTTTAAAAACAAAATTTCATAAGTAGATTTTTAAAATACAATATAAAGATTTCTTTTTATATGCGTTTATTCTATGGATTTCCTGAAGCCATTTGAACGTTTAGGATAAACATGACACTTTACTCCAGCTTGAGTTTTGCAAGATATAAGGTATTTTTTTGTAAAATAAATTTTTATATTCTTGTCAATAATGTCATTTTAGAAGGTTTAAAAACAGGGACCATTATAAGGTGATTTAATAAGGGCAACCACCGTAAATAATTTTTAATTATATTTACAAACTGCAAAGTAATATACACATATTTATAATACATAAATAAGTTGTCTTCTAAATAGTTTAAAAATTATGTGTTTTTACCTGCATACGTGTACATTTTATCAACGAAAATTTATAAGTTTGTTTTGAAAATATTTAAAACATTTTCGTTATGGACACGTTTTTTATAGATATCCTGAAGCCTTATAAAAACTATTGTCTAAACATGACACTTTGCAGTAGCTTAAAGTTTATATTAGCTTAGATTTTTTTGAACATATTTATATGTATTTATTCTTATATTAAGGATATCATTTAATGTGATTTAATAACTAATTTAAATTTTTTTTTATTTGGTGTATATTTAATAAGTTATTTTTAAAAATTTACAATTCGATATAGTCTATTTTTCCAAATCTATAATGTTATTAAAAATTTGTAAAAGAAAAATTATAAAAACAGTAGAAACTAATTTTTATGATGAATCGAACTAAATCCTGTATAATGAAGCTTCTAAATTTCTAAATCTTTAATGGTACTAGGCCTCTTAGAATATATAAATTTTTTAAATGTATACTTTTTCATTGTTGCATTTTATATTTAATTTTAAAAATTAATATTTAATTTTTTTACAAAATATGATCTCTTAAATTACATTCATTAGTAAAGACTATCTAAACTGTTTCATGAATTTGCTGCGATATAATTAAAAACTCTTGGCAAGAATCAGAAAATAAAACAAAAATAATTTTCTCATAAAATTCAACTACACCATCATAATATCATTATTACATCATGATGAATTAAATCATCATCATCATCATACCGTTTAAAGGTAGGTTATTTTCCTGCATTTTCACTTAAGAAACTAAATTCCTTTTTTCTTTAAAAAGTGTACAATTTTCCCCCAAAGATAACATGATATTAAATACAGGAATATTTGGAATTTTTTCCAAATCTATTTTTATCTTCTCGAAATCTCTTTTCTATTAATATTACATGAAAATTAGCTTATAATCGATTATCAATACCCTTTGTAGAGTTTTATTCATTTAAAAAATGTTCTATCACTTATAGCATTTAGGAGAAATTAAAAATAGCATTCAGAGTAAATACTTTCATTTTTCTTTATGATGTGCGGAGTAATATACATATATTTAGAATATATAAAAGAATCAATCGCTTATTATTTCAAGAATGCTATTTTTTTTACTTACATACTTGTAGATATTTTTAACAAAATTTTATAAATAGATTTTTAAAATACAATATAAAGTTTTCTTTTTATATACTATGGATTTCCTGAAGCCATTTAAATATTTTGGATAAACCTGACACTTTACTCCTGCAGTCTTATAAAAACTATTGTATAAACATGACATTTTGCAGTATCTTAAAGTTTACATCAGCTTAGGTTTGTTATTCTCGAAAATACTTTTGTCATTTTTATTCTCGTGACTTGTATGTCTTTTAATGTGATATAAAAATGAATTTAACATATTTTTATTTGGTGTATACTTTCTAGGTTACTATTAAAAATGTACAACTTCAACAAATGAAACTATTTTTCCAAATTTATTATGTTATTAAAAATTGGTAAAAGATACATTATAAAAATAGTAGAACCTAATTTTTATCTCAAATCGAACAAAAGCCTTTGTAAGGAGGATTCTAAGTTTCAAAATCTTTAATAGTACTAGGACTCTTAGAATATATAAATTTTGAAAATGTATACTTTTTGCATTGTTCCCTTTTATATTTAATTTCAAATATTAATATTTAACTTTTTTACAAAATAGAATCTCTTCAATTCCATTTATTAATAAAGTCTATTTAACCCTTAATTCGGCTAAGTCTGACCGCTACACTGGAGATGTATATTCATAATTACTATATAACATAATTGCCAGTGTTTGCCACAGCTGACATTAATTATCTCAAAAATGGAATATGATATATTTTTTTTTTGTTTATTTTACAGAGATCCTAATGTCTATGCAGACATGAGACAATAACAGAAATTAAAAAATATTTGATAAAACATCTTTTCAAATTATGGGTTAAACTCTTTCATGAATTTGCTGCTATATACTTAAAAACACTTGGCGAGAATCACAAAGTAACACAAAAAGAATTTCTCATAAAATTCAATTACATCATCGTGATATCATGATTTCATCAGGATGATTACATCATCATGAATTAAATCATCATTATCATACCGTTTAAAAGTAGTTTATTTCCCTGCATTTTCACTTAAGAAACTAAATTCCTTTTTTCTCTAAAAAGTGTACAATTTTCTCCTAAATATAACTTAATATTAAATACACGAATATTTCGAATTTTTTCCAAATCTATTTTTATCTTCTCGAAATCTCTTTTCTATTAATATTACATTAAAATTAGCTTTTAATCGATTATCAATACCTTTATAGAGTTTTATTCATTTAAAAAATGTTCTATCAACTATGGCATTTAAGATGATTTAAAAAGAACAATCAGGGTAAATGTTTTTATTTTTCTTTATGAAGTGCATAAATTTAGAATATATAAAAGAATTATGCGCTTATTAGTTCAAAAATGCTACCTTTTTACTTACATACTCGTAGATTTTTTGGGAAACAAAATTTTATAAGTATATTTTTAAAATACAATTAAAGTTTTCTTTTTATATGCGTTTGTTCTTTGGATTTCCTGAAGCCATTTAAATATTTTGGATAAACCTGACACTTTACTTTAGCTTGAGGTTTGCATGAGATATGATTTTTTTTCTAAAATAATTTTTTATTCTCTTGTCAAGGATGTCATTTTAGGAGGTTTATAAACAGAAATCATTATAAGGTGATTTAATAAGTGCAACCACCGTAAATACTTTTTATTTTTGTTTACAAAATGCAGAGTAATATACACATATTTAGAATATGTAAATAAGTTATCTTCTAAATAGTTTAAAAATTATATGTTTTAACCTGCATACCTGTTAATTTTTTTAAAGAAAATTATTAAGTAAGTTTTGAAAATATTTATAAATTTGTCGTTATACACATGTTTTTTATAGATCTCCTACATCTTTATAAAAACTATTGTATAAACATGACACTTTGCTTAAAGTTTACATCAGCTTAGATTATTTTCCGAAAATACTTATGTTATTTTTATTCTTATGTCAAGGATGTCATTTAGTACATTTAAAAATAAGATTCACCACAGTTGTTTTTGCATATGTTTATAAAATATGGAGTTATTTAAAATTTATAAAGATTCTTCTTCTTAGTTCAGTATCAAAGATTTTCATAAATGCCTTTACTTTTGTGAACAAAATTCATACACGGATTAAGGAAATAAAATTAAATTTTTGTAATATTTTTTTTTTCTGTGGAGATCCGAAAGCAATTTGAAACTGTTGGATAAATCTTCCCTCTCCTAACTTGACGTTTGCATGACATTAACAGTTTTATAATTGAGATTTAAATTGCAATGTGATTTTTATTTTTCCTTCGATAAATTTATTCAAAAACATGAATCACCGTAAAGAGGAATTACTGAAATTTTATTTATGTTTGTGAAGTTAAAAAATGTACACATGTTTAGAATATATAAAAGTTTTACCCCTTATAAATGTGATGATTTTCATACACATGATTTGTCAAGTACTACTTTAAAATTAATTTTATAAACATATTTTGGAAACAATCATAGGTTTTCTTTCGAAACGCGTCCAATACACGAATTTCTTAATCATTTAAATGCTTGTTAATAAAATGACTCGTAATTTCAAAGCAGGATTACATTAGTTTATTTGTTTCATACTCATGACAGTTTAATTTCATTAACAATAATTTAATTTAACGGGGCTTAAACCAGAAATCTTCTCAAAAGGATTTAATAATAGCAACAACAGTAAATATTTTATGTTAACAGAACAGTGTGTGTAACAGAATATACAAATATATAGAATATATAAAACTTTTACCCTCTAATTAATGTAACAACTTTGCTTTATACCTACGTGATATTTTCCTTTTTAACAATTCAATCTATGGTTTTCTTGCAGATATTTACGAACATTGTATAAATCTGACACTTTGTTATATCTTGAAGGTAGCACGTAGTTAAGTATTTTATTCTAAAATCAAGTCATTTTTATTTTATTGTAAAGGATTTCATGTTTTCATTCATCCCAAGGTGGTTTAATAACTGAAACAACCTTAAATATATGCATCTGTGTCTAGGAAATGCAGAGAAATGTACCTCTTAAAAATACATAAATGAGTTACGCTTTTATTAGTTCAAAAACTAATTCAGATGCATGTCTGTAAATTATTTATACAAAAACTTTATAAATATATTTTGTAAATAGTTATTTAATTGCATTTTTATGACCGTTCATTTTATGGGTTTTCTAAAGCTGTGAAAAACTATTGGATAATCCTGGCACTTTGTTGTAGCATTGAGCTAGAAAGATATTAGGTACTTTTTCTTTAAATACGCATGTCAATTTTCTTTTATGATCAAGGTTTTCATTTAATTTGTTTTAGTCAGAATCCATGACAAGGTGGTTTAATAATTGCATCAACCGTAAATATTTTTATATAAATTTAGGAAATGCAGAGAAATGCAACTATTAAAATTACATAAAAGGGTTACTCTTTTATTAGTTCAAAAACTATTTCATATGCATGCCTGTAAATTATTTATAATAAAATTATAAATATATTTTTGAAATAGTAAAGTAATTGCATTTTTATGACCCTTTATTTTATGGGTTTTTTGAAGTCATATAAAACTATTGAATAATCCTGACACTTTGTTGTAGCTTGGAGCTAGCACAATATTAGGTATATTTCCCTAAATACTCATGTCAATTTTCTTTTATGATCAAGGATTTCATTTAACCTTGTTTTAGTTAGGATCCATTAAAAGATGATTTAATAATTGCCACAACCGTAAATATTTGAATATATGTTTAGAAAATGCAGAGAAATGTACCTATTAAAAATACATAAAAGAGTTACTCTTTTATTAGTTTAAAAATTATTTCATATGCATGCCTGTAAATTGTTTATAACAAAAATTTTATAAATATATTTTGGAAATAGTTATTTAATTGCATTTTTATGTCCGTTCATTTTATGGGTTTTCTGAAGCCGTATAAAACTACTGGATAATCCTGACACTTTGTTGTAGCATGGAGATAGCACAATATTAGGTATTTTATTCCTTAAATACTCATGTTAATTTTCTTTTATGATCAAGGATTTCATTTAACCTTGTTTTAGTCAGGATCCATTAAAAGATGATTTAATAATTGCCACAACCGTAAATATTTGAATATATGTTTAGACAATGCAGAGAAATGTACCTATTAAAAATACATAAAAGAGTTACTCTTTTATTAGTTCAAAAATTATTTCATATGCATGCCTGTAAATTGTTTATAACAAAAATTTTATAAATATATTTTGGAAATAGTTATTTAATTGCATTTTTATGTCCGTTCATTTTATGGGTTTTCTGAAGCCGTATAAAACTACTGGATAATCCTGACACTTTGTTGTAGCATGGAGATAGCACAATATTAGGTATTTTATTCCTTAAATACTCATGTTAATTTTCTTTTATGATCAAGGATTTCATTTAACCTTGTTTTAGTCAGGATCCCTGACAAGGTGATTTAATAATTGTAATAACCGTAAGTATTTTTATACATATTTAGGAAATGAAGAGATTTGTACCGATTAAAATTACATAAAAATGTTACTCATTTATTAGTTCAAAAACTACAGATGCATATCTGTAAATTATTTATACAAAATGTTTTATAAATGCATTTTGGAGATAGTTATTTTATTGCCTTTTTATGACCGTTCATTTTATGGATTTTCTGAAGCCATGAAAAACTATTGAATAATCCTTACACTTTGTTGTAGCTTGGAGCTAGCACAATATTAGGTATTTTTTCCTTAAATACTCATGTCAATTTTCTTTTATGATCAAGGATTTCATTTAACCTTGTTTTAGTCAGGATCCGTCACAAGGTGATTTAATAATTGTAATAACCGTAAGTATTTTTATATATATTTAGGAAATGCAGAGAAAGGTACCTATTAAAAATACATAAAAGAGTTACTCTTTTATTAGCTCAAAAACTATTTCATATGCAAGACTAAATTATTTATAAAACATTTTATAAATATATTTTGGAAATAGTTATTTTATTGCCTTTTTATGAACTATTGAATATTCTTTACATTTTGTTGTAGCTTGCACAATATAAGGTATTTTTTCTTTAAATACTCATGTAATTTTTTTTTATGATCAAATATATATTTAGGAAATGCAGAGAAATGTACCTATTAAAATTACATAAAAGTGTTACTCTGTTATTATTTCAAAAACTGCAGATGCATACCTGTAAATTATTTATAAAAAGTTTTTATAAATGTAATTTGGAAATAGTTATTTTATTGCCTTTTTATGACCCTTCATTTTATGGGTTTTCTGAAGCCATATAAAACTATAGAATATTCCTTACACTTTGTTGTAGCTTGGAGCTAGCACAATGTAAGGTATTTTTTCTTTAAATACTCATGTCAATTTTCTTTTATGATCAAAGATTTCATTTAACCCTGGTTTAGTTAGGATCAATGGCAAAGTGATTTAATTATTGCAACTCACCGTAATTATTTTTATATATATTTAGGAAATGCAGAGAAATGTACCTATTAAAAATACATAAAAGAATTACTCTTTTATTAGCTCAAAAACTATTTCATATGCATGCCTGTTAATTATTCATACACAAATTTTATAAATATATTTTGAAAATAGTTATTTAATTTCATTTTTACGACTGTCCATTTTATTTGTTTTCTGACGCCGTATAAAATTATCGGATAATCCTGACACTTTGTTGTAGCATGGAGCTACCACAATATAAGGTATTTTTTCTTAAATACTCATGTCAATTTTCTTTCATGATCAAGGATTTCATTTAACCTTGTTTTAGTCAGGATCCATGACAAGGTGATTTAATAATTGCAATAACCGTAAGTATTTTTATATATATTTAGGAAATGCAGAGAAATGTAACTATTAAAATTACATAAAAGTGTTGCTCTGTTATTAGTTCAAAAACTACAGATGCATACCTGTAAATTATTTATACAAAATTTTTATAAATACATTTTGGAAATAGTTATTTTATTGCCTTTTTATGACCGTTCATTTTATGGGTTTTCTGAAGCCGTATAAAACTATTGAATATTATTTACACTTTGTTGTAGCTTGGAGCTAGCACAAAGTAAGGTATTTTTTCTTTAAATACTCATGTCAATTTTCTTTTATGATCAAAGATTTTATTTAACTTTGTTTTAGTCACGATCCCTAACAATGTGATTTAATAATTCCAATAACCATAAGTATTTAAATATATATATATATATAGGAAATGCAGAGAAATGTACGTATTAAAATCACATAAAAGGGTTACTATTTTATTAGTTCATAAACTATTTCAGATGCATGCCTATAAATTATTTATACAAAAGTTTTATAAATATATTTTTGAAAAAGTTATTTTATTGCCCTTTTATGACCGTTCATTTTATGGGTTTTCTGCAGCCATATAAATCTATTGGTGAATCCTGACACTTTGATATAGCTTGGAGCTAGCACAATAAGAGGTACTTTTCCTTAAATACTCATGTCAATTTTCTGTTATGATCAAGGATTTCATTTAACCCTGTGTTAGTCATGATCCCTGGCAAGGTGATTTTATTATTGCAACAACCGTAATTATTGTTATATATATTTAGGAAATGCAGAGAAATGTACCTATTAATATTACATAAAAGTGTTACTCTATTATTAGTTCAGAAACTACAGATGTATACCTGTAAATTATTTATACAAAATTTTTATAAATGTATTTTGGAAATAGTCATTTTATTGCCTTTTTATGACCGTTCATTGTATGGGTTTTCTGAAGCCATAATAAACTATTGAATAATCCTTACACTTTGTTCTATCTTGGAGCTAGCACAAAGTAAGGTATGTTTTATTAGTAAAGGGTTACTCTTTTATTAGTTCAAAAACTATTTCATGTGGAAGACTAAATTATTTATAAAAAAAATTATAAATATATTTTGGAAATAGTTATTTTATTGCCTTTTTATGGCAGTTCATTTTAGGGGTTTTCAGAAGCCATATAAAACTATTGAATAATCCTTACGCTTTGTTGTTGCGCGAAGCTACCACAATATAAGGTATTGTTTTCTTAAATACTCATATCAATTTTCTTTTATGATCAATGATTTCATTTAACCTTCTTTTAGTCAGGATCCATGACAAGGTGGTTTAATAATTGCGACAACGCTAAATATTTTAATATATGTTTAGGAAATGCAGAGAAACGTATCTATTAAAATTACGTAAATGTGTTACTCTTTTATTAGCTTAAAAATGATTTTTTTATTCGTGCCTGTAAATTATTTATAACAAATTTTTATAAACATATTTTGGAAATAGTTATATAATTTTCTTTTATGACTGTTCATTCTAAGGGTTTTCTTAAGCCATATAAAACTACTGAATAATCCTGACAATTTGTTTTCTTGAACTTGAACAATATTACATATTTTTTCCCTAAATACTCATATCAATTTTCTTTTATGATCAAGGATTTCATTTAACCTTGTTTTAGTCAGGAACCCTGACAGAATGATTTGATAGTTGCATAAATAATATTTTTTAAATTTATGTTCAGGAAGTGCAAAGTAAACAAGCCTATTTAGAAAATAAAAATTAATTAATTTTTATTAAGTTAAAATTACTTTTTGTAAACGCATACCCGTAAAGTTTTGTAAAGAAAATTTTATAATGAAAGTTTGAAAATATTTATATAATTATATTTTTATGGAAGTTAATTTTGAGAATTTTCTTAAGACATATAAAACTATAGGATAAATTTGACATGTTTACAAGACCTTAGATAGTTTGTCGTAAAATATTTATATCATTTTTATTTTTTTATCAAAGATAACATGTAAAATGCTTTAAAAATATAAACCTTCATAAGTGTTTCTGTTTATATATTTGAAAAAATCTGAGAATATATAATTACTTATATAAAAATCCATTTTTAATTCAAAATTTTCATTTTTTATTAAAAATTAGTGAAACAACGTAATTTTTTTTAATATTATTTAATTATTGTTCAAATCTGGAAGCCATTCATACGAATTGAATAAACTTATAACCTGCCAAACTTTGAGGTGTGCTGGATTTTGAATTTTTTTCTTTTTTTAGATTTAAGTTCATATGTCAATTTTATGCAATCTTCGATAATATCATTCACAAATAGCAATTACACTAAGTGATTTTATTTGATTTTTAAGATAAGCAAAGGAGCATACATATATTTAGAATATGAAAAAGAGCTGTCCTCTTATTAGTTCAAGAAAAATGTTTCATACCTACACGAAGTGCAAAAGACATGTTTACCAAACAGATTTTTATCAGATGATATTAAAAATACTTAATATTTGCTTTTTAAAGACATTATTTCTGTGTATTTCTTGGAACTATTTAAAACTATTCGTTAAACCTGACATTTTCTTGTAGCTAGAAGTTTGAGATTAAGTGATTTTTCTCCTGAAGTACTCATGTAATTTACATTCTAGCTTGGCGATGTCATTTTAATAACAGAAACCATTATAAAGTGAAGTAAAAATAAATACTACCTTCAATGTATTTATATTTACGAATATTTAAAAGAACTAAAAAAAACTTTCTGTTTTCCTATCCCTAAGCTCTCTATTGTCTACTTTTTGTTTTCTAAACTCAAGAATCACCCTCCCTATTACCTTCTTTTAACTTTTAGCTGTTTCATTTTTTGTTCCTTGTCATTTTTCTACTTACTGTTTGAAATCTATGGATTAGAGGACTCGGCCCAGGCAATCCAGTTCCACCATCGCCTTGTACGCCTTGTATAAGTTCCAAACCGATGATTTGTTTTCCCAACAAATTTTAAAATATTTTTTCAAGGAACATTTTATTATTAAATATTTTAAATACTCACTTATACGTGTGAAATTTACGGATTTTCTTAAACAATTAAAGCTACTAAATAAACCTGGTACTTAACTGCAGCTTGAAGTTTGTATGAGATTGTGAATATTTTTTATTCTAAAATGTACAGGACACTTTTATTTTTTTTGACAAGAATGTCATTCCATGCAATTTAAAAACTGAAAATATCATAAGTTCTTTCGCTTATGCTTAAAAATGCCTAAGTAAAGTACCTTCCTCAGTACCTAGCTCAGGATCAATATTTTTACGAACTTTCATAAACAGTAATTCATCTAAAATTTATGAAATATTTAAGCATTTATATACATATATTATTTAATAAATATAAATAATTAAATTACTTCATGTATCGCATACGTTTGATGTTTTACAGGCCTCAGTATAGTTGAAAACGCAGAGTATAGACCCAGGGTGCTCCAGAGTATAGTTGAAAACGCAAAATCAATTAATAAAATAAGTCTCATACTTAGGTATGTTATAGTTCTTTTACTGCAATAGTTTCATTTATGGTACCAATGCAATTGTCTCGCATTTAATTACCAATCTTAATGATCATACAACGCAATTGCCGAATTCGCAGAAATGTATGAAATTTGAAATAGTTTGGTTTGAGAAATCGTAGATATCGTGAATGAATCGAAAACCGAAAGGCTAAACGCGTGTGCTCCAATTAATCTTGCTGCCGCTGATAATTGCGTGTAGCGCTTCGGTTATCTTCTAACTAGAAGTCATTTCTAATTAATTACTAGTCGTGGCTAGGAAATCAGATTATACTGTGCCGATTCTAAGTTCTGCAGTCCATTAATATGTAATTGATTAATTTATGGAATGACGTTAACTCAAAACACAATTTGCTTTTATGCGATAAATAAGACATACAGTTAAAGAATATTGTTTGGCTAGTACGAAATATTAAGCACTGTTACATACCACAGTTTTATATTTCAAAACACATATTTCAATAAATTACAATATATATATATATATATATATACATATATATATATATATGTATATATATATGTGTGCGTGTGTGTGTGTGTAAATACAACTATATATTAATACAAGTATATAATTGATTTTAAGTAAAAGCATAAGAGTTCCTTATTCAAGTTAAATGAAAAGCATTGTAACTGAACTTAAATGTTCAATAAGAGGAGAATATAAACTTATATTTACAAACCTAGAAAGTAAAATTTATAAAGATCTCTCAGATCATGTTAATTTTTTTTTTATCTTTGCAGAAGCAGTCAGAATGTTTACATATTTTAAGTTGGTAAAAATTCTCAATTTAAATTCTTCTCATAAATTTCACACGAAATTTACATATTGCCTACGACTGTGAAATAGTTATATAGTAGAATTTTGATATTTTTATGGTTTACTTTTAATGTCTAAGCGTCCATTTAATAACTGGAAAATATATATATATATATATATATATATATAATATATAATCTATATATATATATATATATATATATAATATATATATATATATATATATATATATATATATATATATATATATATATATATATATATATATATATATATATATATATATATATATATATATATATATATATATATATATATATATATATTATATATATATATATATATATATATATATATATATATATATATATATATATATATATATACATATATATATATTGTAATTTATTGAAATATGTGTTTTCAAATATAAAACTGTGGTATGTAACAGTGCTTAATATTTCGTACTAGCCAAACAATATTCTTTAACTGTATGTCTTATTTATCGCATAAAATCAAATTGTGTTTTGAGTTAACGTCATTCCATAAATTAATCAATTACATATTAATGGACTGCAGAACTTAGAATCGGCACAATATAATCTGATTTCGTAGCCACGACTAGTAATTAATTAGTAATGACTTCTAGTTAGAAGATAACCGAAGCGCTACACGCAATTATCAGCGGCAGCAAGATTAATTGGAGCACACGCGTTTAGCCTTTCGGTTTTCGATTCATTCACGATATCTACGATTTCTCAAACCAAACTATTTCAAATTTCATACATTTCTGCGAATTCGGCAATTGCGTTGTATGATCAGTAAGACTGGTAATTAAATGCGAGACAATTGGAGTGGTACCATTAATGAAACCATTGAAGAAAAAGAACTGTAACATACCTACGTATGAGACTTATTTTATTAGTTGATTTTCAGTTTTCAACTATACTCTGGAGCACCCTGGGTCTATACTCTGCGTTTTCAACTATACTGAGGCCTATAAAACGTCAAACGTATGCGATACATCAAGTAATTTTATTACTTATATTTATTAAATGATATATGTATAAATATTAAAAATAAATATTAAGCATAACTAATATTAAATAATAAACATAAATAAATTTTAAAATACTATATATGTATAAATATTAAACATTTATAAAATATTAAATAATATATGTTTAAATGTTTAAATATTTCATCATTTTTAGATGAATTAGTATTTAAATTGAAGTGGACATCTGTGAAACAACAGAGTCATATATTGAAAGTATGAGTAAATTGGGTTTATATATTAATTGTTTTCTCTCAAATACAATATGAGAAAATAAAAAATCCAACTTTAAGGTATGTCTATTAAAGTATGTAGTGATGGTATAGTAACTATTACAATTTAATTGGATTGAATGTTGTAAGAATTCCAGAAACTTAAATTTCTCAGTGAGTATCCCCTATATAATAACAGTCTATCAGTCCGTCCTCGAATTTATGAAGTGCTTGGACTTGGAATGGATAGAGGCATCCATATTGGATTCTTGATGAGATATGGTTAAAAAAAATTCCAGCTAATAAATTTTTTCTTCAGATCATTTTTCGATCCAATTCTAAAATAAATTGATATAAATATGCTTCATATCACAGCGAAAGATACTGTCGTCTTTAATACGTTCGAAATCCATCCGCTAACACTGTTCGAGCGTTTAATTATTTCAAGCCCTATATTCCCTGGTTAAGAGCAGGAGATTAAATTTATGAATTTATCACATAATAATTAGGTACAAATAACATTTTTTCTAGTATAATGACATCATTCCTTCAACCCTCTCATTTATTCATTTTTTATTTTCAATTATTTAAATATCGTCTGCATTATTTTTATCCGTTTTGTAACTGAACTTAGATAATACGTAAATATTTTTTTTATATTTGACTTAAATAGTAGATTACATATATGATAATTTTAAACTAACCATCGATTATTTTTTGTTGGAATGAAAACTTTATCACCGGTATCTAACTCCAGGGTGTAGTGGAAATGATTATTTCATTCCTTTACTTCCATTAATTTCTATTGCAAAAAAAATGGGAAGAGCTTAAAGATAATTTCGACATATCTAAGAAAACTTTTAATTATCTTTCTAAACGAATTCAATATGATTCTAAACTGCATTCAGAGTATCGAGAGACTTCAGGGAAGTATGAAGATAAACAAATTATTGAGCATGCACCAGATAATTCTCACCCAAAAAACTAAATTTTTTTACCTGATTCATAAGGTACTTTGAATTTTGGAAAATTAAAAATTTTACTGATCGTGTCATATGACGGGCTATATGCTACTTCCAAAGTAAAGATAAATTATTCTAATTTTCATCTTATTCTATTCTTTGGAAAAAAACAGTAATATATATATATATATATATATATATATATATATATATATATATATTATAGTTACCTTCGAGTAAAGGGAGTTAGTGAATTATATAAAATTTATTCACTTATTATTATGAATAAATATTATTGAAACTGGGAATAAAATAAATGTACATGTAGCAGGGCGCAATGAACACTAATTTTATTTGGGTTATTTGGGTTAATTCTATTTTGTTTTTGTAAGTCTCCAATTTCATAAATAAGTTTCTATAATGGATTTATTTGAAGAAATTTATGGATTTCATTGTTCTTCACATAAGTAGGTAATTAAAACTGGACAAAAACTGCAACAAAGAAAAGCCTAATACAAAGTGCTATGTCTATCTACACCAATTAAAATGGACTTTTGAAAAAACAAAGTGTTGCACTCTGAAACATTGAGA
>CM063508.1:106663018-106673018 GCA_032207245.1 Pardosa pseudoannulata | reverse complement strand
CATTTTCTAAACAAAACAAAAGTTTTCCCTACCTTTGAATTTTTCTTATAAAACGAAGGCTTATTAATGTCAGACATTACTAATCTGAAATTACTTCGAAATTGTTATCGAATTTATTTATCTACTATTTGGTCTGCCGAAAGGTCTTAAACTTTGTATAAATTATGTATGAAATATACCTTTGAATATAATGTAGAAACGTTTTCGTAAAAATACAGTTCAAGGATGTCCGGTAAATAAAGTAATATTTTTATTCATGGACATTCGTAGTGACTGTTTATGTTCAAACATATGACTCTAAAGAAATTACTTTACACAAGTCAAACCATTTCTTTTACTTTTAATGGAAAAAAACACTTTTAATTTAAAAATATTTTGAATATGTCAAATTTAACATAACACTGCTGTCAATAGCTGTTTAGAAATATGTTTTTCACTTTTCAATAAATAAAATATTTTAGATAAATTTGTCCTGGGGGTTTGTCAAAAGATTGCTTGCAAACTTTTTAACTGTTAATCTTTAATAAGTTTGAGGGTTATCTTTTGTTGGGGAGAAAATATTTTTAAAATTTCTTCTAATGAAAAATCCTAAAGCCATATCTAGGAAAATACCTGAAAGGATACCTATTCAAAATCTCATACTTGTGATTTGAATACAGATTGCGATAAAAACAATTTAAACAGGAAAGTTCTCAAAAGTAATCAGCAAAAAAAAATTATGTTTTGGAAAAGTGTGTAGCATGTTTAACTTCTTTAGCATAAAATTGGTAAGATCTGTCTAAGTAATTATCTTAAACGATTCAGTTTACATTATTTAGTTTTAGAAAATACTCTTTCTCATTTCAGAATAAATGGAATGATCCATCTCAATTTTGAAAATAATTATCTTTAATGTATTCAATATAAGTTCATAAATAATACTATTAAATATATCACTTAAAACACTAAAATATACTTAATTCTACATTAGTGTAAAAACTATTTTCATACATATTTCATCTACCAATAATATTCATTAATACTTTTAACACTGCATATTAGCCAATTACATCAAATTTTCTGTATGTTTAGTATTAGTATAAGAATGTCAATATATTAAGCTTTTTCACATTGAATTACTAATGCATATACATCCATTTACAGGTTCCCAACTACACGTCTTATTTGAAATTGCTTTCCATGGAAGTTTGTTCCCATTTTATAAAGTGCTCCAATCGATATCCTTGAAGAAGATAGTGCTAATCATTTTGATTCAATAAAATACCAAATATTTATTCAACACAGCATCTCTCCTCAGCTGAATTAAGAAATGTAAATCAAGATGCTATTGGATAACTACAGAAAACAAGAACTTCTTTCTAGCACAGTTTTTTTCTGAGATATTGTAGTAGAAGTTTCTATACCTATTCCAAATCATATACGTTTAAACAGGCATGTAGTGAAATGTTTTGTCATGGGGTAAAAGAAGTACGCATTTACACCTTTAAACAACCAGCGTTTCATTTAAAATAGTGATCAAGATTCGCATTTATTTATTTTATATTATTTCTAATGCATAGTTATACCACCTACTAAAATAGGTGATACAGTTAAGGTTTGGATCAAACAAATTCATCAATGTGACGCGGATAATGTAGTTTTAATTATTAACTTACATGTCACCAAACAAACTATAAAACAAAATTCTACTCACCAAACATGAGCTGGAAATATTATTAGAGACAACATACCTCAAAATTTATCCTGAGACTTATAAAATTATATACAGATCAAGACCGATAAAAAAACTGCTATAACATGTATCGTAAAGATAAAACGTTGGAACAGCAAGAAAATGAACAATTTATAGGAGCAATTCCCTCACTATAAAACGCTTTACTTCTTAGGTGCATTCAATTATTACAATTTTGCATAAACCACATTATGTCTATTTTTCTGCCTCAAATATATTTTGTGAGCTTTATTAAATTTTTGAACGTTTAAGAATGATGTACAAAACATTTTAACTATTACGAATATCATATTTTTTTTCAATTCTGAAATGATAAATCGAAATATTTTCCTCTTACATCAAACTGAGTATTAAATAATAAATTTTTCCTACAGCTGCGGCAGCTCAGTTGACAAAATCAACGATCTTGTAACTCCGGTTAAAGCTCGAACAAGTCTACGTTCCTCGTGTTCATAGATAGTGACTGGGGAACGTAAAATATGGTCGTGGTTGCACTGTCCTCCAAGTTCTCGAAGGGCTCAACTGCTCTAAATTACGAGGACTCACTGGAGCTGAGATTTTTTTCACCCTAGCAAACAAAATTAAACAAAAGACAGGAATTTTAGAAGAGACTTTAATTAAAAAAAATGCCATCCATGTTTTTAAACAATATTTCTGGGATAGTAGGCCAAACCTAGGGATGCTGACCCCTACTTCTAAATTACGAGGACCCACTTGAGTTAAGAGTTTTTTTTTTTGTTTTTTTTTTGGATCCTAACAAAAATATTTAAACAAAAGACGAACCCCTGTACATTAATTCGTGTGTATTCGTGTGTCCTCAGGCCCACAGGACTGATTCGTCCAAGTGGAATTGGCAGCAAAAACAACAACGACATGTTTCGTACAGTACACATATAAAATAACATTCGCTACCAGTTCAGCTATTATCCTTTCTAGGTCATTAATCCATTCTAGAGATTATATTATAACTATGTCTTACTTATGAAAGAATGACGTACGAATATTTCCTGCATACCGTATAATCAAAAGCTTATGTCTGAGGTTCGAACTGTTAAAAAATACATTACTACGCACTTGTTTCTTTGTATTTAAATAGCAGGTCAATGCTTTTCTGATTGTATGGATTTTTTAATGAACAAGATACAGCAAGCACAACGTGTATCGGTACAAAAAACTGTGAATTTTTATATTTTTTGTTAGTGAAAGTTATTCAAATTCTGCTTTAATAAGTAATTACAATTAAAGTAAATCTCGTTAAGTGTATAGTGCGCATAGTGCTCTGAATAAAACTAATGAATACAGTGGCGTGCAGTCCATATGTGCAGGGTGTGCACTGCACACCCTGGCAAAATTATGAGGGACAATAATTTTCTGCTCCTATGTCTACCTATCTTTATATGGTATATAATTTTGGGTATATGGTATTTTTATAATATGTTCAAATTTTATGTTGATTTCTTTGCTTGTATTCCCTCAGTGCGTGTGGAACTATGTGCTGCACCACGTAGAGCGCAAACGAACATAGGAATTTCTGATGTACACGCACTGCGCACTAAACTGAAAATCAGGTATTATATGTATGGGCTACTGGAGAAGAACGGCATAGTATGGAACTGAGGCAAGTGCAACTATTTTTCCTGCACTTGGCATTCAGAATCATCCGAAGGTACGGTTTATTGAGCGTTGTATTAGACCGGGGACTTACGTGCTAAAGTGCTTTTGGTTTTTTAACTGATTAACTGGCCATACGATTTTGCAGACAGTTAATGTTTAAATTTATATATTGTAAGATTTTGTTTCCATGGAAATATAAAAGAAGTATTTCATCAATATAAATTGAAATGTTTTAGTGTGGTAAAGTGATTTCGGTGATGTATTATATTTACTGAAATAATTAGCTGAAAAACAATGTTGTTTTGTTTTAAAGAAACAAATTTTAACAGCAGAACAGTATAAATTTTACTATTTTTTGTGTCTTACAGACAGTATATAATTTATATTTGTAGCACCATATAACTGGTTTTTAAAAATTGTCAAGATGTTTTTCGCAGAATATATGATTTGTAAATGTTAAAAACAATTAATAAATATAATTTAATCCACTGACCGAACAAGAAACATTTCGCTCTATTGTGCCAACGTGCAGTGAAATCCTCTGCAAGTGGAATAAACGTTCGGTTTGTAGGCACCAATGAACATCCGGATGAGGCACCGCAGCGGCGGCCACTATATAGTGCTACGTTTGCTGAACATACAAGTTTTTCATGGAAGCCCGAAGCGTTGCTTTGTCGAAGCCGATATGACACCATACATCTAAAGACATGATTTTTGCTTCAGTGGATTTCTCATAAGTTTAGAAGTTTTTATATTTATAACTCGACTACTCATAGGTAAATATTTTATTTATTGTAATCTTTAAATTTATATTCATAATAAATCCGTTTCAGAATGGAGAACTCAGATATCTCAATAATTAAAGATTTATTGGAAAATCCATGTTCTCTGCACACCCTGCATGAAAACCTACCGCACGACACGAATGAATATAATTTAAATACTATATAATTTGCCTAAAACAACATATAGCTCTTTATATTTGTCTTTTGATTAAAAAGCAATTATTCTTTCTTAACATACTGTAAAATATTACCATCTATATTTTTTTACTTTAGTTTAAATATAAAAAAATATTAACAAATGAAAAAAATTAATATGCAAACCTCATTAGTAATAAAATAAATGTGAGTAAGAAATGCTTCAGACATATTCTGGGCTTCTGTTATAAATAGAAAAACAATATATGGCTATATACTAATTAATCAATAAGGGAAACTACGTACAGTTTTTAAATTTCTGTTTTGACAAAAGCAATTTCTTATTTTATTAATTAATTCTTAACCGTCCTATCTTATATATTTTCATACATTTGTTCTTTGAGTAATAAAAGCATTTTTTGTGTTTAAGATTTTTTATAGATTTAAGAAGAATTTATAATGTCTAAAAGATAAAAAATCTTTCATTTATAGAAAAAAAACCTAAGCTCTTGGAGTGTAGACAAAGATTAAACTGTCTAGACATTTAAAGAATGAAATTTGAATTTGGTAAATCAAAATGTATAAATATTGCTTAAATATTTCAAAATATTTTTTACGTCTTCCAACGAGTAATAAATTAATTCTTCACATTTTGACCGATATTTCTTTTTAAGTCCGCCACACAAGATGAAAAGAATAATAACAGAACTGAAGCTCATATCTGAAATAATATTTTTCTGATCTGAATATCTTTGCAATCCATTTTGCTACAAGTAAGGAAAAACATTAACAAAAAGATCTTATCGGTAATCGAAAATCGATGCAAATCGATATATTGATATAAGAAAAACCACGAATTTCATCATTACTGGTTAAAAAATGCATGTTATCGTGTAAGGATGAAACGGTTTATAAGGAAGTACGTGCCGTGTTCTTTGGATTTAATTAAATTATTTTTTTAATAAAAGTTTCCTAAAGTTTATTCCTGATGTATATTTACAAAAATAGTTATTTTAATGGTTTTTACTTAATACTTTTCCCAACTTAACTAGACATGAAAAAGCTATGCAAAGGGGAATATTCGTAATGCAGTTTGTACTAAGATGAACAGTTTTTTAATATTAAAATACTTAAATTCATACAAGATTTACGGCATTCTCAGTTCTTATTTCAAATATTTTTAAATTAATTAAATTTAAAAATTCTAGGTACACAGTTAAACTATTTGAGGATTATTATTTATTTTAAAATTACAAGTATGTTATTTCTATCATATTAAAATTTTAATATCAGACATATATATACCCAGGAAAAAGGCTTAACTAATTTAAACTGGTTTAACTATTCACAAAATTTTTAATATTTAATAAATGCTTTTGTATAAAATTTTTTATGGTTAAATATTTAGTTTTCTATAGTTGAATGCATGTATTTATAATTTTAAATGCGATAATCATTGATTTTAAAAGTTCATAATACAATATACAAAATAAAGCATAAGTAGTAGATTTTATTATAGTTTGGCAGATATTATTGCTTTTTGGTCTGAAAGATTAAACATCAGTAATAAATTTTGGAGTCCAAAAAGATAATATATATTTTAATAATTTATGACTACGTGCTATATAATAAATATCTAATGGATAGAAAAGCTGTGAGCATTTTTTCTTTGGTTTGTTCAGGTCATGGTTATGCAAAATTATTTTATGACGTGAAGTAATAATAAAATTATTTTATGATGTGAACTAATAATAAAAAATGTCGTGCATGTTGACAGTAAAGGTTCATTAAATAATTTCTGGAAACACAGAAGGTCTGAAACTTCTGACAGAAAAAAATTATCACTTAATATATTTTTAGAAAAATTATTAAAGACAAATTTATTAATGGAGACATATTAAGAGAAAAAGCAGATCTCTGTCACACTGCAGATATAGTTTTAAGAAATTTTGATACCAACCAATCTAAGCATTCTGAAAGTTTTTTGTAGATATGTTTAGGCATGTGCAAAACTAATTGTCAATAATATAAGATAAACTTACATAAAAGCTGAAATTTATGTTATTAATCATACCTGGATTTAGGACATACTTGGATAGGGTCAGACTTATTCACACTTTTCTGTGGAAGGTTATCACTCCAGTAAAAATGAACCAGCTTGCTCTGTTAACATGTTATATATGCATTCTATGTGGAATGCATGTTTATATCATATTGAACGGTGTTCTTATTTTTCTGTAAGTCATGTCTACCAAGCAATCTTCCTACATCCTACATACTAAAGTCCCTCCTGAGAGGTTACGGCAATTATTAAAGTTGATATTGAAAGTTTACATGCAAAAGTTTGACCAATGTTTCTAGAATCATTGAGTAGAATTCATCCAACAAAATTGAGAACACGTATTTATTCACGTTAAGTCATTCAAGTCGTTAGCAATGGTAATGAATGGGTCACATTAATCTATTGGTATTTGTTCGCGTTTTACCTAATATCTTTTAATACATCATTTTTACATATTTAAAACGCAGAAACTATTTTCTTCAATCATTCCTCATCGTTTAGGACCTTCTAAAACTTTTATTGTCCTGCTGTTTGTGAAAATAAGCATAGCACGTACATACTAAAAGATATAATTCAGCTGGATAGTAAGTACTCAGGAATAGTGATTCAGTAACCGGGAGTGCCCCAAAGACAAGTATATTTTTGTTATAATGTACGTATGCTAAATATCGTTTCTCTAAGTTAAATGCATTCCAATTATCATTTCCATTTACAGACACCAGCGCCCAGGCAGAATTTTAAAAGGGGTCGTATATTAATTTTGTGCAAACGCCAAAAGTGGATGATAAACGACGAATTCTAGAACCCAGTTTTTGAGCTCCCCTTGATCTTTATGTCGAATATTTTGAACAAAAACATAGCCAAGGCATGGAGACCGATTCACAGAACTTTAATTAAGCTAATAAATTCTAAATATAATTAAGTAAGAACTTTTTTCATCTAATAGTTATTTGATAGTTTAAAATAATTTAATTAAATATCAGTGTTTTAGTAAACAAGTGTTATAACCAAGTGATGGTTATATTTCGATTAATGCCTACCTAATTTAAAATGTCTGCTCTATATAGTTTATAAAATAGTACAAAATTTGTGTAAAGACATTAAAATTTTAAGTTTGAATTTTCAATCACTTTAACAAGATTTTAAACATTTTTTGTTTAAAGTATTTTTCGAAGTTCTTCATAAGCTTAATACAAAACGAAACAGAAAATTTAAATATCACTTGGCGACAATTTGAGGATCACTTTGGACACATGGTAGCCAATCCACTAAACATACCATAAAAAATTCTACCGTAAAACTTATTTTTGTTTTACAATGGACTAAATTATTAAGATTAATCAAAATTTATGATACAATATTTTCTTTTTGAAACGTATACTAAAAAGCAAATTTTCAAGATGAAAAGTGTGATTCGTAAGGAGATTTTGAACAAAAATATAGCCAAGACATAAAGACCAATCCACAGAACTGGAAATAAGCTCATACATTCTAAATGTAATTTGAGATGCAATTTTTCACCTAATAATTATTTGATAGTTTTAAAATAATAAATTAAGTATCAAACAGTGTTTTAGTGACCAAGTGTTATAACCAAGTGATGGTTATATTTTGATTAATTCCTACCTATTTTAAAATGTCAGCACTATATAGTTTATAAAATAGTACAAAAGTTGTTTAAAGACATTAAAATTTTAAGTATACATTTGAATTCACTTTTTCAAGATTTTAAACATTTTATGTTAAAAGTATTTTTCGAAATCCTTTATCCGAACGATGGTCGAATGGTTAGAGTGCTGGCTTCGGAACCGAAGTTTGTGGGTTGGAATCCCATTGTGTCATGGAAGTTCGTAGCCGTTCGGAATCGACATTAAGCAGTTGCTCCCGGTCTCATTAGCTCTCGTGTTGCCAAAAGTAGACCATAGCGCTCCAAACCAAACTTCGAAATCCTTTATAAGCTTAATAGAAAACGAAACACAAATGTAAGTGTCTCTTGGCGACAATTTGAGGATCACTTTGTACACATGGTGGTAACCCACTAAACATACCATAAAAAATTCTACCGTAAAACTTATTTTTGTTTTACAATGGACTAAATTACTAAAATTAATCAAAATTTATGATACAATATTTTCTTTTTGAAACGTATACTAAAAAGCAAATTTTCAAGATGAAAAGTGTGATTCATAATTTCGTACATAACTCTGCTAAAAATGCCTCTTACTACAAAGTAAAAAATTGACAGTGAGTCCTTACTTTACTATTTAACATATTGTTTCAAAATAAAACAATACTTTAAACGAAATGAAGATTTCGAAATAGAAAACAAAGTTAAAACTGTATCATTTTAATTTCTTTAATTTTGCTACATTCCATTATAAATCCCCTCTTTGAAATTAATATTTCTTTTTTTTTCATACTATTGATTTATAATTTTAAAATATTCAGACTCAGAGGAATGGAATTCGGGTAGTAAAAGATTTATATATCTGCTCATTTTATCGTTTCATCTCTAACATGAAACATTTATTCTCCAGGCTTAATTAATAACTGGAATAAGGGCAAAAATAATTAAATGTCACGAATCTCACCCAAAAATCTTGCATTGAAAATGTATGTGTTTTGTACTGGATGCGAAGTTTTAATTTGGCATAATGAAATATGAAAGCCTTTATTTCAAATCTAAAATTATCTTTTAGTAATATTTCTTAAAATGTGTCTTTACGCTTAAACAATGAAAGAAAAATAATTAAATATTTTATTAGCTTTTGCGTTTATTCACAGTAAAAAAGAAAAGAATAATTGACTTTACTTTTCATTTATTTTAACTCTTAGTAGCCATGAGCATAATTTTAACGATCTGCATTACTAAGCTACAGGTGGAACATTATGGAATAAGCTGGTGTGTTTATCTATGTTAGTGAAATAGCATAAATTATTAGCATTTTTTATTATTTGAATTCCTTATTTATTATTTAGTGTTTTATGTTTTAAAATAACTTTGAGATAGATATTCATTATTCAAAATGTCAGCATTTAACATTGGATTCTTGTATGTCTGAAATTGTGTATTTCTTATGAGTTTAAACACTGTTAAAAATTAAATATGATTAATATCTATAATTTTATCCAGTTAAGGGATAATACAATTTCATCCATCTATTATTTTAGCCACTATAATTTTAACCAGAATTTATGGAAAATTTACTTTGCAGCCAGTTGAAAAAGAATTATTTTGTTCAATTATATAATCAATCCACTTTTCCTTTAAGAGGACTGTGATAGATATTTTTTATTTCAACTATTGGTTTTTTCCTCCTATTATATTTTTCCATATATTCTCTTCGAATTTTAATAACAAAGTCTTATTCTAAGACCTGAAAAAAAACGTAATGAAAAATGCCAGCATGTGTAAAAGAAAAGATTACAGATCATTTCAATAAAGCTCATTTTCAAACGACGAATGATGGCCGAATTGTTTAGGTACTGATCTTTGGTACCGGAATTCGTGGGCTAACCCTGATGGCGTTCTGAGTTAACTCTCTTATCATTGATTTAACTCTCTTATGAGACCGTTGGAAAATAGCACCAAAAACAACCATTACGAAGCAATAATTAATAGCTCTAAGAATAACTAATATTTTATTCGTGAATGTTTATGTATATATGTAT
>CM063508.1:106645518-106658018 GCA_032207245.1 Pardosa pseudoannulata | reverse complement strand
TTCTTGTTATTACTGTAGATAATTGTTATTGCTCCGATTTAGATATCCATGCAGTATCATTAATATTGAAATGTCATAATGACAGTTTAAGTCCCTAGCGTTTAATACTGATACGTTCTAATATCATGCTGCACGTAAATGAGGAATATTTTAAAGGAACGAATGAAATTATCTATATTTTAATCCTACAAGGAATGTTTAAATCTGTACAGCAGATTTCTCGTAAGGATTGTGATTCTAATTTCTAGTTTGACGAAAATGTTCCCAACTTCAAGAACCGTATTTCGCTCTCCGTAATCCATCAAACTTAGGACAGACAGTTTAGATTAATGAAGGTATGATAGAGGGTATGATAGCTTAAATAAAGATTGGATTGTACAAGAAACGGGAGTATGTATAGTAAAATTCTTAACGCATAAGAAAGAAACTGGCTTAAAAATCAATAGAAAATCTTAAGCGCAAAATAAGCTATGTGGTAAAAATATTTATCTCTAAAACTGTCATGTAGCACTCATTAATGTATATTCAGCATAATTGCTCCTGAATAATAGTTTAAAGCCTGAATCTTGAGTAATTCTACTGAATAATCACTATCGAATAGTTGAATAATTTAAATTTAATTTGTTTTTTTCTGCATAAATTTTAACAAATATGATATGTATGTATGTATACATATATATATATATATATATATATATATAATATATATATATATATATATATATATATATATATATATATATATATATGTATATATGTATGTATATATATATATATATATATATATATATATATATATATATATATATATATATATATATATATATATATATATATATATATATATATATATATATATATATATATATATATATATATATATATATATATATATATATATATCTATATATATATATATATATATATATATATATATATATATATATATATATATATATATATATATATATATATATATATATATATATATATATATATATATATATATATATATATATATATATATATATATATATATATATATATATATATTATATATATATATATATATATATATATATATATATGTATATATATATATATATATATATATATATATATATATATATATATATATATATATATATATATATATGTATATATATATATATATATGTATATATATATATATATATATATATTATATACATATATATATATATATATATATATATATATATATATATATATGTATATATATATATATGTATATATGTATATATATATATGTATATATATATATATATATATGTATGTATGTATTAAAGGCAAACTTTATATGCAAAGTAAAGCTTTAAAATAAAATATCTGTCACTTTTATTCTATGTAAGGAAACAAAAAATTAGTTAGCTAGACTTGGAATATCACAAAATATGGATCCAAACAAACATAATTATAAATGACAGCATATACTCAAAACAATTGTTTGTTAGATTGTTCGTTCGCAAATCACTTCCATGTACAGACGTAGAAAATGAACTTTTTATGAAACAAAAGAAAAAGATCTAGAAACAATTTTTAGCTTTCACTTATAAAGGGACGAAAGACATTAAAGTGCTCAGTGTAAATTCATGTTTCAATTAAATTTTTATCGTTCTCATTTAAAGTTAGAATTGTACTTCACTTGTTTCTTTTATGGCTTTAAATTATTCAAATTTGAAATATTGCTTTATCTCATATTTCTTAGATTAGTAAATTAATCTAATATAGGATAATACCGAATGGTATTGACCTGTTTCATATTTCTGAAAGTAGCAACTAGATAATTCATATATTAATGCAATTTTGTAATGATAGAAAACAATACTATGCTTTATGTTTTTTATCATCTATGTTCAAGTTCTATAGTTAAAATTCTTTGTAATACAAATCAGGCAGTCAAATAATTTTGTATTTTTTTAATTACACGCTGATGCACTAGTAATCTTATAACATTTTCGAACCAACTTCTTACTAAATTATAAAACGTATCATTCAAGTGTTCTACTTATCTCTATTATTTTCAAAATGGGCATTGTGTTAGCCCTCGTGCTTCTCTTCCTGGAATTTGTTTAGGATGAATTGCATGGAAGAATTAGACTAATTTTCATATGAATAATTTTTTTACAATAACCAATTAACAATTATGATAAGTAGCATTACAATATTGATTATTAATGTTTCTATCATTTATGATCATTAGTATAAAACAAAATAAAATATTTTAAATTTATATCTAAAAATAATATAATTGACAACATTCTTAATTTTCAGTATATATTAATAATTTACCTATATTATATAGTTTTGGGGGTTTATTTAATATTGAGGAAATTAACTGTTTATACAAACCACCACATAAATGACACAAATAATAACTACCTGATAAATATTATTTTAATGACTTTCCTTAAAATTTTGTTTTGAAAAAAAATTGGAAAAAAATCATCTCATTTTTTAGTTTTATTGTTAAATACAAGGAAATAAAACAAAACAAAGTATGCAGGTTTTAAGTTGAATTTTTAATTTTTTACAGGTGTAAAAGCATTTAGTTTTGAAGTTTTGATATTAGTTACTATCCCGAGTTATCTCGGGAAAATGGAAAAAAGTTAAATATCGGCCTTTGTGGGATAGTTTTTGAATCAAGAGACAGCACAAAGTGATACCTGACATTCTGAACACTGGTATCAGGTCTTATTTTGTATCGCCTTACCTCTGAAATCCATTTTTACATTAGAACAGAATACATTGTTTCGATTTGATTTTCTTCCATAGTAGAAATAACATCAGGAAAGTGCTTGGATATTAACCTAAGTGTTAAAGGACTAATACAAGGTCTTCTTGATGTCTCAGAAAACTCGTCACGATGATTTTCTAAAATTAGTTTTCTACTCAGTGGAAAACCCGTTCTGCCAAAAGGACTGCAAAAAAACAAACTTTGACAAACTACCTATCAAACGTGAATATTTTCTTTCATTTCTTCGAGGCCGAGTAAAACCGTGGTAAAACAAATTGAACAGACAAATTCTGATTCCCCGAGTTTTCTCGGGATAATAATCAACTGTAATATATACGAGCCCGAGATAACTCACAATAAACAGACAAACGGTTAATTAAATAGTGCCACACATATTGTATCATGATTAGCGTATTTTGCTTCCACCTGATGGGTTTAGGTTTGATTCCCAATTCAGGTTAATGTACTTCTGGGTTGTCAATTTATAGTTCCCTTATAGGATATTTACTAACCCGTATTATGCTACCATAAGAAACAACAGCAGCAAATCAGAGGATATTATGGTAAAATGTTAAAAATGGCAAAGTAATCAACATTTCTAAAACAATTTACTTAGTTAAACATCAATAATTATATATCAGGTTCCTTAAAGTTCAAATTAGCAGTATAGAATTGCTCATATTATGTATTAAAAAAAGTGATACAACCAAAAACTGATGCAGACAATTTTATTGTTATTATGGGTTACGACCGTGGATTATATACAAAACACAAAGTAGTTTAGTGAAATTTCCTTTGTCAGATTCTCTCTCTCTCCTTCTCCTTCTCTCTCTCTCTCTCTCTCTCTCTCTCTCTATATATATATATATATATATATATATATATATATATATATATATATATATATATATATATATATATATATATATATATATATATATATATATATATATATATATATATGTATGTATATATATGTATATATATATATGTATATATATATATATATATATATATATATATGTATATATATATATATATATATATATATATATATATATATATATATATATATATATATATATATATGTATGTGTGTGTGTGTGTGTGTGTGTATATATATACAATATTTTGCATTTTTGAATAATTATTATAATATAATTGTACTTTTTAAGAACCTATCTACTATGGTTCCATTTATAACTTTTTTATTAATAACGTACATTATTTTTCTTTTTATTAATCCACATATAGAGAGACATTTTATGCATTTTAATTCTTTCAGGTTTCTCTAATAGGTGGTACTTAACTTACACTTACGATAATGCATCGTAATATTTCAAACAATTTATCATTTAACACTTTAGTATAAGACATGAGCAAAAGTGCTACGTTTATAAACTGTCCCAATTTATCAAAATAAGTTATGAGATTAAACTATGGTTTACCTGAAGAATTTTGACTAACATTGATTAAAGAGTAGGAGTAAATTCTTAAAACTATATAACTCTGCAGCGCTAATGACTTTGAGAGCATTTGAATGGTCATAGTTTAATAGAATCCGGGTTTACAAAATTTATACTAAAATATATCAATTCATTTTGCAGAAAGATAAATAATGAACATCCTTTCAACTTTGAATAATGAGGTAAATTTAGTCTCAAAGTTTGTAGGTCTCTAAGCTAAACAAGTTTCACAACTTGAAATATATTTCAAAATATTCAAATAAACCCGAAATATATTTGCAGGTAATTATTTATATCTTGAATTATGAAAATTACTATTAGATGCATATAATATTTCGCACTTCTCTCTTTTTTTAATTTAAGATTACAGTGATGGGAATTGTTTCTTAAATTAAAACAACTCTGAATTATCATAAAAAATTAATACATTACAGATTTCATTAATTGAAAATTTAAATGTACTTTTTAACAGATTTACTAGAAGTATGTTTTAAGATTACTTTTTAAATCTTCGGTCATGAATCATCATGAATGTGCATTTATTTCCATATGATTTCTTCAGATTTGTCTCTTTATATTTTACTTTCAGACCAAAGGATTGAGGTCTTAAGAATCTCATAGATTAATATCCAAAAAAGACACAATAGCGTTACTTTGAACAATAATGGTGGTGTTTTGTAAGGATTTTTCCAGGCTGATCCAACTGAAATTGCTACATTGTACCTTATCAATTTATAAAATTGTATCAATCGGCTTTTATATGATCGTTTTACAAAGGGGAGAAACTTAAAGAAATTGACTTGTAAAATTTAAGATTGTAGAGTTCTAGTAGACATTTGGATGTAGTGGTGTTTCTGCCAAAAAATAATGTCAATTGGATTGCAAGAAAAGGCTCAAATATGTTCCAAACCAGATGCCTAACATTAAATTACTGTTCTCTAAAAATACAATAAACAAATTCTGGATAAATTGCATTTTCAGGAACTAATAAAAACTAATTAATAGGAGTTAAGGATTTCTTGGCAATTCTCAACTGTTTTATCTCAAACTGTTGCATAGTTCTGTTTTTGAAACATTATGAGTTTCTGGCTGAATATATTCGTTTTGGGACTTATAACCAACCTGTCCTATCTCTAACACAACAGAACGTATGAATCGCTGTCATCTCAACTGTTTAACGTCATATCGGGGCGACTTTAAGACGAAACTTTATGAATAAATGAGATGACTAAAAAAGCAGTGATTTCGGTCCATTGTTAGGTAATTTACTCTTTTATGTTTCTCTGTCACTCACTGCGATGAATTACCCTAATCAATATGAGGTTAGTTTGGGTTGGTTTGGAGCGTTAAGGTCCACTGTTTTCCACACGAGGGCTTATGAGATTGTATTTTATAGTCCTAGTGTCGTTTTATTTCCCTCGTTTTAAGGATCGAAGTTTGTAGACTGACGACTACAAACATCGATACCCAAAACGGGATTCAAATCCTCGAAGACCGGTTCCGAAGAACAGTGCTCTACCATTCAGCCATCCTTCGGAGTTGTACTATAGAATATAAAGTGTTCATGATGCTTTGTTGGAGATTACCCTCAAATATAATCATCATCAGGAGACATATAGTTGTTATTGTTTCCCATACTATTGTCCTTCAAGCAAGAGTACATTCATACCCATATACTTTTTTATTCTGCCTGTTCTCTCTGTACACAAAAATATGTGTAATGCCCCCTCTAATTTTAAACCTGTCAATCCGGGATTTTAGTCCCCCCATACCCGCAAATACATGGCAAATACTAGTTTATCATGATGTTTGAGTTTTGTAACTGCTTTATAATTAGAAATTTTAAAAAAATATCCAACATAATAAAGAAAGGTTCACCCCACTAAAACAGCACAGTGGTCTTAATTTACAAAATATTAATTAAGTGAATAGAATAGTTCTTTTAGCTCTTTTAAAATTTCCCTTTTAAAATTTGCAAATTAACTTGAAGTATAATTAATGATAATTATTTATACTCTCGTTAAGAATTATTATAATTTCTCTTTAAACCAATATTTTTTACTAATTATTCCTTTATTTATTTTTTAAAACTAAAAAGTCAGATGTTTTCATTTTTACTAAAGAGAATAAATTATGCCCTAGTGCAAAATATTTAATGAACGCATTAAATATTCTAGGATTAAAAAATATTTAATTTACTTTTATTATAAAAATTTTCAAATATTTTTAATTTAGATAACTTCTGTGCAGAACAATGTTTTGGTTTGTAATCAAAAAATTAAATTCATTGAAAAATTAAGAAAATATACAGGAATATTTAAATTTATTCATTTATAATTACTGAAGGCCTCCATTTCATAAAATGTTTAAAATGTGCTTCGAATATTTTAAATTAAAAAAATATTGCATTTTTTAAGTTAAAAATATATTTAAAATATGATTATAGATAGTTATTCATATCTTCAGATTTGAATCAATAAACACAAATGTATTTCTTTTAATATTGGTTTCTTACTGTATTTTAAGAGTGGCAACACATAATCGTTACCTTAGTAAACATACTAAGTGATATCCCTTAAAAATATATATAACGATTACATCAAATATTTTAAGAATAAATCATAATTAATGAGCATTTATTTTTTAACCTCTTTCAATTTAAAGGAGGAAACAAAGAGTAAGTTAATATATACTTCTACATACTTTAATGGACCTATGCTAATTTCCAGTAGGTCTCCAAACCTACTAATCAACCTCCTATATTGAGATTTTAGTCTTATATTTATATATTGAGGGACATGGCAATGTTACGCCAATAAAATCAGAGCTATTTTTTTCATATCATTTAACAGTATATAGTATAAAAATCTACGTCGAAAAAATATATGCACAATATACTAGATGTTTATCTTATATAGGGCTTTAAAGGTCAAATACGTACAGTACAATAATTACAAATAACTACAGTCTAATATATTCCAAATATTAAATTAAAAATTTTTGTATTTACATCACATTCAGTGACACATAATTAGACGTCTTAATACGAAAACCTAATTTGATGGTTTAAAGAATTGTGTGTAGGGCGAACATTTGCCTCCATTTGCAATATATTATAATACCCATAATTTGGATTTACTTTTGAGATAAAATTTATGGTTATTTGATAATTCAATTTTTAAACATGAAATGTAACTCTTAAAGCTTTAAGAAAGCAGAATCTTATTGTATAATGTTGATGCTATAAATGTAATTTAAATAACAATTTGAACTGAGCTATAAAACCTTTAATGATATTTTCAGAGGTAAATAATTTGAGAGTACAACTTAACTTGAATGTAACATGTTTCCTAATCCACAAATGAAATGATTGTCTTTACAACTGAATAAATTTAGCCTATTATATCTCATATCCTGTTTAGTCCAATCTTTAATTTATCCATCATACTCTCATTAATATAATCTGCCTGTCCAAACTTTGATGGATTATAGAGAGTTAAAAGCAGTCCTCGAATTTCCGATAGTTTCTGATCAATCCCGAAATGAAAACGGCAATAAGATTCAGAACTTTGTTATACAAACTTAAATATTACGATGAGGATTAAAAGTTTGTGATTTACAATTAATTTAAATAATTCCCTTTGTTAATTAATTATGTTTCTAAGCCTTACTGATTAACTAATAATTAGAGTGTTCAGAGTCTTAATACACAATATTAAGCATTTGATCCATGTTTTATCTGCATTATTGCTATCGTTCAATGGCAATAGTAAACAAATTGTGGTTGAAAGGTAGTACTATATCATTTTTGATATCGTTTTATTAAAAAAATCTTTGGCCAAAGGAACATTTTTCTTGTAATATAAATCTTTTTTAAGTTTCATCAAATCTGTTTCGCTATTTTGTGTTTGATCTGTTTGTTCGCTTTTGTGTTTATATAACAGCGATCTTTTTCATTACTAATTAATGGTTGATCAGCTTATTACACTCGTCTTTAGGTGTAGCTGGAACAATCCTTAAATGGTTGATAACGACTGTGGGTAACTTATGCTCCGAACTACAAAACATCCTTGTTCTACGGGTAACTGTTTATGAATAAGGTGACATCGCGATTTGAAAGTAGCGATATAAGATAAATCAATATAATATTTTACATTTTTATATTTTTATAATTACTTGGACTATTTTTTAGTAATTAGTTAATTATTTTCTATGTCTTAATACACAAATTACTTACATATGTCATGACACAACGAATAAAAATGTATACATGAATGGACAAAAGGGATCTAAGCCTTATTGAATAACTAATAATTAAAGAGTTCATAGTCTTAACCCTCTAAGCGGTTCGCAAGTAGAATTCCGCCAAAGCGATAATGTCTTCAAAGCGGTTGTCACGTACAATTTTCGAACTCCAAAAACATTCCAAAAATTGATGTTATGTACATTTCTGCCACCTTTTTCCCATATGGAGTTTTGAGGTAGGAGGGTCAGGTCGATTGTTTAGGAACTGCACACCTACTCCCTGAGGCACAAAGACGCTGATAGCTTTTCATGGCTTTGTAAATCTCTATTTCGAAGTATTTCGTTTGCGGTAACATATGTATCTCTAATTGCACCACTTAAATAGATTGGATGACTTTTTATTAAAAGAGATAGAAATCATTCTCTTAAAGAATATTTTTATTTGTACTTTTAGAACCCATTATTTCTTATGGGATGATATTCGAGACTTGACGACCTTTATGTGTATTAAAAATTAACAATCTATAATGTCTATTTATATATCTATTTATAACCAGAAGTAAAGGGACATTAACGGGTGTGGGTTTCCCGTATTCCAATCGAATCGGCAAAGGGTGAAGTAAAAAATCATAGAACACTTTGGTCACTGACACAATGCAACTTTAGCGGATTTTTGGAGACTTTTTTTTCCTCGGTGTGTTCCACTCGGATCGTTAATACACAATATTAAGTATTTGATCCATATTTTAGGAATATATATTATAAGATATTAAATATAATGTTATTAAATATAATATTGTTAAATATATTAAAGGATTTTAGCTGCAGTTTTCTTTGACATACAGCAACTATTAGTCAAAATAGATTCATATATGGTGTCAAAATCGTTTATTATGTTGAAATCTAAATTCCGGGGGGGAGTAAATTTATATTACTTCATACAAGATAGTAATAAAAGAATAACAATAAAATTTTATCACATAAATCGGATTCTGAAACTCACTTTTGAAGATCAATAAGATTAATAAGTTTTGATATTTTGACTAATGTGTACTTTCGAGCAGTCACTTGACTTATTTTTTAAAGGCTAAGTACTCTTTTCGTGTTTGATGTGATGTAAATTTAATACTCCGGGTAAAATTACAGATATTTTGTCTCTAGTTACTGCATGCGATCTGGACTATAATGCATTTTGTTTCAAAGTAACATCTGCCAAATAAGTTTAGTTGGAACAAAACTTTTCCAACCCAAATCACTTAGCTCACGATTTCTTAGTTGCAATTATTGAAATTTGGGAACTGTGAAACTTCATTTTATGCTATTCATTAATGCATAGAAGTGTTAGGCTCACAAAGAAAATTGTATTCCGAGATGAAAATTGCTTAGCTATCCATTTTCTTAATTGAATTTAGAAGTTCTCTTAGATCATTCTCACCGAAACTTTGGAGCAAGTTTTAATCAGATCCTATTCACTTCATAGGCAAAGACAAAATTTTTGACTGTCATATCACGCAAGTCTCTAGGAAGTGCTAATTTATCTATCCTAAAGTATATTTATACCTCATGCAAAAATTAAACTAGGTTAATTTGGTCACGAAGTGAAATACGTTTTACATAAGAGAAGGAGGGGAAATTACATACTGAAATATCGAAAGGTAACATGACGTGATATACTGGAGACTTTAGGAAAGTTCATTAGAAATTAAAGGTCTCATGATGAAAAATTAACTGAAAAAACCTTTTCCAACACTTTTTTAATATAGTATTTATACTCTCTCTCTCCCTGTGTGTGATATATATATATATATATATATATATATATATATTATATATATATATATATATATATATATATATATGTATATATATATATATATATATATATATATATATATATATATATATATATATATATATATATATATATATATATATATATATATATATATATATGTATATATATATATATATGTATATATATATATATATATATTATATATATATATATATATATATATATATTTCCTTAAAAACCTCCTCTCTCCCATTCTAATTCCTTAAAATAGTTTTCCCAGCCTCTAACTATCTCAATCAAAGGAGTTTCTTCGACTTAAAATTCTTTGGATACATTTCCCAAAGCTTTCTGCACTATAAAAGTAAATTTTCTGTCTATTCGAAAAGTTTTCTGGCTGTCACCGGCAAATGGCTCACGGGTTTTAACACTTAAATTCGCTGAGTAAGTTTCTCGACCCTTGAAAAATTATTTCTGTCTTCGATCTTGAGTGCACCTCTGTTCGAGGAGAGTGATTTGTTTGTTTGTTTTTTTTGTCTGTCGTTGACTAGTAAAGATGTCCGTTTTAGCAGCTCTAAAATAAAGTTTTAGTTAGACATGTGCATTTCTCTTCCATGTGTCCCGACTGCATCGTTATAACTGCTAGCTGGTTTAGGCTATTCCTTGCCCAGGAGCCCGGGCAAGTAAAAACAGTAGAGGCTAGATAATTATGGTGACTAGAGAAAATTATTATATACAGTAGAACCTCCATAAGTTGACCACCTAAGGGACTGTAACTAAGTGGTCAACATACGGAGGTAGTCAACTTAGGGAATTTTTAAAAAAAATATTTACTAGTACAATATTATGCGCTTTATATCGTCTTCCTTCAGAGTTGGGTAGTTTTCAGTTTCATCGTTACTTGGATCATCATTCTCTTCGCCACCCGTTTCTCGTATGGCTGTGCTTAGTCCCAGGGAGTATCTCCCTGAAGATTGCCTCTAGGTCTCGTTCAATGCATGTTATTAACTCATCCTTCATGGTAACATAAATTTCAAAATTAACTCCATCAAAAACTGGCAATTGAGATAGAGGAAGCTCATACTTTTCACTGATGTTGTAGCTGTAATAAATCCAGCTTTCTTCTATCAGTTCTTAATCGTAGCTTGCGTAACTTTATTCCAAGCTGAATTAATACAATGAACAGCATTCAATGCATTTACTGACGCATCTGTTGATGATGCCAACGCAGAAGGACAACAGGTTTGTGCTTTCATACCATTCCAGAAGTTGAGCTCTGTAGTGCACTTTGAATGACTGAATAATGCCTTGATCTAAAGGTTGGGTTTTCGAAGTTGTGTTTGGAAGCAAACATTTTAGCTTCACACTTGTGAGATTATTCACTTTTGGGTGGCTGGGGCAGTTATCCATGGTAAGTAGAATAGACCGCTTCTTTTTCCTCATTTCTGCGTTAATTCCTCTAACCCACTCTTCGAATAAAGCACTGGTCATCCAAGCGGATTATTAGCTCTCCAAAAAACAAGAAGGCCATCAGGTTTTACATTTTTAAATGCAAGGGGTTTTGTGGTGTTGCCGATCACCATAGGCTTCAATTTTTCTCCAGTCATACTAGCACATAGAAGAACAGTAAAACGCTGTTTTGAAAGTTTTCCTCTTGTGCAAGAATCACCCTTCATTACTAGAATTCTATCAGGCATTGCTTTAAAGAAGAGACCGCCTTCATCAGCATTAAAGATGTCCTCATCTTTAAAACATTTAGCAGACTCTGAGACTTTTTCAATAAACTTCACCACTTCAGCTGAAACCTCATTCGATTCCCAACACAAAACTTTTTGAGAAATCTCGTATCGTAGTTTGAATTTTTCAAGTCAACCTGCTGACGCTTGGAAGTCTTTGAAGTTCCCTGTTTTCGGAAGAATATCTTTCCAGATATTCCTTGCGTTTAAAATGTTGCTCACAGTTGACTTACTCACACCAAATTTTTCTGCTGTCTTTCTTTGGTTGCTGCTTTCCAGAAAATTAAGAAAATCCACTTTCTAAGTTCTTTAGGGTTTTCTTTGTGCCAATTTTAATAAAAAGTCGCAAAAAAGCGACTGGCACTACCACGACGCGATGTCCAGAAAAAAAAGAACAGAACGTGTTTCACATGTGAGCGATACACGTTGTTTTCCAATTCTGCGTAGTTCGTTCATTGCTACACTGCTACACACATACCCCTCTC
>CM063508.1:106615518-106638018 GCA_032207245.1 Pardosa pseudoannulata | reverse complement strand
TGTTAGCACTTCATAAATGAGGTGGAATGTACTAGGTGGTAAACTTTATTTACTTGATGTGACCCTGCCACTAAATAGTTTAGGCTTCGTTAAAAACACATTTAACTTCATTGAAAGATCGTTAGAGATTTATTCTTTAGGTTTTCTTAACAAGTAGATTACAATCTAGAAACTACTATGTTTGATAAATTTTAGGTGTCTTTATAAACGAGATTTTTCTCTGAAATAGAGTACGCATTATACACGATTAAGTATGATAAAGTAAATCCCAAATAGTAGAACTAGAAACAAATTCGATGTGATCAGATGGTGGCAGTAAATACCAGCTATAACTGTGTCGTTTGAAATTTACCTATTCAGGTGTTTGAATTTTTTTCTGTTAAAATTACTTAACTGTAAGTTAAGAATAATGGTTTCAGTGTCTTCTGGGTTTTCGAAAACAACCACAGTTGCTTGTATTATATTACTTGTATTGGAACATCTATTTAACTTAGGTAATTTTAACTCCTTGTATTATACAATGTACGTAAGACTTTTTGAAGCTAAATATGAACAGCTATCATTAATTGGACGTATCATTAATTAACGAACCCGAACACGTATCATTAATTAACGATAAAACATATTTTTCGTTATTGCTATCATTGTCATTTTTCTTCTAAAATAGGTGTGGGTTATATATAATTATATACGATCGTAAAAATCCTAAATAGGGACAATGCAGACAGAAATTCGAATGTGTTCTAAAAGTAAGAGTTAAAACCAATATGTTATTTCTAATATATCTAAATGTGTTTCTAATTCATCTAAATGTGTCTAAATGGGCTTCTAAACGTGTTGTTTCTAATTAATCTGTTTGAATTATTTTGTATAAAAATTGCTGAACAAGAGATGTAGGATGGTAGTTGAAGGATATTTCGAATGAAATAAAAATTTCGAATAAATTTTCGAAATATCCTATCAAGTTACTTCTTTTCTAATATATATTCAAAGAATTCATCTTTAAGAAACCTAGGTGTAAAAACTATATTGATGGATTTCTGATTCTTTTTCTGTGTGTGTGTTATATTGGCATACACATGTATGTATTTACTTCTATATTTAGAATAAATTCCTTGTAGAATTTTTACTTCTACATATAGAAATGTTTACGCAAAGAGTAGGATATGTATATATAACCGAGTGAGTATCTATGAGTTTGTATTAGCATTATACGTTTATGTATTTACTTCTATATGTAGAATAAAACTGTTCTTTATCCCCAAAACTTTCCTTTAGAAAGCGAGATAAACATTTTTTTCTGGCTACGAAATTCATCTAGGAAAGGAATATTTACAGTGAAAGAAGTACATAACATTTCTGATATAGAGTCTAAGAAGTAAGACATTTCGAGGCTTACAGCAAATTATATTTGTATGGACATCCTATGTGAGAAATATCGACAATGCCCTAAGAAACTGAAGGACTTTCATTTATCCTTCTTTCCGGTATTAACGCGATCGAAGAAAATATTTCTTGCTTTCAGTTACTTTTATTTTAACTTACAGACCTTCCTCTCCCAGTTTTTCTCTCTCTTTATATATATTTAGTAACAATTATCGTAATATATTATTAAGCTCTAACGCTCCCTTTTAATACCAATTTGTTATACACTAATAGTTAAATTCTTGAAATTTTTCATGCGGTTTTCACAAATATAATGCAGTAATATAATGCCTAACCATTATAAATTTCCATATTATGACTTAAACGTCTGAGAAATTGTTTCGTTTACTTATACATGGCTGTAGTCTAAGTCCGACATAAATTGCTTAGTGCATGTGATAATTAAATTACTGATGTTTAGGTTATCGAATATATATATATATATATATATATATATATATATATATATATATATATATATATATATATATATATATATATATATATATATATATATATATAATATTTTATATATATTATTATATATATATTTATATATATAATATATAATATATATATATATTATATATATTTCTTAATATATATGTATATATATATAAAATATATATATATATATAAATATATATGTATATATATATATATAAATATATATATATATATTATAGATTTATAATTATATATATATATATGTACATATATATATGTACATTAAATATATATATATATTTTATATGTATACATATATGTACATATATATATATATATATATATATATATATATATATATATATATATATATAAATATATATATATATATATATATATGAAATATATCAAAATTATTTAACTTTAATATTTCCTTAAAATCCTCCTCTTTCCAATTTTAATCCCTTAAAATATTTTTCCCAGCCTCTAAATGTCTTAATCAAAGGAGCGTTCTCGATTTAAAATTCTTTCGATACATTTCCAAAAGCTTTCTGTCTTGTAGATGTCAATTTTAGGTATATGCAACACGTTTTCCAGGTGTCGCTGGCAAATGGCTCCTTCTATTTCTTGATCTTAACACTTAAATTCGCTGAATAAATTTCTTGTCAATTGGGAAAATTCTTTCTGTCTTCACTCTTGGGTGGACCTCTGTTGGATCAGAGTGACTTTTGTGTCTTTCTTTTGTCTGTCGTTGACTAGTAAAGATGTCCATTTTAGCAGCTCTAAAATAACCGTATATTTATATATGTGGATATAATTGTTATCATATATATTATATATATATAGTAATAAAACAATATACATAATTATATATGATAAGGAATATATATTTACACACACACACATATTATATATATATATATATATATATATATATATATATATATATATATATATATATATATATATATATATGTGTGTGTGTGTGTGTGTGTGTGTGTGTGTGTGCTTATGTGTGTAAAGGTATTTTTATCCTAAAAATTATCCTGCGTAATTATATTTATTTTGAATTTATTATCAGTTTCAATTAAATCTTTTCTTGCAAACTTAGAGAATATGTTTGTCCCCCCCCCTATTGATTCCTTCCGATTTTATCGGAGGGTAAAAAATATTCTGACGCTGAAACTACGTCATCGACCTTACCTACGTGACTTGTAAGTAATTTCAGATTGGTTTGCACAGACAACCATCTAACCATGATGTACAGGTTGCAGGCAGTCGTTCGTGACAGTTGATGCATTCAATAAAGTATGTCAGTTTAATCAAAACATTTCCTTTCGTTTTCACTTCCCTACGATTCTTTGGCTGCATGCTGACTCCACAGCAATAAACTGCCTTTGTGAGGAGACAAAAACCTCGTCACAAATAACGTCGGTAATATGTATAGATTTCATTTAAATTTCGATAAAACTTTAATTAAATTAATTACCTTCGTATCCCTCTGCTTTTTCCACTTGAAGCTACTCTCATTTCCGACAGGAATCATGGATTTTTTCCATGTACACATATGCCGTCACCCTTCTCCAAATATTCACCCTTCTTTGTTCCAGAGAATACCCACAAAAGAAGAAAGAGTCTGGTCTTTACTAACTTACTTTCTATTCAGCTGTGTTGCCATTGAAAACAGTGAAATATTAATTACGTCGTTTTTACCGACCTCCAATACCGACCTCCAGGCCATGTCACTTCAACAACAATTTTAAGCTGAAATTACAAAATTAATGTGTCAAAAGTATTACGGATTTACGAGCCAAGTTTTGCTCATGTGTTATGTTTGCACTTTCAACCTGGTTTTTTGTGTGATTTCCGTTTGTCACAGAATAAGTTACACTGGATGAAGTTAAAACTTTCATTGAAGGAAAAATAATTTTAGGAAGTAGAATTTTGATCAAGGTTATTTAAATAATACAATGAAAACGAAGTCTTAAAATTTAATGGGATGAGTACCAATGCCAATCAAAAATGAGATACATAAATGTTAAAACATTCCTAAATACACAATTTCAACACTCAAAGTTTAATACTTAGTCAATTATACGCAAGGCTGTTGATAAGGGGGGGGATTTAGAGGTCCGGTCCCCATCTGAAAACCTTAAAGACCGTTTCTTGGAAAGAAAATGGATTATGTGTGTGGAAGTGTTATCTGCTTAGCTGTGCAGAGACAACGCTGTGCTTAGAACAGTGACGTTGAGTAAAACAGTAGATGCAACTTGTATTCAGCAAGTAAGAGCAGACCGAGGAACACTTTTGTCGACTCATCACAAAATTGAGGCACATTTAGAAGAAATTGTGAAAAATATTTGTCGAAAATTTTTAAAAAAAATCATATTTTAGAATATACAGGTAAAAATGTGAACATTTTCATTTCCTTTCAAAATTATTCTTTTTCTTCGGTAATACTTCTGTTTTAAAAATTAGAAATTAATGCCATGTATAGTTTATATCTTTTCAATGTTAATGTTACTATTAAATTCATTTTGTAGTTACTACATTACTCAATCAAGTCTATAAACTTGTTCATTATATTATTTAATTATTTTGATGTTTTAAAATCGAACTGCATTGTTATATTCATTAGCAGTATGCATACATAAGAAAACCTGTAGTTTTACTGAATATCATTCACAAAAAACAATGTCCCCCCATAATATAATTTCTGGCTACTGCCCTGATTATACGAGATTTATACGTATATACCTAAGTACTACAAGATATCATGACGAAACCAGTTCAAGTATTTTAAAATGTACTTAGTTCTAATGCTTCAATTTGTCAAAATATATTTAGCATGGTCAAAATATCAAAATTATAAAAATTATTATTTTTTCTACAAGGAAATAATGATATACATATATATGAGTGTATGTAGGTATGTGGATGTAAATTTAGTTATATGCTAGCAAAGTTGATTCCAATATCTATATATTTCAAATCGGGGAAATACTACATTTTATCACAATTCTTAATCCTTTTGCCAGACACTTATTTTTGATATTAAGAAATATTTATTTAGACTGAAAAAAATATTATTTTACTCTAATTACAGTTTAATAAATAATAATAAAACAAAATAGTACGTATCTTAATTTGAAGTTATTATGATTTCCAAATAAAAATTAATTTTGTTCTTAATAAATCAAAATGTGCTTCTATGCTTAAAATATCATCTTTAATAGCTTTCAAATATTTTTCATTTAATCAAAGTAATAATAATTTAATTATAGCTGGCTTGGCTGCTGATAGTGTATAGAAAGGAAACTTCTAATTATGAAAGCAGTTGATATTTATTTAGGGAGAAAAAGAAAAGAATATTCCATTTTTTAGTTTTTAAGCTGAAGATATAGTTTTATTACTAAATGAAAATACCTTTTAGTCAAAATGAAACATTCTAAATATAAGACTAGATTCATAAACTAATTTTTACTTTAATGACTTAATTGGTAAATGCAAAATAAACTATATATAATGGTTTCTTATTAAGTAATCGGTAAAATTTAAGCATTAAGTATTTCCAGATTTTCCCTTATAGATGAAAGAATTTGAATAGGAAATTCTAATTTTGAGGAATTTACATAATTATTAGTATGGCTTTAAATCATTTTATTTCTTATTATCCTTATTAATAAGAAAGCTAAATATATTCCAATTAGTAAACAGTTTAAATATTTTGGATACACTATATTTCATTTGCACACTTATAGAGCTGTATTTATTCAATTTAGGGTAACAAATAACATAAAATTTTGATTTAGAAAATATAAACGTAAGTAATAATATAATATAAATTTAAAAAGTTTTCAAATATAAAAGAAAATATTTTTAATGCAAAGTGAAAAATGTAATAACAATTGAGTTATTCTGCAAAAATATTAAAGTCCTTCAAATCTATTGCATTTCCATTAGTTACTTGATTTTTTTACCTCATGTTTAAAATTTATGTTGGATTATAACTTTGGATGAAATTATATATATATATATATAATATATATATATATATATATATATATATATATATATATATATATATATATATATAATACTCTTTAGGACAAGCATATTAAAAATTTCACAAATTAACACTAAAAGATATTATTTAGAATTAATTTCTAAAGTAACATGATACGAATATTAAAACAAATGAAACAACTGTGCATGTGTTTCGAAGAAAATCTAGAAATTAATTATTACAAGTAACTTTTGAATCACTTACAATTGATTCGTAAGATCATTTTTAAAATTCTAGATTAATATACTTAAATTATCCGACATATATATATATATATATATATATATATATATATATATATATATATATATATATATATATAACGCATGAGATATACACAAATAAACTAAGATTAGTCTTAAAAATACAAAACATAGAAACCGTTAACATCGGCGAAAATAAAACTTACATAGCCTAAAAAGATAAAAAGTAAAGTTATCGGAAAAAGTTTTCTAATACTAGCTAAACTTTGAAAGTAATTATAAAATTTCTTCCAATTAACCTGAAAAATCGTATTGTCTGGAAGGCATTTTAAGATATAAAATTTATAGAAGAAAATAAGAAGTTTCTATTAAAGTTAAATATTAGTTTTTGTCCCTACAATTGATTTTCCAAGTTAATGGTGAATCTACGCATTGAAGAATATTGCTTATTATACTACTTGAGTTATATTTTTGTATTGGTGGAAATAATGATAAATATAAAAGTATCAATGTTCTATAATAACTGAAAAGTAAGCAAACTGTACATGTTTATAATTTTATGTTTATTTCTCATAAAATACATGTTTATCTACAAGTTCATTGAAATAAATTTAGCGCTTTTACGAGTAGTGTTACAGCTAAATAATACTGCAGTATTAAAATATCCGTACTCCCCATCTCGTGATAATACATCTTAAGAAATATAATCCTTGCCAGTTAATGAAACTGGCAAAACAGGAGTATATTAGAAATGCATATATGCAGGCATACCTGTACACGCACACACACATATAGATAGATAGATATATAGATAAATCAAAATATTAATCTAAAATAGAAGTTTGGAGGTCATTTTATCATAATTTGGAACACCGTGGTAAAACCATGGAATTATGTATTGGTAGAAATGTACTTATCAAGGAATATATTGGACAGCAATATTAGTTTAAAAGCGACCAGAGTGTCTCTTAACGTCTCAAAAGATAAATCAGCTTTAAAATATTTTCTAATTCCTTTCCCTTTTAGTTTTTGATTCCCAGTTAATCCTAATGTTTTGTAATGAATCGTGTTTAGCAGCCATGTGTGAAGAATAGATAAATAAATGTTTTGTAAATGACTAGACATCCATTTTCTCTTTATATATAGGATATCAATCTGGTATACAAACATGCACAGTTATACACTTACCACTGAAAGTCTGCGTACAAATGAAAGGAATTTCATGTGCATGCAAAGCACATAAAAATGACAAAAATAAAGTCTAAAACCAATACAAATGTATTGATTTATCAAACATTATAAACTGACTGGCTATGACTATCATTGCAAAAAAGTGAGTCATCATGAACTAAAATTGTGACGCATTAGGTGTAAATTCCGTTTGATATTACCTCTTCAATATAATTATGATCCAGTGATAAATGTAGCCTTAAAAGCACAAAATGACAGTTTTTCTGAATGCAAATACTTTTTTCTGTATTCGTGGAGATTTCCCAGTGTTTAAATTCGAAATGAGTATTAACTTTACTAATAAAAGTGACCAGAGTCTCTCTTAACGCCTCAACAGGTGAATCATCTTTAAATTATTTTCTAATTCCTTTCTCTTTTAGTTTTTGACCAACAGTTAATCACAATGTTTTGTAATGTATCGTGTTTAGCACTCAGGTATGAAGAATGAATGAATAAAATTTTTTCAAAGGACGAGTCATGGATCTTCTCCTGATACATAGGATATCAATATAGTACACAAACATGCACAAATATGCACTTACAACAAAAAGTCTGCGTAGAAAGGAATTTCATATGCATGCAAAGCACATGAAAATGACGCAAATAAAATCTGAAATCAATACAAAACTATTGAATCTCCAAATATTATAACATTACTAAGTAATTGTTTAGTACGATGATCAATGCAAAAAAGGGATTCATCATGAACTAAAATTATGACCTGAAATTTACTTCAATAGCGTATATGCAATCTTTTAGCATATAAAGATATCATTGTTCTGTCATGCATTAAGTGTAATTTCAGTTTGATCCTAACTCTTCAATATAATTATGGACCAGTGATAAATTCAGTCTTAAAACAACACTATGACACATTTTCCAAATGCATATCCCGTTTCCTGTAATTGTGGGATTTAACAGTGTTTAAATTCAAAATGAGTATTCATTTTACTAATGCAAAAAACTTGGACTTCGTCAATCTACAACATGGTTTATGACCAAGTGGCGTTAATCACCAGTCTATCAAGAAACTGAAAAACAAACTTTTAAGAGACCTATAAATCATTCTCCTACAATTTATTCAGATATGATTTTTTATTATTAAGATGCAAAATCCACCTTAATGATTTCAAACAGTAGAATTCTGCATATCTATTACAGAGGAACAAGTGTGCATATTTACAATACTATGTAACGCGGACCGTTGGTTTTAACGATAACTATAATCACATTTTCCTCTCTAAAAGAATAGATTTTCATCGTCCTCTCTCTAAATAAATGCCAAGTTGCTCTGTTATTTGCGTAGCTAACATGCAAACATTGAATTTCCGCGTATTACCTTCAATCGTTTTACAGTGGCAACGAGTTTCTGCTGGTTCTGTTAAAACAATCTGACAATAATTGTTATTTCTATATGATGTGAAGAGAGGTAATAAATGTTCGACCAGAATCCTCCTTTTTTTATGGAAAGAAAAATAGTATCTATATATACAGTTTGTTTTGTAGCGCTAAATGTTCTCGTACTCAATTTCTTATGTAATAAATATCGAACGCATCATGTGAATTACCTGTAATTTAATTTTTATAAACTCATTCTAGGTCTTTCTAAACAGGGAAATTTACTTACTAACCGTTTAAATAAATAAATAAAAAAATAAATAAATAAATAAATAAATAAATATATATATATATATATATATATATATATATATATATATATATATATATATATAAATATGTATACATATATATGCATGTATGTATGTATGTATGTATGTATTTATGTATGTATGCATTAGGGAATATCTGAATTAGGGATATCTACCTAATAGCGATTTGGGCTTCTCCTGGCCTTCATAACGGCTGCCACACGACAAGGCATAGATTCAAAAGTTTCTGGAAGTTTCCATCGTAATGGCTTGGCAAATATTGGCAAAAGCTGTCCATAATTCAATGAGGTTCGTTGATCCTGTTTGATGGTCCTTCCCACCTTGTTCCTAAAGATTACAAAGATTGTCAACGAGATGTAAGTATGGCATTTTAGATGACTAATTTATGGCAGAAAATTCAGATGAATGCTTATCCAACCCGCCAGTAGCCAACTGAGATTTGTGCCAGGTACAGTTGTCTTGCTGCAGTACTGCCTTACCGTGCGAAGAACAGAATAGCATACATGGATGAAGGTGATCACCCAAAAACTCTCCGCTCCAAATTGAATTGAGGGAGGTTGTTACACGCACCAAAGATCACTGCGCCACGAAAAAACACCCCAGACCATGATTGAGTCTCGTTTCCTTTGTACAGTTCAAGCCTTGCATACAGGGTCTAAGGCTTCAGAAGCCTGACGACATATTCTCAGCCTCTCGTCGACGTTAACTAGTCTTAATCGAGACTCATCACTCCATGCTACTTGTTTCCAGTCCTCTGTACTCCAGTCTTTGTGTTGCCCAGGCAACACGTGCAGCTCGATGGCAAACATAGAGCAATGGTACTCTCGTAGATCGACGAATCCCGAAACCCACACTGTTAAGCGAGTGTTGCAGTCCATTTACTTACTGTACGTCAGGCACCGTCATCCAGCTGAGTGGTAATTTGATCTAACGTTTGGCTACGCTGGCCACGTGCAATATGCGTGAGCCGTCTCTCACTACTCACTGTCAAGGCTAACTGTCTTTTGTAGTTTGCCGATTGCTCGTTTTTTCTCTCACCACCCACGTATTCTTGGTATACTCGTGACACTGTAGACCTAGAAAATCCTAGCTCTCTGATGATTTCGGATATTGAATGTCACATGCGTTGTGAATCTATGATTTGTTAGTGTTCGAAGGATTCTAAACCAGGCAGCTTACCCATTCTTCTAATAATTGATTAAGAACAACCACAGTACGAGAGAGAGGTTGCTCCTGATTCCCTGACCCATGGCTCGAGAGTTGCCGGTTTACCTTCTTTATGTGTGCTCGTTTTCTTGCGTCCAGGAAATGAAGACCCAGCTTCATTCTTCTCAAGAACGCCCCAACTTCAAGACGGAGCAGCCTGTTCAACGTCCCTGGAACTCACCCTGAGACGCCGTACTACATATATAGAATATTTAGTAGAGATTATTAGATTAAATAAATAATTTAACTTTGTGCTATTATATAGTCCTAATTTTATACCTATAACTGTAAATAGTGCTTACTAATAAGAAAATGGTAGTTTGGAGAATTAAGTATTAAGCATTATTTTTGCCCAGCACACAACCTGGGACAGAGCTATAGGGGTCTCTGTGTTATGAGTACGTATTAAAGGACACATACATTGTAACACGTGGTATTTTAAAACGATCATTATATTTTTTCTATAAAAAAAGAAAATTCCTTCCGAAAGAACATAAGATTCTACAAACATTTTCTAAACTAGGAGAGATCAAATGATAATCTTGCAAAGCCTGTGGGGAAACTCGTATATCGTTTCTCATACAACCAATAAATCCAGCTGATAATGCATATAAGAGGTTATTTTTCGACAAAGTCTGAAAACTGGAATAGACATATGTTGCTTCATGAGATGAATTTAAATATTCCCTGCCGATGAATTTTTTTCTGTGATCAGACATGATAAACTGTCCTTTAAGTCCTCGTCTTTCCTTTCTCTACAGTACCCTCAGCGAGTTGTTTACATAAACACTCCCCAGATGGATGTAAATTACATCTTCAGTTACATATTTAGTCCACAAAAATTGAATAACCGAGCTAATTTCTTAGAGAGATCAATTTTCTAAATGAGTCATCATTTATTAGAACTAGAGCTGCATTTAATGTTAACTAAACTCTGCTCATGTATTAGAATTACTGCAAACAGCTTTCTTTATAAAAGCTAAAACTCCAGAAATATTGGCCATGTAATTTTCATTTTAATCACCACTAATATTTTTATCTTTTTCTAAAAATAAACGTTAGTCTTTAGTAAAATATTTATTACTTTCTTCAATACAAAATATACTTTGAGAAATATCGTAAGAAACAGTACAGATCAAACGATCTTGTTTACTTTAGTCAATTGAAAAACCAAACCTTTAACACACGATATCCTGCTTTATCTTATCATTCTATTAAACATTGCTACTTGTAGTTGTAAACAAATTATGTTTGAAAAGAAAAAAAACACATCCATTTCCTTAAGTAAAGTTTTCCTTAATGTTTAAACTAAAAAATGGCTCATAAGTAACATTCAAAGTAAATTGCAATCCCATTAAAATATGTTTGGTTAATACATTCAGTAAGAAACGCATAAAAATACTTTTAAAGCTTTTCAGATAATTCCAAAGCATATTTTTTCGAGGTTGAAACTAAATGACATTTACAAAAGGGAATTAACTCTTTATATTTCTTATGAAAATTTCCTTCATATAAATGTTACATATACGTAGTGAAAGACATGCTTTATGGTTAGAATGTAATAAATATCCCTTTGATATTGAATATACAAATTCCATTTATCAACATAAGTTTTAACTTAAATCCTTTTTAGTGGTATCACTCTCCAAAATTTCAAACTCTGGAGATATGCTTTTTTTGTACCAAACCATTTATTTTACTAAAAACTATTTATAAAACTTTCTGTAACGAGAACACATGTCAACACAAGAGAAACATTGAAACGTAGAGATAATTATTGCTTCTAGCTAACAAACAAACTTCAGTGTCTAATTAGGAACCTCAAAAGACACATACTAATCATGACTTGCTTGGTGAAATAGAGGGATTAACCAATGAGAATTGTTTAATCCCTCTATTAAATTATAGTCAAATTATATCTGACATTAACGTGGGAACGAATTACATAATAATATTAAACGAATTCATAACTTTTACAACATTTAGCTTGGAGACTTGGCGTTCATCAATAGCTTAGTAGATATAATATGCAGATTATTAGAAGTTTTTATAGGAAATTTTGCACAGAGAATAAATAACTGAATTAAGGTTTAGAACTGTTTAAGCCCAAATACAAGTTTTTGTAATTCAATCATAATAGTATTTCTGGTAACAGAAATAATCTAACTTTAAGGGAACTGTAAAAGTGTTTTGATATCATTCGACGCCAGGGGAGGGTGTGATGTGCTCTACGAAGTAGGAATAAATACATATATTGCCAATAAAAAACTTCAAAATAATACAGATATTTTTTGTCTTCAAATTGTTGGTTAATGATTTATCATTTTTATGTCAGTGATCATTTGAAAACTTAACAGTCAGTAACAGTTCAACACACCACGAACAAGTAACTCATTGTTCTTGTTTCTGTGAGTGTAGGTATGTCCACTTCTACACTCTCTAGATCGACAATCAAGAACTTTTGCTACAGCGAGAGAGTTGTTTTTTGTAAAAGAATTTTACAGCTGAAAACTTGCTTGAACATAGATAACATTCCCAAAGCCTATTTCCCAAGACCACATAAAATATAACAGGGGTAACCAACCTGTAGCTCGCGAGCCATATTCGTCTCTTTGAAGAATTATTTGTGTCTCACGAAACATATACCAGAGTTCCCTTTTCATTTTTGTGTTATTATAATTTAAAATAACAACTAATGGTGCTCCGGCAATGCTGGGTAAAACAAAGTCTTATTGGGCTTTTAAGAGATGATTCTCAAATTCCACAATCCAAATTCACCAACTCACTGCATAATTCACCGAGAACATCAAGTTACAAAATATTTAAAATATCCTGATGTTATGATAACAGTATAACACATTCTAAATGCATTCTTCTAACTCTAAACAATCATCGACAACTAAAAACTTTCCTTGTAAAATTAAAGGACAAAGACCTCCCAAATAACATTCAATAAGTATAATTTATGTAAAAAAATTAATACCTTTTTTGCATACTCTTTAATTACGTGTTTAATTGCTGCTAGCGAAAAATTTCAAATTTGGAAAAATGGCTCGGACTACTAAGGAGCTTCGCCACCCCTGGAATATAAGTTACTGTTTTTTCACAAACTGCAGCTTCAATTCAACCTATAAACAAGTGTCTACTAAAAAATAGAGGGTCATAAATATTACGAACCTCTAAGTATATTTTATACAAATGGTACTAGATGCAATTTAAAGCTGACTTTATTCTCAAATTCACATTAAAGATTTATTCTATTTAAAGATATAATAATCATTAAAGCATTATATATTTAAAAAATTTGTCTTGTTTCTGACCTTATTTCACCATATATATGTTTTGATCTAATGTCAGTATAGACTTTTAAATATGTTCTGTAGTCATACGATAATTATTTCAAACTGATATTAAATTTTTAAGTGAAAACATTTATATAATAAATTTATTTACAGAGTAAAATATCAATAATTAAAAACACTCTCTTATTTAGTTTTAAATAAAAAAATATTCATATCGTTTAATATTGCAAAATAATCTATGTAGATTCGAGCCAAGAATATTTTATAAAATGAAAATATTAATTCAAACTAATGTAACAAAACAATATAAAAAATGTTATGAATAATGATACCTCATTGTAAAAATTTCTAGTTTAAAAGCTGTATCGTAATCTATTTTAAATTAGTTTTTCTCGCCTTTGTTTATTTTACGTTAAATGGAAAAATCTTTAATTAAAATTATTGTGACATCTAATTGTTATTTTAAAATAAAACTGTCCGCACTATTGAGACTGAATTACTTAACAGCTTTTTGGGATACTCATTTTATTTCAAAAATTTTAATACATTCTTTATGATAGAAAAGTAAAAAAACAATTAAAAGGAATAAACCAAGCCATTTAAATGTAACTGTAAATTCGATTGCTTTATTAAAAAGAATATCACTAACATCATATACATATCTCCGTACATTAGTGATTTCGAAATAATTTTAAATATAATTATCTTATATATATATATATATATATATATATATATATATATATATATATATATATATATATATATATATATATATATATATATATATATATATATATATATATATATATATATATATTTCAGAAGTTTTGTAGCATCTTTATTAGGCAAGGTCCAGGACAAAAAATCCAACAAAGGATGGTCGCACAGCCTTATATAACCTTGGAGACGCTACCCTGTTGAGAAATTAGTTTGTTAACCCTGCAAACTAGAAGTGCTCGAAATGCTCTTTACCATCACAGTACGTTGGCGAGTTAAGCTCGCCAACAGAAAGGAAACAAAAGTGTTTAACTCGGAAAGGCCACTAAAAAGATGATGAAATTGCGAATTTGGGGTTTTTTAGTAGAGGAGTTAATAATTTTAGTTTAGGATTAAAGTATATATTATATATATATATATATATATATATATATATATATATATATATATATATATATATATATATAAGATAGAAATAATATTGTAATATATGAATAAAAGATCTAGGAATAAGCCCCACGAAAACAAAAAGGTAATAGGGAAAAAAAACTAAAAAGATCCTAAGTGTGGGAAACAAGCATGACCTCCAGCAAACACACAGATGTGAACCACATGTGGTCTATAAAGAAGCAATTTTTATGCCCTTTTGATGTTACAGAAGTCGTAAAATTAAAAAAAAAATAAATTCCTTGTGACACTATAGAATCACAGGAACTTGCGGGGCTTCATCCCTCACCAGTCACCTGTACCGCACAAGTTAGCGTCCTACAATATCTGTTCGGCTATACTAAAAACGAACAGAAAAGTGCAATAGCCAATGAAGAAAGTCTAAAAATGCCCCAAACAAGCTTTTGCAAATTCTAAACTGTCAGCCACAAAAAACACCTTCCATAACTTCGAAGTGAAAGATTTTATACTTTTCTATAAAGAGTTCTCATTCTCTCCCCAGCCGTCAGCTAGTTAGTATATCCTCTATCCAGCCGTTAGTTAGAAATCTCTCTCTCTTGCTAGATCAGCCATTTTGTTAGATTAGTTGTGTTTAGTCCCTCTCAGATTTGAATCTACTAAGGACAGTACTTCGTGTTAAGCATGTGATTTACTCCCGTACTAGATTCACTCTTCAAATAATGAATCTGGTGGAAAATTAAAGTCACGACTACTTAATTAAAGAGAGACAAGTTTCAAGGACATGACCAAGTTTCATCTAAATGGAAATATGCCTATTATCATAATGGACAGAAAATCGGAACTCGTCAGAATATTACGCCATTTATTTCTTCTCATTCTCTGATGCCCACTCCTTGTGGGTATGAAAGTACATTGCATTTAACGTAGCTGATACCATTGAAAGACCTAGAGAAGGGAACCTGTTTCGGACAGTTTGAGTCGATTTTATGGTGCCAGTAACCGAGTGAAGGTATTATTGCAAGATAATGGAAATCATATTACGTTTTCTTAGCCGTAAGCTTTAAATATGGATCTGCATTAGGTATTCTTACAAGTCTACAGCCTTGTTATAATCTTCAGCCTTCATTTTCAGTCTACATAAAACAGTTCCTTATCGTTGAATATCCAGTTTGTGAATCTCTAGTGGGATTTCCTACTTCGACTTCGTCTTCCGTTCCCATCCCTCTAACTTACCAATAACTCTCCATACTTCTGAATCAAATAAACGACATCTATAAAGCATTAGACTCATTAAAACCACGTATTTACTGAATGCTAATTACCCTTTTTTTCTTTCTCTGGAAGCTAACTTTCATTCGTGCAACTAAAGCGTTATTTTTTACAGCAAACTAAAGTCTGCATATTCGATAATTGAAAATGACATTAAGTTGGACTTAAGTCTCTGCTTTCACACTTTAGAAAAAAAATCACTTATACCTTTGTTTTATATGAGACTTTCTATGAGTGTATATGAGTGTTACATGGGTATTATGTTTTGTATGAGTAGTGTATAATATCATGCAATCCACATGCAACTTTATATGCATAGACATAGTAAAAAAGTCACTCCTAACAAGTTGTAGCATTAGTTAGAGCTACTAAAGTGTTAGAAAACAATTTTTGAGTTCATGAATTAGCTATAAATTTTAAAAGGCATATTAGGACAAACACTAAATTTTTTAAAAGAATAATAGCATTTTGAACTTTTTTAGATAGGATTTAATTAGTTTGCAATAAATTTTGAATGAGAGACTTTAAAACATATATGCACGTGTGAAATGTATCGTTATAGAAACGCTTTCTTCCTACAGACTGGTGCAAAAATCGATAAATTTCCCTACGCCCTCTCTTCTAAACGAACTAAATATATGGCATTTCTGGAGGCATTTCTCGTTGATTTGCATGGAGTTTTAACTAACACTGCTAATGCCTGGGGTCAGATTTTCAGAGCAGTGAAGAGAAGCTCTGCATTATTGACACGAACATATGTTCAATTACAGTTGACAGGAAAATGGACGAACTAAAATTAATTCCATTTATCAATGAAATCGTTTATTTATGAAGTTTGAAATTCTGAAGTTCGTGCAGCCGTCAAATTATTTGAACGCCTTGTGATCTCAACTAAAACTGTAATTTGGCAACTATGCGATAAACTAGATTTTACTTCTAGAAGACGTATTTATTGCATATAATAAAAATGCGCTTTGATCTGCAGTTATCTTTTTAACTCCTTAAATTATATAATGAAATTTGATTCTTACAGAATTTCTGAAAGTATAGAAAAAACCGTGTTTCACTATATAAAACTAATTTCATAGTATAAAAGAAAAACAAACAAGCCTTATCGAATAACATAAAAATCTAATACATTTTGTAATATTTATTCACTAATATTTCCTTAAAAAGACATGTATATGACTATGCGATAAATTAGATTTTACTTCTAGACAACACATTTATTGCATATAACAAGAATGTGCTTTGATCTGCAGTTTTCTTTTTAACTCCTTAAATTAGTTAATGAAATTTGATTCTTATAGAATTTCTGAAAGAACAGAAAGAACCGTGTTACACTATATAAAACTAATTTCATAGTATTAAAGAAAAAACAAGCCTTTTCGAATAACATAAAAATCTAATACATTTTATAATATTTATGCAATAATTTTTTAGAAAGACATGTATATGACCTGATATTTAGACATGTATATGACTATGCGATAAATTAGATTTTACTTCTAGACAACACATTTATTGCATATAACAAAATTGTGCTTTAATCTGCAGTTTTCTTTTTAAAAATTAGTTCCTTATATTAATTATTTCAATTAGTTAATGAAATTGATTGAAATATAGAATTTCTGAAAGAACAGAAAGAACCGTGTTACACTATATAAAACTAATTTCATAGTATTAAAGAAAAAACAAGCCTTTTCGAATAACTTAAAAATCCAATACATATTGTAATATTTATTCAATAATACTTTTAGAAAGATATGTATATGACCTGATTAATTTAAACTAATTGCATTTCACCCTTACACCTGTATTTAGGGACAATTAAATTATATAATTAACCATATGTGCAGAATCAATTGTTCCTTAGTAGAATAAATACAATTTCAGTTTTAATATATTCACTGTTTGCATTGAATTGTAGAGCAATACATATACAAATTAATACTGAACCTTTAATAATTACATGCAAAATTAATTTACCGTGAATTAATTATACTTTTAATATAAAATGTACTACTGTTCTCAGATATAAATTCATATTTATTTAGGAGAAATAGATCTAAATTAAGTTATATTTATAAGATTATGAATTTTACATAGAGAAATTGTGTAGATACCAATCACTAAGTACTTCTTCACAGACTATGTATATTTGGAATAAATATTAATATGATTTTGTGTGTACATAATTACTTGATAAGAACATATTATACCAAAAACTTACCATATTTATATTACCAGAATTTCACGAAGACATTTACTATCAAGCAATAAAGGAAAACCTCATAACCTGTAAAGATATCTTGTATTGCTGGTTAAAATGATATTTACTTGCTTTCAATAAATGGATCCTTGTCTAGACAGGAATCGATGTCCCCCAGGTCTGTTTTATATTTTACTTTTCTATTCACATGTTTGATTTCTGTCTTGAATTTTATAGTCTTTTCACCAGTGCAACCTACATTTTGACTCAATCAATATGTCTATATTGATTTAGTTAAAATGCCGTTTTCAATAACTGTTATATCCTGAAAATTGTGTCTATGAAATAGTATTATATCCAAGATCCAAATATTTTGGAACGGGGTGTTTTTAACTGCTACACTATTCTGTATTTAACACCATACTGAAATTAAGAGACACATAAAAAGTCTTTAATAATGTGAAATAATTTTGTTTAAAATAAAGTGCCATTGGTTTAACTCAGTTTATTAGAAATCAAAGGAATCCATACCTTGTCAATAGATTTAAATATCAATAGATTCTCTGTTAATACATTTCTTACAGATATCAAAGAAATTCTAGTTTGTCATTTTCATCCAAAACAATATTTTATTACAAACTTCGATCATTAATTTTTTATATATATATATATATATATATATATATATATATATATATATATATATATATATATATATATATAATATATATATATATATATATATATATATATATATATATATATATATATATATATATATATATATATATATATATATATATATATATATATATATATATATATATGTGTGTGTGTTTATATATATATATATAGGGATATAAATATATATATATATAGTTAAAAATTTTAAAATATATCCCAAACTTACTTTATGTTAAATTTCCTTGAACACGGTAATACATTCTCCACCATAAAGAAATGAAGCGATGAAATCTTCTTCTCTATTTCTTATCTATTTTTATTCTCAGTTTTCATACAGAGTCATAAGACATTTTGATGAATTATTTAGTAGGAAGATGAGTATTCTTAAAGATCAGTTTTTTTTTCAGGAAGGAGATATTTTTCTACTCATGCCGGGCATTTGCGATAAAATGTTACTTCTAAGTGCAACTTAACTGTACATTCTTCATTTTATCTGGGTGGTTGTTTTTCGCTCCACAATTGAGTATATGTTGGGATAAGTCTGAGAAAAATTACATTAGTAGCTTCTAAATAATACAAAAATCGGATGCTAATGGATTTGAATGGGTTATACAATTTTATAAATCCGTAAAGAACAAGTAGACAGTTACACAATTGCTAAAATATTATTTTTGTATAATATCAAAGAATTATATATTATTATTTAAACATAGAATTTAATTGTATTTAAATTAAGTTAAACAATGTATAGTATGTAATAAGTTTATGATCGAATTAAAGAAAATAAATCAGATTTGGTGAATTATTTCCAGAACTAACAGACTGGTCTTAATGAAATATGCATACATTTACAAAATACAAAACAAATAATCATTATAGATTTAAAATATATACACATTACCGCGATTAACACTTGTTGGAGCAGGAAGGTAGTAGTTGCGGAATAGAAAAACATAGGTTTATAAGAGTTATATGATCCCCTCTTATAGATATACAGGCCTCGCAACGTGATTCCATACTTGAAGGGAAGTAATTTATGAATTCCTGTGGCAACCGGTCTCGCTCGTTCAGCACCGCTATTTTCAGGCTATGGATGTTTCTGAGATAGGGTTAAGAATTGCAATTGGCACCTCAAATCATTTTATATTGATCAGGTCATAATATCTACTTGAACAATCCATCCGACGAATATCGTCTCTTTCTAGAAATTCGTCGACCAGGAGAGGTATAAGTGACTTCGTGTTATCGTTAATTAAACTGAAATCAGGATCAACAACATATCTTAAAAGGAAAACATAAGGCTACAATACATTATCACTATACCTCATAGAAGTCACAGTTCCTCTTTCAAATGCATAGAAGTAATAGTTCATCCAACAGGATCTCTGGCTAGATCCTTTACCTTCCGGCGTCTTGATGGTTTCGGGTCGTTGAAGGACAGGTATCGGATCCCTAGTTAAATCCATATGAACGTAAGTTGAGAATCGGTTCTTAGGGTACCGGAACTCATCAGTGAAGATAACAGTCGCTCATTGATCTATACTCCAATCTCTATGCTCTATACACCGTGTCAAAAAGATTACCTTGTTTGTAGCAGTAAGAAGAAAGCAAAAAGTATATCGTGCAAACAACTTTTTCTAATGAAATCTTCTGGAATATATAACCCTTGAAGCTAGGGTTCATGTATCCACAAGTCACGAGGAAGCTGAGAGGCTGTAGAATTCCTGATACACCCTCGCTTTAATGGAGAAATGGCGATCTTCCCAGGTAGTCGAGTTCTTTGGCCCAGGCTTTCTCTCGATAGACTAGGTGTCCTGGAACTTTTTCTAGAACTTGCACACAATGCGTGAGGTTAAGTTGAGCTATCTACAAATCTGAACTTGAGGCGGGCCTGCTTCTGGTCTCCTCACAATTCGACATTTCCTTCCATCACATAAACGTTAGTGGCTACTCAATTTTATTGTTAGAATTTAAATTTAACTGATTGTTGAAAAGAAAGAAAAAAAATTTGTTTAACTGTGTTAGCATACGAAATGCATGTTTTGTCATGCGGTCTTATAAAGTATCTTTCTCTATAGTCTCCGCCTAACGCATAAACGCTTACGTATTCGACGTACAAGTTTTGAACTTTTTGTCGAAAGAGTGGTTTTTACATTTCTTTCAGTTCTTTTACTGAAATTTGACAAAATGTGCAAATTTTCTAAATTTTAAACTAGACCGTATTTTAAGTAAAATAATAATGAGTAGAAATCGTTGTTAAACATAGTTAAGTATAGCTCAAGTAATGCAGGAGTTTTAAATAAATGCTTAAGAGACCAATATCTTCTGTCTCAAGGGAATTTCAAGCAAAAACAAAGATCTATTATACAAGTGACATTTGAACCCGAGTTGCCTGGTCAGAGGAATCACGGTTTGTCATTCATCACGCAGGTGGCCGTGTCAGGATACGCCGTCTTCCAGGCGATCATTTGCTCCCTCAATGTACAGTAGGTCATACACAGGAAGGTGGTGGATGTATTATGCTTTGAGGAACGTTCCCTTAGTGGTCTCTGGGAAACGTGGTTGTGGTAGAGAAGGATATGAATGCTACAGGGTATCTCAACATCATTGCGAACCAGTTGCACCCTTACATAGCCTCTGTATTCCAGCTGGAAATGAAATATTCTAACAGAACAACGTCCCGTGTCACAAGGCTAAACTTGAGTTGGAGTGGTTCCAGAAACATGATGCTGAATTTCAGTTAATGTCCTGACCGCCTAACGCACCTTATCTCAATCCGATAGAACACATTTGGGATGTCATGGGATGGCAGCTCAGAGTTCAAATACCACCAATTCGCAATATCTCAGATTTGCGTAACCGTTGCTTAAACATCTGGTACAATCTGTCTCCGGCCATCTACCAAGGACTTGTGACATCCATGCCGAGGTGGTTTGAAGCTGTGTTCCGCAACAAAGGTGGATCAATTCGTTACTGACAGGTGTTCATAATGTTTTGGCTCTTGAGTGTACATATAAACCAATGTAATGTTAAATAAATAAAATATGTTTTTATTTTGTTTCTGATGGTGAACTGTGTTCAGTCAAGTTTCAAATGAGAAAATGTATGTATATCTCATTGGATTAAGTGAATTTATGAAATGGTTAAAGTAGAAACAATTACACCTAAGACATCCTAAAAATCGAAATAACTTAGAGAGAAGTAATATCTTTTACTTTCCATTTTATTATTTTTTTCCGATATGATAGTTTAAACTAGAAGAATATTTTAGGTTGTGTATTATATTTACTTTTAAACTTTGTAAATCGTGGTTTGTGCGAATTAAAATCAAACACAAGCTCTATATTTATTGTAACTGACATATGGGTATCCAATCCATCAAGTAAATAATAAGTCTAGAATAAAGAAAAGTAATTTTAAAATTACATTTTATTTATATGCAATAAGATGGTGTAAATTAAGTATGCCCTAAATTGGGTCAATTAAATTTATCTTCAGGGTCTGTAGACCATTATCTACAAACACTGAAGTACGTCATAGTTCGTAAGCTTTAAAGTGAAAACAATTTCCACATTTGTTATAACTGATATACCGGAATTAAACTCATCATTGTAAAAGTCTAATTCTAGAATGAAGGAGTATATTTTAAAAATTATCG
>CM063508.1:106603018-106610518 GCA_032207245.1 Pardosa pseudoannulata | reverse complement strand
GGGTCTTGTAAACAGTCATGTCTAGTCAGACCTAGAAAAGGCCCAATGCAGTATTTCTTGGAAAACTCCGAACAGCTCTCTCTTCCCTCCAAATCCCCCATCTCGTATTCCTCGCACATTGTATCTTCTTTAAGAATTTTTTAATCAGATTAACAAATAATTGAATCAGATTAACAAATAATTTAATTGAATGAAATGAAAGAGGATGTTTCATGTGTTGATCTATCTAGGTTCCCTAGTTACCAGTGTGTCAGTCTTTTAATGTACATATGTACACTAAATGAAAAAATGCAATTTGCTTCCACTCAAGATAACTGTTATAATATAATATAAAAGCATTGATAAATTTAAATTTTTAAGGTTTACTGAATCAAAACTTCTTTTACAATTTTTCTTTGATACATCTGCCCTGCAAATAGTTGCAAATAAAAAAAATATGTTCTCAAGTCCAGAGGAGTGATCGGCAATTCTTTTTTACATTTTGAGTGAGTCTCTATTTTTCTTTCAAGATAATTTACTGATGGGTCACATCCTACTATTTTATATTAAGCATTATCTTTGAATATTTAAAATAAAAGCATTATAAAGGTGGAATAATCCCAATCACTTAAAATATTCAAGTTACCATAACTATTAGTAATGACATCCTTGATACTGGTTCATTATTCTTGTAAGTTTTTATTTAAATTGTGTTTTTAAAACAACACAATTCTGAATTTATGTTATATAACCTGTTGCAAGATGAGAATGAGTTAAGAATGAATTGCACTATTGAAAATGAATTTCATTTGGGAAAATACCTGTTTACATGAGTAGTTGAACTAAAAAATAATAAAAAGTGAAACCATCTTTCTTTACCGAAAAAAAACTTGAAGTTATGTAGAGCACGTCGCTATCAAGCTTAAGTGATTTTTAACAGTGACTTCAGTAAAGTTGTCTTCTTTAAGCTTTGAATTTGTTTGCCCATATTGCTAAATGTTTAAATTTAATTAACCTCAAATGGAATCTTTCAATTTCAAGTATAAATAATGCAAGTCCAACACATTGTCTTCCATTTTATCAGGCTTTATTAACTGAGTATAGGACCATGGGCTTTAAAGGTCTGAAATTTAATTTCAACTTCATTTTGAATAGTATCGATGTAAATTTTAAGTATATCTACTTCTGAATTTGTAATATCTTTGAGAGATTTTAATAAATGAAAATATTTAAATATTTGTTTAATTATGTTACCGTAAAATATATGCATCTCGCAACAAAAAAAAAAGTCATTCTTTATAAATTTGAGAATTTTGTGTTCAATGCTTTGTAAGCGTAAATTAAATCAAAGAAGTAATTAGTACTATCTGCGGAAAATTTTAATTTAAGAAGCTTTGAGCTGAGAAAAACTTTCACCGATTCCACTTGAAAATATTTCAATTGGATCAATACATTTCACAAAGTGATATAGAACTTTTCTCTTTAACCAGCGAAATTCAGTATATGTTAATCCCTATATTTCAGTTCGATCTCTTCTAAAATTGTTTTAAGTTTTATGTAATTCAAGGCCGATCGACTTCTAATTGTGTTAGTAAATACATTCACTACGTTCATCACTTCATTTAACTGTTTCGAGAAATCTTCTGCCCATAAATTTTCTTCGTGAATTTTACAGTTAAGAAAGTAGTGATCTTCTACTTTCCTTCTGCAATTTGTTATTTTAAACAAGCATGTTTTCTTAATATCTGCTAAAATATTTAAGTTAAGAAGCCCATTCTTAAATTTGAGATGAGAAAAAAAGTTCACCGATTCTACTCAAAAATAATACAATTCGATCAATACATTCCACACAGCTATTTAGAACTTTTCGACCAGCAAAATTCAGTATACATTAATCCCTATATTCCCCTCCAATCCCTGCTAAAATTGTCTTAAATTTTATGTAAGGCAGATCGACCTCTAATTGCGTTAGTAATTAAATTCACTAAGCTCATCACTTCACTTAACTGATTCGAGAAATCTTTTGCCCATAAATGTTTTCATGAATTTTACAGTGAAGAAAGTAGTGATCTTCCACTTTCCTTCTACAATTTGTTGTTAAAAACAAGCATGTTTTCCTAACATTGCTAAAGTTACATCAGTTTAGACGGAAAATAATTTTAGCTTCTTATCAAAACACTTACAATTTTCAAATTTAGTGAATCATTGAAATTTCATAAAAAGACAGTAGTATTACTACATAACACCGATGAAAGGTATACAAATTTCTTCACCAATAACTGGAAAATCAAGAGCTCAAGAATCAGCAACATTTGCAGGCTTTTCATTGTTATTTCCATCAATTCTTTTATCCATTAACAAACTAACTACTTGACTGCTCAATAAACTTTCGTAGCTGAATAGTAAGAACTTTTAGTATGTCAATAGCATGACGTTGTACGGTCCAAGATAAAGGCATTCCTTTTATTTAATAAAATATTGAATTTTTGCTTTGAATATTGCTTAACAAATTTTCCGCTCAGTTAGAAAATAATTATTTAAACATAATACCATCAGTATAAGATTTATTATTCTTAATTTAACCAAAGATACAATAAAGCTTGATTATTTCGAATGTAATGAATTATTCTATTAAATTCGTAAAGTTATAAGTATTCCCTTTCTGTTAAATAACCTCTATCACATGGAAGGTAGTATTCCAGTGAATTTCCACAACCTACGTTTGAAAGAGATACACTATGTTTGGAGACGTAATTAATGCAAGTGATTATTGTATATGCCAACAGTTAATTTGTAACCACAAATTATACTACAAAGACTTTCTTCAAGTAGAAGACATCAGTATATCTTTTCTCAACACTCTTGAATTTTACGCATATTATTTTCATTTTTTATGATCTCGCCATTGGAGTTATTTCGTTAGACACACAACATTCATATTGCTTTATAAAATCCATTAATATATATATATATATATATATATATATATATATATATATATATATATATATATATATATATATATATATATATATATATATATATATATATATATATATATATATATATATATACATATATATATATATATATATACATATATATATATATATATATATATATATATATATATATATATATATATATATATATATATATATATATATATATATATATATATATATATATATATATATAATATATATATATATATATATTATATATATATATATATATATATATATATATATAATATATATATACATATATATATATATATATATATATATATATATATATATATATATATATATATATATATATATATATATATATATATATATATATATATGCATATATATATATACATATGTTTGTATATGTATATATATACATACACACACACACACACATATATATATATATATATGCATATATATATATATATATATATATATATATATATATATATATATATATATATATATATATATATATATATATATATATATATATACATATATATATAAATATTGATATATATATATATATATATATATATATATATATATATATAACGCTAGAATATAAAATGAATTTCATAAAGTACACATGTACTATACCTAAAATAAGCCACATTCTTTGCCGTAGTAACAGACTTCCGAGCTCTTTACTTTTGAAAGACAATTGATGATACATTTAAATAGTACAGTATATTGAAAAATACTTCATTCTATGTTAAGAATATTTAAGTTTTTTAATCACAAATAAACTAGTTCCATGTAAAGGGACTGCAAATGACTTATCAAGAGAATCATTTCATTGACTTGAGCATCATCTTAGAATCCTTATACTTTCATTATATTTAGTATTGAAGATTTATTATTTCAGATGTTACGTAACAGTTCGTTCTAACAAGCAGAATATTGGTGATATAAAACAGAAATAAGATTTGTATACATAGGTTGCAAATACTGAAGTTAAATATTACTTTGTCATAATCAGTTATGTACAATATATTTCGATTACTCTATAACACTTACCAGGTTAATGACACGTAGAGAAATGGAGAGATGTCAAACTCGAAACAATATGTACATAAGATACTATTGATACGATATATCACAATGCATTTTACCTCACCTAAACACTAATAGCACCTGCATGCAAATCGAAATCAACATTATATTATAAGTACTGAAACCTCTTATATTGCTCTTACTATGTCATGAAATTTGTACAAAACATGAAGTACTTATACGAGACTTAAGACATTTCCGAATATCTGATAGAGAGAAATTTCATTTACTGTTATATTAATTTTTTCAAAATCGAAAAGTAACTGTGTAATAGATATGTTTTCAGTCTCTACGATTATAGTGTCAAAATATATTATCTCCTATAATATCAACGAACAATGTAATAAAAAATTGTTCAAGGATTGGTGGTGTGCTGCCAATCTTTCTGATTGTCTGGATTTTCGTACCCATTTGGGATCTGCTTTTATCAGTATGATTAAACTTAAGCCCAGTTGCGTTGGGGTGGCACTTCGTGTTCCCACGCCACAGGTCCGAGGTTCGATCCCTGGGCTGGGCAAGGTTGACTCAGCCTTTCATCTCTTCAGTGAGTAGAGAAACTGAGGACCAAGCATGCTTGGGAACTAAACACTGGGGCACTTACGGTAAGGTTGACCTCTTCGTACCCTAGCACCCTTAGTATAGAAAACGAAGATTGGCACCGTTGCTGGGGGTGTTGAGCCGAGATAGAGAGAATGATCAAACGTTTTGTAGTAAAAAATTAACAACATTGTGAGAGTGCAGCTATGTTTTAAATAAGGTTTGTGAAACTGATTTACTCGTAGCACTCGCACGTTGTGGGTTGCATGCCCAAGTATTTTTGTAGCGACTCCAGGAAGCGTGTGGTGTGAAAACGATTGCACTTAAACTTTTCCAAGTTTTGGAGAGTTGTGATTGGTCTCCAGGTGGCGATTCAGAACTATCCTTAGAGTCCCTGTTCTTCTGGACAGATCCGAGAAAGGACACATTGTCCTCAGGACAAGGAAACAACGAATGCATTAGAACAGGATAATAGAAAAAGTCTAGAGATACTGGAGTAGTTCAGAAGGAAGTAAAAGAGTGGACTTTGGCAATTTTTCTTTAAGGTGTAGCACGTGGAGTGCTTCTTTTACTTTTTATTTTTTTATATATTTTTTAGCATATTTCCTTGTCTTTTGTTCTATATTTTAATATTGTAATATAGTTCAGGGACATTTTACAATAATTAAAGACGATATCAAGCAAATTTGGGTTATTAATGGCTTTGAAATTACAACGGCAATGTACTACACCACAGCAAACATCACCACAAATAAATAAAACTAAACCAACTTTGTGAGGAATTCATAATAAATTCAACCTTAACACAAATAATTATATCAAGATTTTTGCATGACTCTTAAATTTCACGTTTATAATTTTGTAAATGAAGATACATTTATTTGATGACTTTTAATTAATAATTTTTACTTAAAGGAGAAAAATCATTAAAAAATTTTAAGACTTAACAGCTGCTTAAAATCAATTTAAAACGATTACTAGAAATTAAAACAGGCATAGTAAACATGTGTTAAGCAGCTGTGTATTAATATAGTTTAAATATGAACTACAAACTAAAATAGGCATATAAAACATGTGTCAAGCAGCTGTGTATTAATATAGTTTAAATATGAACTACAAACTAAAATAGGCATATAAAACATGTGTCAAGCAGCTGTGTATTAATATAGTTTAAATTTGATCTACAAACTAAAATAGGTATATAAAACATATGTCAAGCAGCTGTGGATTAATATAGTTTAAATATGAACTACAAACTAAAATAGGCATATAAAACATGTGTCAAGCAGCTGTGTATTAACATAGTTTAAATATGAACTACAAACTAAAATAGGCATATAAAACATGTGTCAAGCAGCTGTGTATTAATATAGTTTAAATATGAACTACAAACTAAAATAGGCATAAAAAACATGTGTCAAGCAGATGTTTATTAATATAGTTTAAATATCAAGAGGATACTCTACTGTTCTAAAATCAAAATACGATTTATTCCAGTATATGAATGGAATAAATAATTTACACAAAGTCAAGTAGCAAAAATTTAAAAATATATATAAAGCTTATTATTTTTAAAAAATTACACAAGAAAACAGAATAATACTGTTTACATTAAAATTCATTCTCTGGCCTTTAGAGACAATAAAAACAATGAGTTGCTTTATTTCATGACTCGATGATTTAAATTCAAATCGTCCATGACTCCGGCATATCATTAATCTACAAAATTTTCTTCGGTATTTTGGCTTTTTAAAATAAAACTCTTCGGAATATAATTCGTTCTTTCAGCAAAACAATTAAATTCCTAATTCACTGAGGCATGGAGGAAAGATTGTGACTATGACACCATTTTGCCGGAAAGTTAATCACTGAAATGCTTTCAAAGAATGAGTATTAACCTTTTTCTTAAGAATATGAGTAAAAGGCTTTCCCCAGATTAGTAAGCAACTTATTCATGAATTATAAGTGGATGAAAATTAATTGATACCATTGTCTTTTAATTTGGGTCTATTAGCAGGGTTACACTTAAAGTACAACGTAATTTAAATGCAGCTATAAATTTGTATTAAAGTTCACATTTTAAATAACAAAAAGCAACTTTCGGTTAGACTTAATAATTTAAAATGTGTTACTGAAAACTAAACTCGTCACGGCGTGCAATTTGCAAAAGAGAAATAAAAATAATTAGTTGCTGAATTATGAATATGAAGCGTGAAAAATAATTTATTCTGAACATTCTTCTCGTTAAATTACAAAATATTTCAACAAAAGTCTTGGTTGTGATTTAACATTAGCGAATTCTTATCAAACTCGTTATTCAAAATTCTTTCAACGAGAAAAGTGAAAAATAGTTACCTATTCGACATTTTGATCAGTTCATTTAATGCTCTTATTAACGGAAATTTGAAGGGACACGTATTACATTAGGGGGGAAATTTTCTATTTTTGAAGATTCCATTATTTTTACTCTTAGACTTTTACTCTTCCTTTCATTTTCAAAACTTCAAAAACTTTTCAAGAACAGTTCTCTCGGCAGAAAAGTATCGTTTGAGATATGAGTCGCTGCTGATGAAATGAAGTACACCGAGATCAAAGAAAAGCCCAATAGTTTGAGAAAACGGAAAATACTTTTGATGGTTCCAGAAACTTTGTTTAGCTATAAACACATAATGCTCCCAGTAGCAGTAAAATCAATTTTCTCAGGATTGCAACCACTTTTCTTAATGCAAACTCGCAGATAAGCTTAGAAACAGGAGTAAAATATTTAATGAAAAGTATCACCATAAAATAAGAAGTGTGATTGGATATTTTAGATAATAAGTAAGAAAGAAAAAAGAAAAAATTCTCCTCGCTAAATTGTTCCTCAAGTCTATTCACATTATGCATTTTTAATTATAAAATCAAT
>CM063508.1:106590518-106600518 GCA_032207245.1 Pardosa pseudoannulata | reverse complement strand
ATCAAGTTATAATTTTGAACGAGATTTTACATACTAGTAACAGTAACAGTTTTTACAGTGAAATTTAACTTAACTTTAAACGAGTTAAACTTATTATAAATGATTAGTTTTACTCAAATATATCTCTTAGTGACCCTTAAAATGACCATATAATTGTAACATCCACAAGTACCACTAAACAACCTAGATTGCAAAATTTTAGTATTAATTTAAACGTTCTAGATGAGAACAGTCTGTAATATATTATACTTATTTGCAACACAGGGTAATATAAAAAATTACGAAATAATTATAAACAAATTAAATCTAGATATTGTATTATACCAGAACTAAATAAATAAATCTATGAAAAAATTAAATATTTTTAGTGATTGAAAACCCTAAGAAAACTATAAGTACGAATAATTTTTCTAAATTTGAAGACACAAGTTTACAAATTATTTAGTTAAATATTAACAATTTTTAAAGCTTTAATAATCTGGAAGCAGAAGAATGCATAAATAAATTTAATTAGAAAGTATTTTATGTTTTATATATTGTTTTCTGCCTGTTAGAAATCTTATTTATAATTACTAATGAGAGATTTTTGACATACATTTTAGTAATTATACAGTAAAGTTTAACTTTACTTTAAACGAGTTAAAGTTATTATAAACCATTAGTTTTACTCTAAACATAGCTTTCAGTGACCCTTAAAATGTTCTTAATTTTAAAAAATGAGAAATATGTTCATGTGCAAAAAAGCAACTATTTCATTGCTTTATTAACCGTGTTCTTTAAAAAATGATACCATGATGATAACTTTCAATTTCTTATAAATAATAAAAGATAAAAAAAAGTACTATAAAAAATTTAATTAAACAAGTTTAATAATTTTTATTACAAATTAAAATAATTTATAACTTTTTGAAAAAAATTGACATTAACTTATTCTATATGTACATATTTAGTTTTTTTTAATTTAAATGCAAAGATACAGTTTTAATGAGAATTATGCATGAAATAATTATGAAAGATTTATGTTTAATGCTGTCAAGGAATTATATATATTTCAGATTTAAACATGTTTTTTGACATACTTATTAGTTATTACTAACTTTTTTTTAAGAAATATTTTTTTAATATTAAGAATAATGACCATATAGTTGTAAAGTTCACAATTACTGCTAAACAACACAGATCGGAAAATTTAAGAATTACTTTAAACAGTGTCCTAGATGTGAAAACATATCTGTGGGATATATTATACCCAGAACTAAATAAATAAATCTATGAAAAAATTAAATATTTTTAGTGATTGAAAACCCTAAGAAAACTATAAGTACGAATAATTTTTCTAAATTTGAAGACACAAGTTTACAAATTATTTAGTTAAATATTAACAATTTTTAAAGCTTTAATAATCTGGAAGCAGAAGAATGCATAAATAAATTTAATTAGAAAGTATTTTATGTTTTATATATTGTTTTCTGCCTGTTAGAAATCTTATTTATAATTACTAATGAGAGATTTTTGACATACATTTTAGTAATTATACAGTAAAGTTTAACTTTACTTTAAACTAGTTAAACTTATTATAAAGGATAAATTTTACTCTAAACATAGATTTTAGTGCCCCTAAATGACCATATAGTTGTAAAGTTCACAATTACTGCTAAACAACACAGATCGGAAAATTTAAGAATTACTTTAAACAGTGTCCTAGATGTGAAAACATATCTGTGGGATATATTATACCCAGAACTAAATAAATAAATCTATGAAAAAATTAAATATTTTTAGTGATTGAAAACCCTAAGAAAACTATTATACGAAACAATTTTTTCTAAATTTGAAAAATTACAAATTATTAGTAAATATTAACAATTTTTAAAGCTTTAATAATCTGGAAGCAGAAGAATGCATAAATAAATTTAATTAGAAAGTATTTTATGTATATATATATTATTTTCTGCCTTTTAGAAACTTATTATAATTACTAATGAGATTTTTGACATACTTTTAGTAATATACAGTAAAGTTTACTTTACTTTAAATTAAACTATTATAAACATTATTATCTAAACATAGCTTTCAGTGATTAAAATGACCATATAATTTAACATAAAGTACCACTAAACAACATAGATATTTAAGTATTAATTAAAGTGTTTATGTGAAAATATAAAGCCAAAATCGTACTTAAGTAGTTCAATTTACAAGCATCTGAAACGCGTCAGGGAAAGGATTAAGTCAAGACAGAGAGAAATCCTAAATAATCATTTCAACTGCTATTTATGTTCTGTAAAAATTAAATTTTATTAATCTTAAAAATTTTTCTTTTAGTGCTCTCTATAATTATAAATTTTAATTCCAAAAGGAAATGTTTGTGATCCAGTAATTTAAACTATTTTTTTACTTTACTTTATGAGAAGATATATAGAAAAAATATCAAAAGAACTACTAGATTGAGAAACAAATATTATGTAAATATGACATCCTTTTGATTTATTATAATAACAAAAATGTGTTTATGTTTTAGATTTCAAATTATGTTATTCAGGATATGAGACATTATCTTAACTGTTTTTTAATTTAAAAGTTAAATTTCTAATGTTTAAAGCTTTTTAAAAATTTTATAACTTTAATATATATTTAGATTTTTAATTCAAAATTTTGTGATACATTTAAGTATTTTATACTTTTTTAAACTTTACTTTATGAGAAGAAATTTTTACTTTATGAGAAGATATATAGAAAGTATATCGAAACACCAACTAGGTTGAGAAATAAATATTATGTAGATATTACATACTTTTGATTTATTATACTAACAAAAATGTGTTTATGTTTTAGATTTCAAATTAAAGTTATTCAAAATATGAGATATTATCTTAACTGTTTTTTCATTTAAAAATTAAATTTTGAGTATTTTAAAGCTTTTTAGAAACTTTACAACTTTTATTATATATTTAGATTTTTAATTCAAAGTTTTGTGTTACATTCAAGTCTTTTATATTTTTTAGACTTTATGAGAAGATTAAAGATAAAAATTAAAGATACCTTATAAGAAGTTATTCAAAAGATGAGGTATCTGAGGTATTTGAGGTATGTTAATTGTTTTTTCATGTAAAAATTAAATTTCAAGTGTTTTAAAGCTTTTTAAAAACTTTATAACTCTTTTTAACTATTTAGATTTTTAATTCCAAATTGTGATACACTCAAGTCTTTTATAATTTTTTTACTTTACTTTATGAGAAGATATATAGAAAATAATCAAAAGACTAACAAGATTGAGAAACAATTATTATGTAGATATTACATACTTTTGATTTATTATAATAATAAATATATGTTTATGTTTTAGATTTCAAATTAAAGTTATTCAAAATATCAGATATTATCTTATCTGTTTTTTCATTTAAAAATTAAATTTTGAGTATATTAAAGATTTTTAGAAACTTTATAACTTTTTTTATATATTTAGATTTTTAATTCAAAATTTTGTGATATATTTAAGTCTTTTATACTTTTTTAGACTTTAGTTTATGAGAAGATACTTTTTTACTTTATGAGAAGATATATAGAAAGTACATCGAAACACCATTTAGGCTGAGAAACAAATATTATGTAGATATTACATAATTTTGATTTATTATACTAACAAAAATGTGTTTATGTTTTAGATTTCAAGTTAAAGTTATTAAAAATATGAGATATTACCTTAACTGTTTTTTAATTTTAAAATTAAATTTCAAGTGTTTAATGCTTTTTAGAAACTTTATAACTTTTTTTAAATATTTAGATTTTTATTTCAAAATTTTGTGCTACATTCAAGTCTTTTATACTTTTATAGACATTACTTAATTAGAAAATATATAGAAATTACATCGAAAGACCAACTAGGTTGAGAAACAGATATTATGTACATATTACATATTTTTGATTTATTATACTTACAAAAATATGTTTATGTTTTAGATTTCAAATTAAAGTTATTCAAAATATGAGATATTATCTTAACTGTTTTTTTTTCATTTAAAAATTAAATTTCAAGTGTTTTGAAACTTTTTAGAAACTTTATAAATTTTTTTTTAAATATTTAGATTTTAAATTCAAAATTTTGTGATACATTCAAGTCTTTTTACTTTTTTAGACTTTAAGACAAGATTAAAGATAAACAATTAAAAATACTTTATAAAAAGTTATTCAAAATATGAGATATTATCTTAATCGATTTTTCATTTAAAATTAAATTTCGAGAGTTTTAAAGCGTTTTAAAAACTTTATAACTTTTTTAAATATTTAGATTTTTAATTCAAAATTTTGTGATACATTCAAGTCTTTTATACTTTTTTAGACTTTACTTTATGAGAAGATTAAAGATAAAAATTTTAAGATACTTTATAAGAAATTATTCAAAATATGATATATCACCTTAACGGATTTTTCATTTAAAAATTAACTTCTAAATGCTTTAAATCTTTTTAGAAACTGTAACTTTTTTAAATATTTAGATTTATAATTAAAACTTTTGTGATACTTTCAAGTCTATTATACTTTTTTAAACTTTACTTTGTGAGAAGATTAAAGATAAAAAAATTAAAGATACTTTATAAGAAGATATTCAAAACATGAAATATTATCTTAACTGTTTTTTCATTTAAAAATTATATTTTGAATGTTTTAAAGATTTTTAGAAACTTTATAAATTTTTTAAAATACTCAGATTTTTAATTCAAAATTTTGTGATGCATTCAAGTTTTTTATACTCTTTATTCAAGACATTCAATAATGGCGATAATAATTTAAAACTTATCAATTATTAATTTCTTTATTATTTAAAGAACACTTCCCATCGACATGCGTCGATGTTGTTTTTTTTTTGGGGGGGAGGAATTTTGAACATTTTAAAACTGTTATTTGTTTGTATTAGTTGGAGTTAAACTAAAAGAGCTGAATAATATAAATGATTATTTATTTCTTCGCAACACAAAATAAAAATTTTCAGAAAAACAAATTTTGTAATTTTCTTTTTGAAAAGTGAATTTTAAAAACTTTTAAGCCCTTTCTACAAAGCAAATACTAATACATTGTGTGCGAGTACATTTCGCAGCGGAATTCTACCGGAAGCGGTTCTTTTGAGAGCAAATTTAGTTATTCAGTTAAATCTCAATAGATCGAAAATTATATAATTTTCAACTAACTTTTCATATTTTAAATTGAAATATATAGACAAATATAAAAATAATAACCGTAAGATTTTTCTAAACAAAACTTTTTTTAGTGGATAAATTTATAATTGTATCGTAAATGTGAAAAATCAAACAGAAATAGTAGTAAATAGTTTTAATTTTTTCGATTTATGTTATATATAAACAATTTTTGTATTATAAAAAATGGAAATAGCAATTATAAAACTAATAATGTTAAAACAAAATTTTATTTGTCTAAATTTTTCCAGAATCTTTGTAGTAGACAAGATACTTGGCTTCGTTTTCCTGTACATACCGTTATTTTTGTACCAAAAAACAAACCATGTTGTGACACTAACCGGTACTAGTACTTGACCCGTTTCAAGTATCAATCGTCAGGAAACGTACTAGTACGTGTCCCGCAAAAATGTGTTAAAATTGTCCTTCAAACTTTCGTATTTGATCTGTTAGGTATATTTCTGTATCGTAGAAAATTCCAAAAATTAATTATATATCTTTGTTGTTAAAAAATGAATATTTCTACATTTTTTAACTAGTGTCAAAAATCAAATAAAAAGATTAATGTCCTCGTAAATTCTCATACGAATGAAATGTATTTTTCCCCATTATGTGTATGCAATAGCAGACTTTACTTCATTTTAAAAGTTTTACTTTAAAACTTATGGATATTACAAGTATTTTTCTGTTTATAAGTTAAAGATTTAAAATATTTTCTTTCGTGGACATAAATTTCATAATTTATCGGGAAAAGCATTTTCATAGCAATCTGCTTAACAAGAACAGAGCTAATTCAAACGAAAACCGGGAACTTAAATAACCAGTTAGCTACAAAAAATTATTAACTTTTATAGAAGTAACATATTAATCCTTATCTTTTCCCGTCCAACTCCGTATGTTTCAGCTAGTATTAGTTTAAAACTAGTAATATATTTTAAACAATTTACCGTAAAACCACAATTATCCACACCAAAAGCATACCACGAAGAATTATTATTTAATAGTTTCAAAGGAAAACATGCATACGTAAAATTAAAAAGTTATGTTTAACAAAACGTACTAGTAAGTGTTCCGCGCTCAAGTCTCAATCGTCAGTAAACGTACTAGTACGTGTCCCGCATACAATGTGTTAAAATTTTCTTTCAATCTCTCGTAATTGATCTATTACGTATATTCTTGTATCGTGGAAAATTTCAGAAATTAAATTATCGATCTTTGTTTTTATAACACGAATATTTCTATATTTTTACTAGTTTTCAAAAATCAACTGAAAAGATGTCTTCTAAAATTCTCATACGAATGAAATGAATTTTTTCCCGATTAGGTTTTTGCTATAACATACTTTATTTCATTTTAAAACTTTTATCTTAAAACTTATGGATATTACAAATATTTTTTCTGTTTTTAAGTTAAAGATTTAAGATATGTTCTATCGTAGACATAAATTTCATAATCTATCTGAAAAAACATTTATATAGCAATCTGCTTAGCGAGAACAGCGCTAATTCAAACGAAAACCGGGAACTTAAATAACCATTTAGCTACAAAAAATTATTAACTTTCATAGAAATATAATCCATCGGGATAAACATTTTCATAGCAATCTGCTTAGCGAGAAAAGCGCTAATTCAAACGAAAACCGGGAACTTAAATAACCATTTAGCTACAAAAAATTATTAACTTTCATAGAAGTATAATCTATCTGTAAAAACATTTATATAGCAATCTGCTTAGCGAGAACAGCGCCAATTCAAACGAAAACCTGGTATTGAAAATAACCATTTAGCTACAAAAAATATTGACTTTCATAGAAGTAAAATATTAATCCTCATCTTTTCCCGTCCAACTCCGGATGTGTCAGCTATTATAAGATAAAACTACTAATATTTTTTAAACAAATTACCTCAAAACCACAGTTATCCACACCAAAAGCAGAACACGAAGAATTATTATTTAATAATTTCAAAGGAAACATGGATATGTAAAATATCAGTGAGACAAATTAAAAAGTTATGATTAACAGAACGTACTAGTACGTGTCCCGCATACATTGTATAAAAATTTTCCTTCAAACTCTCGTAATTGATGTATTGCGTATATTCTTGTATCGTGGATTGGTTTGGTTTGGTTTGGAGTGCTACGGTCTACTTTTTTCCACACGAGGGCTAATGAGACCGGGACCTACTGCTTAAAGCCGATTCCGAACGGCTACGAACATCCATGCCATAGTGGGATTCGAACCCACGAACTCCGGTTCCGAAGGCCAGCACCCTAACCATTCAGCCATCGTTCGGCCCCTTGTATCGTGGAAAATTTCAGAAATTAAATTCTCGATCTTTTTTCTTATAAAACGATTATTTCTATATTTCTAATAGATTTCAAAAATCAACTGAAAAGATAAATGTCCTCTAAAATTCTCATACGAATGAAATGAATTTTTTCCCGATTATGTTTTTGCTATAACATACTTTATTTCATTTTAAAATTTTTATCTTAAAACTTATGGATATTGCAAATATTTTTCTGTTTATAAGTTAAACATTTAAGATTATTTTCTTTCGTGGACATAAATTTCATAATTTATCGGGAAAAGCATTTTCATAGCAATCTGCTTAACAAGAACAGAGCTAATTCAAACGAAAACCGGGAACTTAAATAACCATTTAGCTACAAAAAATTATTAACTTTCATAGAAGTATAATTTATCGGGAAAAGCATTTTCATAGCAATCTGCTTAACAAGAACAGAGCTAATTCAAACGAAAACCGGGAACTTAAATAACTATTTAGCTACAAAAAATTATTAACTTTTATGAAAGTAATATATTAGTCCTTATCTTTCCCTGTCCAATTCCAGATGTTTCAGCTAGTATAAGATAAAAACTAGTAATATGTTTTAAACAAATTACCTCAAAACCACAGTTATCCACACCAAAAGCAGAACACAAAGAATTATTATTAAGTAATTTCAAAGGAAACATGGATACTTGAAATATAAGTGAGACAGATTAAAAAGTTATGTTTAATAAAACGTACTAGTACGTGTCCCACGCTCAAGTATTAATCGTCAGTAAACGTACTAGTACGTGTCCCGCATACAATGTGTTAAAATTTTCTTTCAATCTCTCGTAATTGACGTATTGCGTATATTCTTGTATCGTGGAAAATTTCAGAAATTAAATTCTCGATCTTTTTTCTTATAAAACGATTATTTCTATATTTTTATTAGATTTCAAAAATCAACTGAAAAGATAAATGTCCTCTAAAATTCTCATACGAATGAAATGAATTTTTTCCCGATTATGTTTTTGCTATAACAGACTTTATTTCATTTTAAAATTTTTATCTTAAAACTTATGGATATTACAAATATTTTTCTGTTTATAAGTGAAAGATTTAAGATTTTTTTCTATCGTGGACATAAATTTCATAATCTATCTGGAAAAACATTTATATAGCAATCTGCTTAGCGAGAACAGCGCCAATTCAAACGAAAACCTGGAATTGAAAATAACCATTTAGCTACAAAAAAAAATTATTAACTTTTATAGAAGTATAATCTATCGGGAAAAATATTTTCATAGCAAATCTGCTTAGCGAAAAAAACGGTAATTGAAACGAAAACCGGAAATTGATAATAACCATTTAGCTACACAAAAGTTATTAATTTTTATAGAAGTATAATGTATCGGCAAAAACATTTTCATAGCAATCTGCTTAGAGAGAAAAGCGCTAATTGAAACGAAAACCGGGAATTGAAAATAACCATTTAGCTACACAAAAGTTATTAACTTTTATAGAAGTATAATCTATCGGCAATAACATTTTCATAGAATCTGCTTAGCGAGAAAAGCGCTAATTGAAACGAAAACCGGGAATTGAAAATAACCATTTAGCTACAAAAAATTTATTAACTTTTATAGAAGTATAATCTATCGGTTAAAACATTTTCATAGCAATCTGCTTAGAGAGAAAAGCGCTAATTGAAACGAAAACCGTTAATTGAAAATAACCATTTAGCTACAAAAAAGTTATTAACTTTTATAGAAGTATAATCTATCGGGAAAAACATTTTCATAGCAATCTGCTTAGCGAGAAAAGTGCTAATTGAAACGAAAAACGGGAATTGAAAATAACCATTTAGCAACAAAAAATTATTCACTTTTATAGAAGCATAATCTATCGGGAAAAACATTTGCATAGCAATCTGCTTAGCGAGAAAAGTGGTAATTGAAACGAAAACCGGGAATTGAAAATAACCATTTAGCTACACAAAAGTTATTAACTTTTATAGAAGTATAATCTATTGGGAAAAACATTTTCATAGCAATCTTCTTAGCGTGAAAAGCGTTAATTGAAACAAAAACCGGGAATTGAAAATAACCATTTAGATACCAAAAAGTCATTAACTTTTATAGAAGTATAATCTATCGGCAAAAACATTTTCATAGCAATCTGCTTAGCGAGAAAAGCGCTAATTGAAACGAAAATCGGGAATTGAAAATAACCATTTAGCTACGAAAAAGTTATTAGCTTTTATAGAAGTATAATCTATCGAGAAAAACATCTTCATAGCAAATCTGCTTAGCGAGAAAAACGTTAATTGAAACGAAAACCGGGAATTGAAAATAACCATTTAGCAACAAAAAGTTATTCACTTTTATAGAAGTAAAATATTAATTCCCATTTTTTTCCGTGCAACTCCGGGTGTTTGAGCTAGTATAAGATGAAAACTAATAATATTTCTTAAACAAATATACCGCAAAACCACAGTTATCCCCACCAAAAGCAGAACTCGAAGAATTATTA
>CM063508.1:106545518-106585518 GCA_032207245.1 Pardosa pseudoannulata | reverse complement strand
AACATATATGCCATATAAGAAGAAACCTATTTTATTTAAAGGGATATAATAAAGTTCGAAGTGAAATATTATTTATAACAGGTGTACCAAATATACTTTTTCTTCAGTACTTATTTCTTACCTAAGTACTAAATAAAATTTTAAAAATAGTTAATTTTTTTCAAAGAAAACCAAAATGAATTCTAAACATATATTCAATATAAGAAGAAACCTATTTTATTTAAAGGCATATAATAAAGTTCGAAGTGAAATATTATTTATAACAGGTGTAGTCAATATACTTTTTCTTCAGTACCTATTTCTTACCTAAGTACTAAATAAAATTTTAAAAAATAGTTAATAATTTACAAAGAAAACCAAAATGAATTCTCAACATATATGCCATATAAGAAGAAACCTATTTTATTTAAAGGGATATAATAAAGTTCGAAGTGAAATATTATTTATAACAGGTGTACTCAATATACGTTTTCTTCAGTACTTATTTCTTACCTAAGTACTAAAAAAAATGTTAAGAAATAGTTAATGATTTATAAAGAAAACCAAAATGAATTCTAAACATATATTCAATATAAGAAGAAACCTATTTTATTTAAAGGCATATAATAAAGTTCGAAGTGAAATGTGATTTATAACTGGTGTACTCAATATACTTTTTCTTCAGTTCTTATTTCTTACCTAAGTACTAAATAAAATTTTAAAAAATGGTTAATAATTTACAAAGAAAACCAGAATGAATTCTCAACATATATGCCATATAAGAAGAAACCTAATTTATTTAAAGGGGTATAATAAAGTTCGAAGTGAAATGTTATTTATAACAGGTGTACTCAATATACTTTATATTCAGTACTTATTTTTTACCTAAGTACTAAATAAAATTTTAAGAAATAGTTAATGATTTACAAAGAAAACCAAAATGAATTCTAAACATATATTCCATATAAGAAGAAACCTATTTTATTTAAAGGGATATAAGAACGTTCGAAGTGAAATGTCTTATTTATAATAGGTGTACTCAAATATACTTTTTTTCAGTACTGATTTCTTACCTAAGTACTAAATAAAATTTTAAAAAATAGTTAATAATTCACAAAAAAAACCAAAATGAATTCTCAACATATATGCCATATAAGAAGAAACCTATTTTGTTTAAAGGGATATAATGAAGTTCGAAGTGAAATATTATTTATAACAGGTGCACTCAATATACTTTTTATTCAGTAATTATTTCTTACCTAAGTACTAAATAAAATTAAAAAAAATAATTAATAATTTACAAAGAAAACCAAAATGAATTTTAAATATATATTTCGTATAAAAAGAAACCTATTTTATTTAAAGGGATATAAGAACGTTCGAAGTGAAAAGTATTATTTATAATAGGTGTACTGAAATATACTTTTTTCAGTAGTGATTTCTTACATTACGTACTAAATAAAAATTTAAAAAATAATTAATAATTTGCAAAGAAAACCAAAAGGAATTCTAAAGATAAAACCTATTTTATTTAAAGGGATATAATAACGTTTGAAATGAAATGTCTTATATATAATAGGTGTACTCAAATATATTTTTTTCAGTACTGATTTCCTACCTTATGTGCTAAATAAAAGCTATAAAAACAATTAATAATTTACAAAGAAAACCAAAAGGATTTCTAAAGATAAAGCCTATTTTATTTAAAGAGATAAAATACCTTCGAAGTGAAATGTCTTATTTATAATAAGTGTACTCAAATATATTTTTTCAGTACTGATTTCCTACCTTACGTACTAAATAAAAGTTTTAAAAATAGTTAATAATTTATAAAGAAAACCAAAATGGTTTCTAAAGATAAAACCTATTTTATTTAAAGAGATAAAATGACGTTCGAAGTGAAATGTCTTATTTATAATAGGTGTACTCAAATATATTTTTTTTCAGTACTGATTTTTTACCTTACATAATAAACAAAAGTTTAAAAAATAGTTAATAGTTTAAAAAAAACCGAAACGAATTCTAAACAGATAAAACATGTTAATACAAAAATACATATCACAATTTTGTAATACAAAGTTTCTTCACGTATCCCTAAGAAATATACTTTTGTAAGAGAAAACAGTGAATAGGAAGAGTTATTAACACACTTGATTATTAGTGTATAAATTTTCTTCTGTAATAAACCCTCTTGAATGAACTTTTTGAAATGCATATAAATATAAAACTTTCATGATTAAAATGTCTCTCAATACGGCTAAACTGGCACTTAAAAGCAAAACAAAAATTGAGCTTTTTGTGATAGTATGATATTATGTTATATGTTTTATATAGTTTCAAAATATGCCAATAACTCTTTCATATGTAACATGTAAATACTTATATTAATGACGGATGAATATAATGAATACATTTTTCCAATATCATAAATGAGTGTTCGATTACTCAAATTCAGAAGAGCATTGTAAAATTCAGTTTTCATTCTTATATGACATAATTATAGAAATTCTAAGCTTATAAATCTTTTACAAAAGCAGACCTTCTTGTTGATTTTGGAATACCATTTTTGCACCTGAATCAAGCTCAAATTCTGTAAAAATGGTAAAAATCCTTGGTTTATTTGAAATTAAAGTTTCAGTGTTTGCCCCTCCTCCACTTCCCAGCAAATAACAAAAATGTTTTCGAGCATCCTTAAGGCTTTACCCCATTTATGAAAAAGTTTTAATTTTCTTCTTTATTATCTAAGATCCTAAAAGGTATTGGAGAACAAAAAATTCTTCAATCAGCAGAAATTCGATCCCAGTTTCTGTTGTCACATGCGGGGATAAAAAAGGTGAATTTCACATTCTAAACATTTCCGACAGTTATTTTCTCTACCTTTGTTGGAAAAAGGCTTTGCAATTCTGTCCTCATAGAACTCAGTCAATAGAATGTACCTCATATCTTCAATGTTGATACGTTAGTTAGTTTGAAACTCTAAATAAACTTTGAGATATAATTGCACAACTTTTAAACATAATACAAAACCAAATTTTAATGAACTTTTGTGCATATTATTTATTGAAAGACGATTTCAAATTACATAAATTATATTTAAATAATCTATTATATGTTAAGTTATACGTGAAGTAAAATAAACAGCTATGTCTCGCAAATAGAAGTGTCTGTAGGCTAAGAATTTTTATTAAATCTAAGTTTTTTTAAGTAAAAAAAAAGATTTTTATTTGAAAGACTCTAATCATGCCTGTCTTGACATATGCTTCTGAAACTTGGACAAGATCAAACCTGGAGAAAATTAAGATCTCAAATTGTGTAAGAAAGATTCTTCGAAGTATACTTGGAGGTATAAATTAAAACAATAGTTAGTGAAGAAAATTCAATTTTGTACAATGCAGGATATATAAAAATTTGACATTATTAGCTACATAAATAGAACGATCTGAATGGCCCAAGACAACACAGTAAAATAGGTATAACTTTTAAGACCGATTCAAACCAGAAGATGAGCCAAGATTATAATGGGCTTACTCAGTAGAATCTGATTTTTTCTCAGTTAATGAAAAGAACTGGAGATTAATCACAAATAATGATGGAGAAGTCTTTGGAAGAAAGTAATTAAATCATAATTGGTACATCTATAATAATGCTAAGGATGAATGTATCACGTGTATGTAAATTATCATCTTTAAATTAGTGTTATTAGTTTTAACCCTCCGAGTGGAACACACCGAGGAAAAAAAGTCTCCAAAAAATACGCTAAAGGTTTATTGAGTCAGTGACCAAAGTGTTCTATACTTTTTTACTTCACCCTTTGTCGACTAGATTGGAATACGGGAAACCCACCCTCGTTATTGTCCCTTTACTTCCGGTTATAAATAGATATATAAATAAACGTTATAGATTGTTAATTTTTTAATACACATAAACCTCCTCAAGTCTCGAAGATCATCCCATAAGAAATAAAGGATTCTAAAAGTACAAATAAAAATATTCTTTAAGAGAATGATTTAAATTTTTTTTACGAATGTCATCCAAACTATTTCAGTGGTGCAATTAGAGATACATCTGTTACCGCAAACGAAATACTTCTAAATAGAGTTTTACAAAAGCATGAAAAGCTATCAAAGTCTTTGTGCCTCAGGGGGTAAAAGTGCATCCCTAAATAAATGTCAGTCAAAGAGGGGTGCAGTTCCTAAACAATCGACCTCACCCTCCTACCCCAAACACTGGCAGAAATGTACATTACATCCAATTTCAGAACTTTTTTGGTGGTCGAAAATTGTACGTGACAACCGCTTTGAAGACATCATCGGTTTGGCGGAATTGTACGTGCGAACCACTTAGAGGGTTAAATAATCAGGTAATCTTGTAATTGTGGGTTGATTGAATGTTTTTAAAAAAGTTCAATCAACCCACAATTTAAAACACAAACCCACTCCATATTTCACAATGCATGAAATATAAGTAATTAAACAATATTCATTATTGTGGTACTTAGATAGTTTAAAATTTAATTCTAAATTACATTTATAAAGAAGAAATGGAGCTATGAATTCAATATTATAATTCTGTAATGTAACAAAAACAAAAAAATAACTTATTAAAAAGCAATAATTAAGAAGCAATCTTGTAATTGTCTGTTGACTGAACGTTTTATTAATATTTCATAACATATTAAATATAACTTATTAAACCTTATTATTAATTCTTGTAATACCTATATAAGAAATTCAAATTTAATGATGAATTACATTTAAAAAGATATTATTTAAGAATATAATTAATTCATTGTGTATCAAAATGAAAAATACATCATTAAAATGAAACATAACAAAACTGAGTTAAAGATTAATATTGATTTCAGTCGTATTTATAAACTAGGATCAGTAAATTCCCCATATTTTAAATAAGGCTCATGCTTTTATTCTGCAAATTCCATGTTCTCTCTACTCTTTCAGTAATTTGTTTGAGAAACTCGTGATTTCAGCTTGAAGAAACATGTGATGCATACATAAATCATCAGCCCATATATCTAAATATGTTACATTCGAAACTAGAAGCTCTTGAAACTCGGATCTAAACTAGCTGACTGTCATTGAAAGCACAAGCCTCAGACAGATGGAAAATTGTGTCTAATTTAGAGCTTCATTGTTTGGATTTACTTCGCAATATGACGAGTATGCGTGAAATGAGAGTGCACGAAACAATAGATCCTTCGTTCTAAATTTTGGAATTTCTCCGATAAGGTCTTTTTAGCGTAAAGTTTCAATATGACTGTTGAAAATAATAGTTTGTGAATTAAGTTTTTTTAAATACCTAGTATTATCTTTTGTGAAAAGCAATGAGAATATCTGATGTCAATTATTTTATTAATCATAAATAAATTTAATTCTTCTGTTTTTAATCTTTATTTTAAATGTACATGAGTAATAGTTTATTTCTTATCCGTTTGCATATAGTGTATTTTCAGTTATTCATTAATGGAACATGAGTGAAATAAATTTCTCTTATTATTTCAGTTGTACTTATTATTAAAATAAGAAAAATTAATTTTTAATTTACTTATTTCATACGAAACAAAAAACATTCTCTCGAAAATAAACTATGAAAATATAATCATATAATTAGCCCCATATTTGATATTTATTATTTCTTTACAGTATATTATAAAATTTTAAGTTCATGAAATTTTCCACTTGATTTATTAACAAAACAGCTTTAAGGTGAATTTTAAGAAAAATATACGTCAAAACTAAAACAAAACACGTGCTTATATATTATTCAGCTGAAATAACAAATAAGATTCATTTGTTTTGCCTAATGAATTAAAATCATTTTGTTGTTATATAACACATTTTTAGTTTGTTTAATAATGCTACGAATTTTTAAAGTTTAGATTTCAACTGCATCTTAATGCATCTGGAACTATTGTCACGAAGATTCGAATGAACAAACCTTTTAGCCTAACAGACATATTTACTGAAGCAAAGTAGCAACTCGCAATTTTACAAGATTGAGAAGTTGCCTACAACTAGTGGGTATCAGCTTTTATACACAAACAGAATATTCGAGAAATAACTAATTTACATATTAAAGAAAGATCTAAAATGTTCAAGAACATAATAAAACAATAAATAACATCTTTAAATTAAAAATCCGTACTTTGGATCAACCGCCATGGCTAGCATCGAAACCTCAATCTCGGGTCTAGATGCGCGCTTTGACCATTCGGCCACTGAGCTCGTTGGCTAACCTTCATTATGCGGCATTGCTCCTTTCTCAAAAAGACAGCGTCTCGCTGCTATTTAGATCTGGAGCATGTCAAAGGTCCTTTGTAAAGGTCCTTTGTTTTATACACGAACAGAATATTCAAGAAATAACTAATTTACATAATAAAGAAAGATCTAGAATGTTAGAGAACATGAGGCAACAATAAATAACATTTTCAAATTAAAAAAAAATAATCCATACCAAATCCGCCATTTCGAGCAACGAACCCAGACTTTGATTCTGGATCTCGTGCTCTGACCATTCGGCCACGGTGCTCGTTGGCAAAGTTCCTTTATGCGGTAATATATAAAAAAAATATGATATTTAGAATTAAATGGAATTCTTTCAATTATTTTCTTGTACTATAGAGAAAATCTTTTGCACTTGTAAATCAGTCAGTTAAAGTCCACATTAAATTCTGAGTGCCTGTTCTTTTTCATTATTTCAAATCTTTCAACCTTTATTGGTGAGGTTACAACTGATTTGCAAACGTACAAAAAATTTGGTAAGCAAAAATTAGTATTTCAAAACAAAATGTATTTTGTATTTATATACAACTATGACTCCGGATAATCTTTTAACCCACAAAAATGCATTCAATCTGTTAGTTATAGTGCGAAAAGGAACATAATGCATGATTTTTTTTATTTTCATTTCATTCTTGTACATCAGTCAGTTAAAGTCAACATTAAATTCTGAGTGTCTGTTCTTTTTCATTATTTCAAATTTTTCAACCTTTCTTGGTGAGGTTACAATTGATTTGCAAACGTACAAAAAATTTGGTAAGCAAAAATTAGTATTTAAAATAAAAGGGATTTTGTATTGAAACAAAATGGATTTTGTATTATTACTTTCTATGACTCCGGAGAATCTTTTGACCCACAAAAATACATTCAATCTGTTAGTTATAGTGGAAAAAGGAACATCATACATGATTTTTTTTATTTTCATTTCATTCTTATACATCAGTCAGTTAAAGTCCACATTAAATTCTGAGTGCCTGTTCTTTTTCATTATTTCAAATCTTTCAACCTTTCTTGGAGAGATTACAATTGATTGCAAATGTACAAAAAATTTGGTAAGCAAAAATTAGTATTTCAAAACAAAAAAGATCTTGTGTTTATATGCAACTATGACTCCGGAGAATATTTTGACCCACAAAAATACATTCAATCTATTAGTTATAGTGAAAAAGAAACTTCATACATGATTTTTTTATTTTCATTTCATTATTGTACATCAGTCAGTTAAAGTCAACATTAAATTCTGAGTGTCTGTTCTTTTTCATTATTTCAAATCTCTCAACCTTTCTTAGTCAGTTTACAATTGATCTGCAAACGTACAAAAATTTTCGTAAGTAAAAATTGGTATTCCAAAACAAAAGGGATCTTGTATTTATATATAACTATGACTACAGAGAATCTTTTGACCCACAAAAATACATTCAATTTATTAGTTATAGTGGAAAAATGAACATGATACATGATTTTTTTATTTTCATTTCATTATTGTACATCAGTCGGTTAAAGTCAACATTAAATTCTGAGTGTCTGTTCTTTTTCATTATTTCAATTCTCTCAACCTTTCTTAGTCAGGTTACAATTGATCTGCAAACGTACAAAAATTTTCGTAAGTAAAAATTGGTATTCCAAAACAAAAGGGATCTTGTATTTATATACAACTATGACTACGGAGAATCTTTTGACCCACAAAAATACATTCAATTTATTAGTTATAGTGGAAAAATGAACATGATACATGATATTTTTTTATTTTCATTTCATTATTGTACATCAGTCAGTTAAAGTCAACATTAAATTCTGAGTGTCTGTTCTTTTTCATTATTTCAAATCTCTCAACCTTTCTTAGTCAGTTTACAATTGATCTGCAAACGTACAAAAATTTTCGTAAGTAAAAATTGGTATTCCAAAACAAAAGGGATCTTGTATTTATATATAACTATGACTACAGAGAATCTTTTGACCCACAAAAATACATTCAATTTATTAGTTATAGTGGAAAAATGAACATGATACATGATATTTTTAAATTTAATTTCATTTTAACTCGACGTTCTCTCAATTAATTACCCAAACTAATATTTTGTGTCAGTATCTAACTTCTCCGTTAGTTTGTCTCAGAGGTAAATAGTGTTTCACATCTTCTAAGAGTTTCAAAAGTGTCCAAATTAAAGCTTTGTTTAACATTAACATTAGCTTCAGTGTTCCCTAGGGCTAAGAATTGAGATTTTAGGAAGATTTGGGGAACATTGCTGCTTATAAAATCGGACAACTTAGATCGAGCTAAGCCTACACTTATATAGCCCTGAGCGAAAATGTAAGATTTCTGAAATAGCCTATTCCTACAGGGACACAATTTGTTAACAGGCGACAATGAGTTTGCAGTCAATTTAAAATAATCAGATGTTATATTTTTCACTTCGTCAATGCATTTCAGAAGCCTCTTTCCAGAACTCAAATAGCATATCATCTCAAAAGATTACATAAGGCTTATTCTGTGGAAGAGTTTAATACTTTTGATATATTATTGTATAATAATCAAGACTGCTGGAGTACATACTTTATGTAATATATAAACACTCTTTCTAAAAATTAATCAGGAAAAATTATTATTATTCTTTGCTAACACATTAGCTAAGATGTTGATTAAACTTTTGTAGTGACTTAATGTTTGTTCAGCAGTCATTTTTTTCCTTTTTATACGTATTAAAGACTATCTGTATTGACAAAATCATCTATATTTATTCTACTAAAGTTGAATTCCCTAATTTATTTCTTTAATGAAAATTTCATATTTGATGAAAACTTTCCTCAGATTATTATGTTGTTGTCCTTTTTTTATGAAACATGGTGCAATTGGATAGTCCTAAATCAATCACAAATGCTGTATTCATCTAATAATTGATTTACATTTTTATGATTATGTACCTTTTATAAAACGAAGTATTTTAAATGATTAAAGGTTTTACCTGTTGGAATTCTTTGATCAGTGAGTTGTTAAAATCTTAAGTTTCTATTTCCATTTTGAAAATTAAGAGTTTTTTAATTCATTGATGGTTACATAATTTATTCTTATACAAATAAAATGAAACACTTCCTTACTTATTGACTTATAAAAAGATTAAATTGAACTTAACTTTATTCAGCACAAAGCCTTATATTACATGCAGGTTTGTCTTTGATCTTGAATAGGAAGTATTGTTGTACTTTGACTAGATAAACACTTATAGTGCTTTCATTAAATATTTGTTTGTATTACATTGTAATTAACGTATAATTGAAAAAGATTAAGACAATAAGGATATCAAATCCAAAATATTATCTTATTTGTATGCTATTATAAAAAAAGATTATGAATTAAATATTGAAATTTTCTAGTATATTTTCATTCAATCAATCAATATTAAGTGTTTACCTTTAACTAATTATGATTTTTCAATATAAACAAGTCCATTAATCAATCTTTTCTTTAATTTACTTTCTATGACATAATGTTTCTTATTTGCAACCTCTATTTTTTGTCCATGTAAATTGGATTTTCATTCAATCAATCAGTATTGAGTGTTTACTTTTAACAAATTATGATTTTTCAATGTAAACAAATCCATTAATCAATCTATTCTTTAATTTACTTTCTATGACATAAAGTTTTTTATTTGCAACCTATATTTTTTGTCAATGCAAATTGGAAAATTCTCTTCTAGAAAAGACCATCAGTAATTCAAATAGAACATATATTCCCAAGTACAAACCTTCAACTGCAAATTCGAGACACTAAATTAGCCTCACAAAAATCAAATCATAATATAAACTTGTCGAAAATTCTTCAACATCTTTTAAACCTCATTACTTCTCTCCGAAATGCAAATGATCAAACCCTGCTTTCTTTCGCACACAACAAAGGGGTCCATGTAAATTGGACTTTCATTCAATCAATCACTACTGAGTGTTTACCTTTAAGAAATTATGATTTTTCAATGTAAACAAGTCCATTAATTAATATTTTCTTTAATTTACTTTCTATGACATAATGTGTTTTATTTGCAACCTATATTTGTTGTCAATGCAAATGGAAAATTCTCTTTTAGAAAAGACTATCAATAATTTAAATAGAACATGTATTCCCAAGTACAATCCTTCAGCTGCAAATTCGAGACACTAAATTAGCTTCAAGAAAATCAAATCATAATATAAACTCGTCGAAAATTCTTCAACATCTTTTAAACCTCATTACTTCACTCCGAAATGCAAATGATCAAACCCTGCTTTCTTTCACACACAACAAAAGGGACATTTCAATACCAAGAGGGTAGATCAAAATAGATATTATGCCGGATTCAAATGTCAGAAAGGGTTTCAGTTTCAGTTATCAGTCGAGCGCAGAATTCCCATTTCTCACAAGGATTGAAACCACTCTATGGGTTCCTTTATTAAACAGCTTCGTGGAATGAAATAGATTTCCCCAAAGGATCTGCGGGAATGTTTTGACCTCACTCCAAATCAATCAGAGAATTTCCGTTATTTTTTAAGCCGACAGAATCTCTGTAAAATTTCCCATTTTTCAGCAATTTTAATTTATTGAATCATACAATGTAAATAACGACAAAATAAAAGAAGAAAATATTAAATAAAAACATAATGTAATTTAATATAAAAATTATGAAAAAAATAGAAATATAACTCTTACTAAAAAGAGCTGCACATTTATTTTAAATAGATTTCCTTTCTAGCATATTTCCTTTCTATCATATTTCTTCTTTATAAATAATTGAAATTATCCAGGTGAATTTCTAATTGTTCTTTCTCAGTTAAATTTATCCACTTTTTATAGTATAATGAAACAAAATACTACAAAATTAATGCATTTTAAAAATTGTATTACCTGTTAGATCAAATCAGTCATATAAAATATTCCGTTGTTTCTTAAGCGGAAATAATCTGTTTAAAATTTCCCAGGTTCCTATAATTTTTTCTCATTGAATCGTACAATGTTAATAATGAGAAAATAAAAGAAGAAAATATGAAATAAAAATATACTGTAATAGAATATAAAAATCATGGAAAAAATAGAAATATAACTAGTACTAAAAAGAGCTGCACGTTTATTGTAAATATTCTTTTTAGCATATTTCTTGTTTATAAATAAATGAAATTCTCCAAGTAAGTTTCCAATTGTCCTTTCTCTGTTAAATTTATCGAATTTTTATAGCATATTGAAACAAAAGAATACAAAATTAATTCATTTTTAAAATCGTATTACCTGTTAGATCAAATCAATCAGAGAAGACATTCCGTTATTTTTAAGCCGATGGAATCTGTTTAAAATTTCCAGGTTTGAACAATTTTATCTCATTGAATCGTACAATGTAAATAATGTCAATATAAAAGTAGAAAATATAAAATAAAAATTTATTGTAATATAATATAAAAATTATTTAAAAGAAAATAGAAATGTAACTACTACTAAAAAGAGCTGTACATTTATTTTAAATAAATCTATTTAGCATATTTCTTGTTTATAATTAATTCAAAATATCCAGGTAAGTTTCCAATTGTCCTTTCTCTGTTAAATTTATCGAATTTTTATAGCATATTGAAAAAAATACTACAAAATTAATGAATTTTCAAAATTGTATTACCTGTCAGATCAAATCAATCAGAGAAGATATTCCGTTATTTTTAAACCGATGAAATCTGTGTGAAATTTTACAGTTTTCAATAATTTTATCTCATTGAATCGCACAATGTAAACAATGTGAATATAATATAAGAAAATATGAAATAAAATTATATTGTAATATAATATAAAATTTATGAGAAAGAAAATGAAAATATAACTGCTAATAAACAGAGCTGCAAGTTTATGGTAAATAATTATATTTAGCATATTTCTTGTTTGTAAATAATTGAAATTCTCCAGGTGATTTTCTAATTGTTCTTTCTCTGTTAAATTTATCGACTTTTTATACCATATTGAAACAAAATACTACTAAACTAATGCATTTTTAAAATTGTATTACATGTTAGTTTATTCTGTCTATTCATAAAAAACTGTAATAGACAAATTCTGAATGAAATCATTACAATGTTTCAATTTTTACTATTGTTCTGGTATATTTTAGGAATGCCTATTATAACTTCTAATTATTATACAAGGGTTGGAACTTTAATAGTGACAACTATTCATTTACTTGGAATACAAAAGTGATTCCTGTCACAAGATTTTACAGTAACTCTATGTAGTATTCAGTATTGTGCATAACCAATTTCCAACGATGTGGAAGTCGCAGAACACCTGTAGCAGAGACAGTTCTGTTGATAGTTCGAATGGACCAGTCTATTGCTGCAAGAATCTCTGGAACAATTCTGAAACGAATGCCACAAAGTGGTTTCATCATCATACGAATTAAGTCACAAGGGCTTAGATCTCAGGAGTATGTTGGGTGGTAAAGCACTTTCCAGCCGCATCGATCGAACAAATCAGTCACACCTTGCCCTGTATGTAGCTGAGGATAGTTATGCAGAATGATAGAGGTGGTCTGCAGAAAGTGCAGAATTTTTCTCATGCTGAGGCGTTCGTTCAGAATGTGCAACATAGTCGTATGCACAAATCCTGTCTTTCGAACCAGCTCACAAATCGTTTTGTATCGATTACTGTCCATCAGTGCTGCAACACCATGCACTTCTGCATCGCTGACACTAGGAAGACCGACCTGGCTGATGCATGTCTGCCACATTTTGCATTTCTTCATTGATGGCTTTTACACATTTTTCTACAGTTCTGTAAGCAATGCAGATTCCCCGCAAGCCTTTTGAAGTCCTGGACGACATTGACATGATGCACGAACTCTGGCACATTGAATTTTTATCCATTTTCGTTCTTGTTTTGAAAAAATCCAGACAAGACTTACTTTAGTCCGCAAGCTTATACAAGGATCAGTTCTTTGCGTCATTCCACATTTGTATGACGTAGAAAGGACGAGTCTGTTTGCTGAGAGGTAAGGTAGGCAGGTAGCTTACGTGTGGTATACAACAAAACCAAAGAAAGACGTTTCTTTGGTTTTGTTGAACAGCGTCTTTACAGCAGTGTTGAGGGGGGTGGGGCAGTGATACACTTCAGATGTGTTTCGGCACAGCTGAGGAGTTGAGCCTCAGGGTGTTGTACTACGGTACCTCACATAGGACAGCTATCAGCCTCCTCGTGGCGCCCCCTATAAACTAGGAGTGTCCCTCCTAGGCCGATGATAGCCGTCTGACAACCTCAAGGGGTATACCTCCTTTAGGTATACTCGGGTTTCACGAACCCGGGGTTTCCTGAGTGATCCTTCTCTTCAGACATCCCTGGTAGTCCCGATCTTGCCGATGTGGTATTGTATCCTTACTGGGGTCGTCTACATTAATTTCGAGCCACGACGGAGCCTCGCGTAGGTCAGCGCAGCTTTGTAGCTGTTAGTGATTGCTGTTGTGGTGACTGGTCTTCAGTAAAATGCTGCTGTATGGGCGGAAAGCCTGGGTCAGCTGAGGAATTACCTTACAGCAGTGTTGATACTATTAAATTTCCAACCCTCGTATAATGATCTAAAATATATCCTTTAAATATAATTAGCACAAAATGAATGGTAAAAAAATTCATTTATGAAATTATTTTTTTAAACATTTATTATTTTACCTTGAAATTTTAACAAGTCATATACCACTAAATAATGCGACAAACAAATAAGGAATATAAATAAATAACGTGGTGAATTTATTCTCGTAAACCATAATGTACACCAGTAAAAAAGCCCCCATAGTCGGCGAACACTACTTCAGATCTGACATTTTGCGGTTGAGTCATGACATATGAAAGAATGAGAAAATAAAATGGAGAATTATATATATATATATATATATATATATATATATATATATATATATATATATATATATATATATATATATATATATATATATATATATATATATATATATATATATATATATATATATATATATATATATATATATATATATATATATATATGTATATATATATATATATATATATATATATATATGTATATATATATATATATATATATATATATATATATATATATATATATATATATATATATATATATATATATATATATATATATATATTATATATATATATATATATATATATATATTATATATATATATATATATATATATATATATATATATATATATATATATATATATATATATATGTATATATATATATATATATATATATATATATATATATATATATATATATATATATATATATATATATATGTATATATATATATATATATATATATATATATATATATATATATATATATATATATATATATATATATATATATATATATATATATATATATATATATATATATATATATATATATATATATATATATATATATATATATATCACTATATAGATGCTCGAGACTGTTTCTCTACGAAGATACAACACAAATGACAATGAAACTTTACGCTTGATTTAAACCCACCCCCAGCGTTTTAACTACTATATCGACCTGGTAGGAATATAAATAGGTCAAATTGTTTGCAGGTTAGGGCCTTAAAGCAAATAAAATAGTTTGATGCTTCAACTGGTCTTAAGCACTTTTAAATAGAGAATCAGTCAATATATGTTTCTCTCAATTACTTGACATAATAATTAGAATGTTTAGCCTCTTTCCATTAGTAAAAAATTTAAAATATGATGTAAGAAAATATAATTTTTTGAAGTTTTTAATTAATATAATTTAAACGGTATTTATTTAGCATATCTCTAATTTTTAATATCAATCGCAATTTTTATATCAATTCCTTCAGTTGCCAATAAAGACATTGCGAATATTTGCAAAAATAAATTACTTAACATATTGTTTATATGACTTGATTAATATTTATATTTTGATACATACCTCAGATATCGTTACGTAATCTAATTAAAGTAGTTGTTTTTTTATATTTTTAGAGCATAAGTCAATTATTTCTAAATCTAGCTTTTAATTCTTTGGTTTATAACTTTTAGTTTTAAAAGGGATAAATTGTGCTACTTTTTAAATCTAAAACGAGCTGGGTTTTTTGTGAAATTATTTAAATTAATAGTATGTAATATAATCTAAAAAATAATTTACATATTCAAAAACATGTCCTTTATTTTTAAAACAAAAACTGCTCACATTGAAGATCAAGGCATAAAAATATTTTGTATTAGTCAGATGTAATTATTTGACGTTTCTGCGAATTTTTAATATCATCAATTTTTCCTGTTATTTGCAAATGAATCCTTTTTACCAAGAACAATTTCAAAAATAGAACTAAAAAGGACATTTCGAGTAAAAGGAAGAATAAAGTAAATTTTCTATTCGTTTTACATACTAAATTGTAAGCAAATTATTATAAAATGTTCTTCTCTTGTTTAATATAATTAAAAGGAAATTATATCCTAAAGAAAAGAAACTATATAATTGTTTTTTGCTCTCTGAGAGCACTACTTTATATTATTCTCGGCTAATAAAGAACGTTTTGAAGATATTTATATCTTTTTGCATTTTTTTTTATAAATTGGAGTATAACTTCATTTAGAAATGGAACAGTGTAAAAAAAATGCAAGTACAAATAAATTGTACTAGGCTTAACATATAATTAAGTGGTTTCGTAGAATTTATTGGAAGATACTATATTTACCTTTCAATAACTAAAGGAGTTCTTCTATAGATTATTCATAATTATGGTAGTTAATCAAATCGAAACCCAATTACTGACATTTTAGTATCATAGTACCGGGTGACCGATCTCCGCTCGGAGAAAACAGGTATCGAAGCTAACTTGAAGATTTAAATTTTCAATTGTGATTTATCAAAACAATACATGCCATAAGAAAATTTGTGAAACCATTAGTGAAAAGATAACCGGTTAAAGTGCACCATTGTAAACTATTCTAAACAAAGTTGTTTGGAAAGGGAACTATTCTATACAAAATTAAAGTTTGAAAAGTCATAGGAAATAAAATGTAATTGATAACAAAAAATTATACAATTAAAGAAATGGTACAAAGTGAGCAGTGTAAAGATTGAAGTGTGTTGAATGGAGAAGCATTCTGACAATGACGGTATCTTCTAGTTGTCCATTTGCGGGTATAATTGAGTTGATCGCTTGTTGTTCCAAAATTCCGGCTTATTGAAACATTTCATGTAGAGGTGCGTTCTGCTTGTTGAAAATGTAGCTTGCAATCTGATGAATGTTGAAATGTCGAACTTTGTTGACGGTGATTTGAAATCGAAATCAGTTCCTTAACACGTTCGCTGCCACCGACGCACTGGCGCGTCAGAGCGGCACCCTCCTGGTATGCCGACGACGCACTAACGCAGCGACGGACTTTGATAAGTTATATGCTCTGTGTTTAGTGTGGCTTTGGAAATTGAACGGCAAGGTTGTTTCGGCACGTTAGTGAAGCATTATTTTTTAATTTTTTGTGGTTGGTTTTCAAAATTTTTGTTTGCATTATTTTTTTTTACTATATCGTTTATGTGTTATATATATACTTTGCTACATTAATTTAATATTTAAAGTTGATAGAAAATAAAAATGGAAACCAATATCAAGGAATAAAGACAAATCAATAAAACTTTTATTATTATTATTATTATTAATTCGTCAGAACTACAACCAATCGATTCCTCGTGGTCGAAAACCCCCGGGTACCAATTTTCACTTGGTTTGGACGCATGAGAAAAAAAGTTTGCCCGCACCGGGGTTCGAACCCAGCCCTATCTGTAGCGCCGAACTACGTGACCTTAGCGCGTCAAAACCGATGCCAATCGATTCCTCGTGACCAAAAACCCCAGATCCCCAAGTTTACTACAGTTTATTAATTCTGGGGTGATTTTCGACTTGACAACCATTCCTCGTATTATAGTATAGGATTTAACATCCAGATCCATCAATTATAAAGAAAAATTATATTTAATTGATTAAAAGTACACAGAACTCAGTATTACAATAAACATCGTAATTGTTTTGTATTTTCAATTCAATTTAAAACATATTTTAGAAAGTAAAGCTGTTTAAGTAGTTTATTTAATTAATAATATTATTTAGAAATATTTTTAATAATTTTAAAATCCTTATAACGTTTTTAAATGCTAATATTTTTCTTCAAAAAGCTGTTTTGAATCTAATTAATAGCTGTTCAAAAGACTAGGAAGGAATTTTAAAATGTTTTAAAACTTGTATTTTATCAAACATTTAGTGGCATTTATAAAGTGCATCAAATATTTGACAGTTTCTTATGTGTCATTATATGTTAAAAAAGAAAAAGTTTCGTATTTCTAATGTCAATCCCAGTTTTATTCTATACATGATACTTACCCTTTTAAAAGTGTTCAATGCATTTATTTTAAATACAAAATAAATCTTTGATGTTTTTAATGCCTGATATTGTATAGAACTTAAACATGGAAAAAGTTATTAAATTTAATTTGTTAGAAAAAAAACCTGATAAAAGCACCACAGGCTATTTCCTTGTATTTTCATGAAACAATAATCATTTTATCCTGCAATACATTTAAATATATGTTGTTTGAATGTGAGGTACTATCATCCATTTAAGAAATTTGACACTTACACAATAAATAAAATACTATCTTTTAATATCATAAAACAGCTGTACAAATTTTAATTCAACAACAAGTATAATATTTCATTGAACAATATGCGAGCGATGGCCGAATGGTTAGGGTGCTGGCCTTCGGAACCGGAGTTCATGGGTTCGAATTCCATTATGGCATGGATGTTCGTAGCCGTTCGGAATCGGGTTTAAGCAGTAGGTCCCCGTCTCATTAGCCCTCGTGTTGCAAAAAGTTGACCGTAGCACTCCAAACCAAACCAAACAAAAACCATTGAACAATATGTAGTTTATATTAATTCAACAATGTGGAGACTGCAATAAATTTATCTTATCTTTAAAAAAAAAACTCTTAGATAACTAGCCAAATAATAAATGCAGAGTTTATAAACTGTTTTTCTTAAAAAGTAAAGGAAGTAAATATATTTATTTTTATTCAAAATATAACACTAGTAAATGCATTTTTAAAAAGTAATATGTAAAACCTATTTATTCATGAATGTTTGTATATTATGAATAATTCACGTGCAGAACATAACTAGTAAATAAAATTATAAACATCAAAAGGTTTGAAACGGGATCAATGTTTTAATAAATCAGAGAGTGGTTTCTTGTTATTCAACACAAGCACAGTACAAATCACTTTTCCGATGAAAGAAGCACCAATAAAACATACTAGGTTATTGAACTTTTGTGTAAATCTTCTCGAATTCAGTAAAAATATCTATTAACTATCGGGTTCACAACAAAAGCGAAAATATACAACTGTTACGTAAGGTAATTAAACATCAGTCACGAAAGTTTTAAGTGTTAAAAACAGTAAAAGAAAGATTTGATATTTATGCATTTATAAAATACTATATTAATTTGGATAAAACTTCCAAACCAAAATCTTTCACTGAAAGTAAATATTTACTTTCATAAAGTACTTAATAGCTGTTGAAAGGAAACACAAAAAAATCTTATAAAATTTATGTATGAATCTGTTTTTACTCTAGTCCATTAACTTTTGTTTTGTTGTAGTTATAACTTTTACTACAAATTCTTTTAAATCATAAAATTACTAGTTAGATTATTAGAGTGTTTATTAACATATAAACTTGGTAGTTCCATTGTCATAATCTTTATCAATTAAAATTTTTATAAGCAATACAATTAGTGCAAGGATAAAAATGTATAATACATAGTTACTGAAAGCATATGGTGAAGCATAAAGTAACATAATGAAATCATTTCCTAGAGATTCATAAGTAATAAATTTATGTTTTTTTTTAAGTTTATACAAAGTAAAATAATTTTCTGTAATATTTTGAAAACATACAAATGGCTTTACAAAACAGAATACAATTTATAATCAAAATTTGTAGAAGCAATCTATAAAGAACGTGCATTATTATTTTTGAAACACGCATATGACTTTATAAAACAGAATACAAATTATACTCAAGAAAATATATAGAAGTAATCTGTAGAGAACATGCAGTTCGCTGTTTCCTTAAACTTTATACAACATTAACTAATATCATTTCCCTTTATTTATACCTTTTAAGGAGAAATTCCAAATAAACTAATATTCTATGTTTAAAATCTTGTCATTAAATTGCATTGCATAATATTTATCGCATATTATATTAAACAAGTACATATATAGTTCAATACACTGTTAAAATAATTTTAAAACCATTTATAGTCATGTATTAAGGATGTTTTTTTTAATTGCAGAAGGTAACTGTATACATGTGCTGAATTAAAATCGCATTTTATGCAAATTTAAACCAAATAAACTATTTTTCCCAAAAGTTTCAAAAATAATTATAAATATACATCTTTTATACTTGATTTTGTATGTTCATTTTAAACTGTCGTGGACAATTTTCAAGAAAGCCGTAACTCCTTAGATATGTAGGTGATATTAAGATTTTGATAATTTTAGTGTAGATTTCATAATTTTCAAGTCTAGCATTTTTATTATATTTTTATTCTTTTATTGTTTTTTAACTGGTGAGATATACGAACACATTGAATTTTATTTAAAATCGTATATCTACTATAGTCTTTGTCAAAATAAAAATTAGATTTGGCCATTTTAAGATTTGGTTTTTCAGAGTTAACTTTATTTAATTTTATTATATTAGTATATATAACAAAGACTATATTAGATATACGATTAGTATATATGACAAAGACTATATTAGATATACGATTAACTTTAATTTTATTATATTAGTATATATAACAAAGACTATATTAGATATACGATTAGTATATATGACAAAGACTATATTATATATACGATTAACTTTATTTAATCGTATATCTAATATAGTCTTTGTCAAAAATAAAAGTTAGATTTGGCCATTTCAAGATTTGGTTTTTCAGAGATAACTTTATTTAATTTTAAAATAATATATTAAAACTCTATGCCATAAAAACAGATGTTAAAATCTCTGATTGAAAAAAAAATCAAGCATAAACTTTTACATCGTTTAATAAGACAATCTTGTTTAAGAAAAAAGTTTCTTTTAAAAGATCTGGAAATCATGTTTGGACAACTTTTTGACATACATCACTCCATGTCCCCTGGATAAAATATCTACCTTGGGGAAAAAAAGCTTCATTATAGAATTAAATATTCCAAAATTAAAATATTTTTTAAATATATAGTCCAAAATATCACTACTGAAAAAAGCTGACAGCCTGAACACTGGTTTAATCCTGCCCACTACAAGTACACTTTCAGCCGAAGAGTCGTAGATCATATTTTCTCAGATAAAAACATCAGTCTGGGGGTGACAGTGCCCAATACATCAAGTTAAGGATTAGAAAGTTCCTGTTTCGATACTACGGTAATCCTGACGAAAACTCATCATAGAATATTCACGTTAAACCCTTAAGGACAAATCTGCTTACTTATCCGAGTAATAAGTAAATAGTGAAGGGTCTTTTGAGAGAATCCTCATTAGAGCTATCTTTTAATTTTTATAAAACCTGGAAAATCTTGAATCTATTAGCTTCTTAACTGGAATATATTCATGATATCTCCATCAAAAATGGAGAATTTTCTTTCGCTTAACTTGATGCATGACTTGATGTATCAATAAAAAATTAGAAAAATAATAATTTGAAGTGCATTAAGTACTAATTTTACTACTTTTGCTTTCATGCGAAAATTTAATGGTAGGCAATCCCACTTTTTCAGTTTAAGCAGATATCACTGTTTTAGTATATGTGAAAAAGTATAAAATTCATGAAAAACTACTATGAGAAATTGAAAATTCTGATTGACTATTCAAATTTCTAAAATTCATTCTCTGTATACTCTGTGAAAATCTAACATTTTTATAATTAGATTGCAGTCTCATTCTGTTCAATTACAGCACAATATTTTTACATATCTACAAAGTATCACTAATGTTTTAGTATATGTGAAAACGTATGAATATCACACAAATTTCATTACACTCTTTACACATCTCTTTACATATATCTTTCGCCATATCTTTTATCACTGTCAGAATCAGATATTTGAAAAATTTAACTATTTCACATAAAATTCATGAAAAACTACTATGAGAAATTGAAAATTCTGCCTGACTATTCAAATTTCTGCAATTCATCCTCCGTGCACTCTGACCACACCTAACATTTTCACAATTACATTGTAGTCTCATTCTGTTCAATTACAGCATAATTTTTTACATATTTACAAAATATCACTAATGTTTTAGTATATGTGAGAAAAGTATGAAAGTCACACAAATTTTATTGCACTCATTACACATTTCTTTACATATATCTTTCGCCATATATTTTATCATTGTCAGATACTTGAAAAAATTAAACTATTTCGTATAAAATTCACGAAAAACTATGATGAGAAATTGAAAATCCTGACTGACTATTCAAATCTGAAATTCATTCTCTATTCACTCTTGACTACACCTACCTTTATTTATTATTAGATTGCAGTCTCATTTTATTCAATTACAGCAAAACTTCATAATTTTTTACATATCCTAAAAATACATGGTAGTAACAAAACACACTTCTCTTCTTTTACTATAAACACGTGTCAGCCGCCTTGCCATTTTCGTTTATTAACTGAATACTACAAAAACACTATTTTTAATATTGACATTCAGAAATTGAAAATTCCAACATTTTTTTGTGGAATCGAAATTCCTAAACAATAATCTCTTTTATAGCTTACCACACTCACCCTTCTTTAGTAATAGATAAAGTCGTGTTTTTTTCAGTTACAGCTAATTTTCAAATATTAATTTATATTATGGTATATAAAAGGAGAGTACTCATATAAATCTTATCCCATTTTTTACTATAAACCCAATTATTTCCTTTATATTTGAAATTTCCCGCCGTTCCTTTTAAAATGATCAAATTCCCATTTTATTTAATTACTGTAAAATTTCACAATTTCTTTACAGTATGATGTCTACAAAAGTATGATTCTGCACACAAATTTCATCGTATTTTTTACTGTGAACATATGTTTCCCTCCTTTTCTTTTTTCTTTATCTAAATCAAATAATACAAACAAAGAATACTATTTCGAATAAAATTAACAAAAATTGAAAGTCAGATTTTTGCAAGTTCGGAACTCATTCACAATGCTCTTTTTTACTGCTAACACACCCACCTTTTCACCTACTAACATTCTTTTTTCAAGCGCAAGATACTTACCTTTATTATATTTGGCTGAGAGTTTTTGTTGTTTTTACCGTTTTATTATGGTAGCACCATACAGCTAAGAGTTTATGAGGGAACATCACATTGCAACACGAGGGCTAATGAGACCGGAACCTACAGCTTAAAGCCGATTCCAAACGGCTACCAGCACCCATGCCACAAAGTGATTCGAACCCAAGAACTCCCTCTCTTTCTTCGGGAACCGTAACAGAACTGATTCTTTAGAAACACAATATTCTAGCCACTATACAATTTTAATTTTCCCCTTGTGTTAACATCGTAAATTTTAAAGTACCACTTTCCTTGCCTGTGTTGTGTAGTTAAATTAATAAATTATTTTTTAAAAACCATTTTTTAAAAAGACAATAAACTGTGTTATGACTTAACCGCATAGAAACACTAATTTTAATTAATTACTAAGCCGGGTTAACTATCATAAATTCTACATATTTGAATTGCTTGAAACTGGACTCGTCAATTTTGGTAGGGGATTAGACTGTTTGAAAGTTTTTCTCTATTTAATATAAATTTTAAAGACAGCTATTCCTTCAAAAATATGCTTCTCCTTTCGAAATTTGATTTTTTAAGCTATTTTTTCTGTGTAATGGCGGTACACTATATTTATCTTTACAAAGTGCTGAATCTCTTTTCAAAAATTTTTTTCTGGGTAATCTAAAAAGATGTTAATCTAAGTTCAAATATCAAAGAATATTTCAAATTCAGTGATCACTGTTTTGCTGGCGTTGTATTTCTCTTTAGAATTTAAGAAATTCTATTCTCGTCTTTGTTATATAAATCTCCAGCAGAAGAAGGATTTTTCTTGTACACTAGAGAAAACAGATCCGTTTTTTAATATTGTTTAATTCGACTATCTGTATATTTATATTTATACCTTTTAATTTCTACTGTGAATAATATATATTTATTATTGTGTGTGTCAATATCTCATCTGTGTAATTCAAGAAATATAATTTCATGACTCCTTTTCCCCAGATGTTATAAGTATAATTTAATATCTTGAAATAAAATGAATTACTCTAAAAGACCTAAAAATTCTAAACTTAAATTGAAAGTATTTGGATTATTTACAACATTTTCATAATTTATAAAGATTTTTTAATGTTTAATTTATAAAGTTCAATGAAATGAGATTGAAAATATCTTTAGAAACTTCCTATTTTAAGTTATGTAAGCCTAGTGGCCATATTTTCATTTTCATTCCGTTTAATCCCCACATGCAAATAAAACATTTTGTACATGGATCTGTCTCTATATTATTCGGAAGAAATTCATGCAATGATATTACATGAATAATGTTCACTATATCTGTATTATAAAGTAAATTGAAATAAAATAAATTAAAAATTTTTTTCTAAAATTGTCTGGAAAGCATTTGAAACATTTGCATTGAATTTATAATTTAGGTTCATTTCTATATTTGGGTATATATTCTTAACGATATAGTGAATTATATATTATTTCTGACTTATAATTTTAGCCTGGGGTAAGTCTAGTCTTATAAATAGTCTAATATGGCGAAAAGTAAATTAAATTGAAAATTTTTGAAAGAGCTTAAATCATCGGTACCGCTGTCGCCTGTGAAAACATTCGTGGTTTCAAAAGTGCAAAAAACAATATAAATCAGAAAGAATAGATAGCTGTTTTCGGAAAATATAAGAGGGGGTCACATATATCCGTTATTACTCCAAGCTTTGATTTTTAGAATAGATGAAACAATAAAATCTCAACTATTTATGTCCTTTATATAATTTTTACAGCTGGGAAAGTTGAATTTTAGAAAAATAGATGTCCATTAGGAATATTTGAAGAACTTTTGGAGGGGGATTTTTGGATAGATATTATAAGTACAATTATTTTCTTCTGTCTTTCTTCAATAAAATTCAAAGAGTATAATTACGTTACTATTCTTTTGCAATTGTTAGAAGAATATTAATATAATAAACTGAAATACAATGAATTACTCTAAAAGTTTTAAAGATTCTAAAATTGATTAGAAAACATTTGGATTTTTAGAAAGATTTAATTTTTTCTATTGGTAATTTTAAAACGTTCTAGTGAATTAAATTGAAAGAATCTCTAGAAAGATACTATTTTACTTCATGTAAGCCTTGTGGTTATATTTTCATCATTATTTTGTTTAATCTTACAGGAAAAATAATTAGGTTGTGTAGTTATTTACTTCTTTTTTTATTCGAGGAAACACAAGATATGTAATTAAGTCAATCATCAGGAATAAAATAAAACAATAATGATGTATTTCTAAAATAATTTAAAATAAAATAAATTAATAGTTTTTCTAAAAAAAATTCTAAAATTATCTGGAAAAATTTTAAACATTTAAATTTATTTCATAATTTGTGTTCATTTCATTATTCAATCGTTTATTCTTAAAAATAAAATGAATTGAATAGAATATATCTTGAGAAACATAATTTAACATAATTCTTTATAATGACTTTAAAAAATACAACTAATTCATTTAGACAATTTCTTGGTGTCATATTACATCATAAAAAAGACCTCTATTCTATAGACCAAAAAAAAGGTTAAAATTATGTATGTATAAAAAAGCTTAAAAGTTTATTTGAAGTAAAATCTTACAGTAATGGCATCATGTAGTACAGAAAGCTACTGATTAGCTTGTTATTAGATTAATTGTAGTACTGATTAGCATCATGTAGTACAATAATTTAGAGTCATTCTAATTTTCCTGAAGTTTCTGGGTAATACTATGCACCTACATATTTATTATTGGGATTGTCTGTTATAAAAAACTATCATATTTCTCAACAATCCACACGGCATACGACTTTTTTTAAATAATTTTATAAGTTTGTTTATCTATATCAGTTGATTTAAACCTTTATTTACGAAACATTTTGCTATCCATACCGAAGGCTGGGTGCGAAGTAGCTAGTTTACTCTTAAAAATCCAATGATTTGAATAGAATATATCTTAAGAAACATAAATTTATTTCATACATTTATCTCATAGTGTTATATATAGTCTAATATAAAGGCAAAATAAATGTGAATGAGGTTGTAACAAAAGCCTAAAAATTTTAAATTTTACATTTATTCTTTACATAAAACTAAACACTGCACATTTGAGTTACCATATACAGGTCTAAGGAACACTAACAAAGGATTAGACAATGCATGAGGTTTTCAGTGATAAATATAAATTTCAGTGATAATAGGTTTAAAAATGAAACATTCTTCTATTTCAGAAAATAGTTTTTTGATCACTTATAACTATTATACGTTTAAGAATGTTTCATTTAAATATCTCTTTCCTTGTGTATATTAACTTGTGTTGAATCCCTGAATTTCTTTTCAGACATTTTTCTAAATAAACTAGAAAGATATTAATCCATGTTCAAATATCAAAGAATATTTCAGTTTCAGTTATCACTGTGTTGTGTCGTATTTCTCTTTAAAATTTTCCAAAATGCAACTCTTTACTTTGTTAAATAAATCTCCAGGAGAATATGTATTTGTCATAGACCCTAGAGAACACAGATTTATTTGAATAGTATTTGAATTGACTATCTGTATTTTCAAAGTTATTCCTTATAACTCTTACAGTGAAAAATGTAAATATTTTTCTTTCTTGAATATATCGTTAATATAATTCAAAGAATGCAATAATATAATTTTTTTCTGAAAATAGTTAAGAGCATTAAAAAATGAACTGAAATAAAATGAATTACATAAAAATTTGTAAAAAAACCAAAAATGTTTTTGAAAATCAATAATACAATTTAAGTTGATTTCTTTAGTTAAATTGATTGTTTAATCATTTATTCTTAAACAGTCTAATGAATTGAAACTTTCTGTGTCACTTGATGTCAGCTTGTTCATTTTTTTCATGTTTATTGTTTTTTGATTTGTTAGGACAAAATTAAAAGCATAAATCTCTTCATCTTTTTTTGAAAAAATTAAAAGAATGTATTTATGCGAATGTGTATATATATATTAATATAATAAGCTAAAATAAAATTTATTAATGCTTAAAAGTCTAATCTAGTTTATAAATCTTTTGAATTATTTATATTGACTTCATAATCTATGTTCATTTGTTTTTTTTCTTTTTAAGATTCCTTCTAAAAAATCTAAAGAATTAAACTAAATATATATCTCTAGAATCTTACCATTTTACCTGTTGCAATCATAGTGTTTTGTCTAGTTAGACATAGCACAATAAATTTCAGTTGATTTCTTTAGTTAAATTGATTGTTATTGATTTATTCTTAAACAGTCCAATGAATTGAAACTTTCTGTGTCACTTGATGTAAGCTTGTTCATTTTTTCAATTGTTTTTTGATTTGTTAGGACAAAATTAAAAGTATAAATCTCTTCATCTTTTTTGAAAAAATTAAAAGAATGTATTTATGCGAATATGTATATATATTAATATAATAAGTTAAAATAAAATGTATTAATGCTTAAAAGTCTAATCTTGTTTAGAAATCTTGTGTATTATTTATATTGGTTTCATAATCAATGTTCATTTCTTTTTTTTTTCGTATTCCTTCTAAAAAACCTAAAGAATTAAACTGAATATATCTCTAGAATCTTACCATTTTACCTGTTACAATCCTAGTATTTTGTCTAGTTAGATATAGAACAATAAATTAACTCAAGGTTGTTAAACAGCTGAAGGATCTAAGTTTTATTATAATACATTTATTCAATATTTGAAATGGAATATATTGCATGCACTATTCGTGTAATTTTATTTCTACAAACAATTCTGAAAAATGCAACTTATAAATCCTTCAAGGTCTTCAAGTTGATTGTTCTATAAGATTCAATGAGCCAAACTCACCTGTCCGTAGATTTCTAACAGTTAGCATAAAATGATAATAGGGTAAACGAAATGACAAATAAAAGGGGGGAAAAGGAAAAAATATTTAATCGATAGTTCATAACACAGCAATAAAATAGAGAGAAGAAAGTATAGAGTTAGAAAATACACGATTTTTAATCAGCCAGAGGCATCCGTACAGGACGGTGACTTATTCAGAATGAAGATTTGTCAGTTCAAAAAATTAGAACACGAGTTTCAGAGCTAATCAGATCTGAGTAACCAATCAAAGAACAAAAAGCTTTTCTGATAGAATATCAGTAATCGATGGATGAAATGACCACTTAAGCAATTTATATTGTGTAACTGTGTTTTTAATTGCTATCAACCTCTATGTAACAAAACATTTCAGTATAACCAAAATTAGCGTTGGCACTCAAAACAAAAAAAAATGTTTAGCCTTAAAATTTTGAATTTAAGATAAGTATAACTTCATTTCTGTTTGCAATTTCCTTTCTATGTAATAAAATATATTATCATAAAGGATATTAAAGCTATCGGTCTCAATATATAGCATTATTTGAGATTTGAATTAATAAAATCTAGATATATCATTGATTAAACAATCAGTCGAAATAATTTTTTAAATGCAATTTATAATAAATTCGTTTAAAGAATAAAAATAGGTTAGTTGCAAAGAATTTATTAGAATTATTAATGTATTTTTACTACTTGGTACAGAGTAAAAGCAGTACGGATAGGGGCAGGTATGGATATCTAATATGAATAGGTGCATCCACATTGGATTTTTGATGTGTTAGGGTTAGCAAAATTCAAAGCAAGACTTTAAAACGTTCGAAATCCACCTCTTCCCCCCTTCCGAACTCTTAATACTATTATGACAAGCCTTTTTTCCACAGTTAAGAGCAGGTGATTAAATTTATCACATAATAAATAGTTAAAAATAACATTTTTTCTAGCATTATGGCGTCATTCCTTTAACTATCTCATTTAATCATTTCTTATTTTAAATTATTTAAATATCGTCTGCATTATTTTCATACATTTTTCATACAATTTTCTTTTTTATTTGGCTTAATTAATAGTTTCGGTACATATGGGATAACTTTAAATTTAATCGTAAATTATCTTCTGTTGCAATGAAACTTTTATCATCGGTATTACCACCAAATTCTTTTCATAAAAGTTTAGAAGTATATTTCACGGACTAATAAATATCTAGATTTTAAGTTACACATCTTTGAAGATTAAGAAGTTCGTTTGTGTGTTTGTTTTTTATACATAACCCCACGATTCGTCTAAATGAACTGTTTGACAATTTGATTCCAAACTGCATAGACAGTATCGGGAAACTGTAGAGGAGTATGAAGATAAAGAAGTTACTGAGCGTGTACCAGATAATTCACACACACAAAACAAACCTGCTTCTAAAGGTACTTTACAATTATGGGAAATAAATATATTTTATTAATTCCGTCAGATGACGGGTTGTATGCTAGTTATCTATAAAAGGACAAAAATATCAGAACCAATAGTAAGTCTGCCGGTCATCACCAGATGACAGTATTTAAATACTACATAGACAATATTTTTTCTTTGAAAAAAACCAGGTTTGATTTTTAAATTAATAAACCAAACAGTAATTCAGGAGGTCGTAACATACAATTTAATAAAATTCTGTATTATTTATTATACGTTCAGGAAAATCATTTGGTGTCCACATTAGATTTTCTTTAAATAGGTATACGCCTTAACTCGCTGATTATACTACACAATGTTTAATAAATTTAAAATCTTTAAAGCTCACTTAGATCTTTATGATTAAAAATAAATATTTTTAAAAATGTGGGTTAACTATTATGTCAGGACATATTATAAGTGTCAGGAAAAATGGTTGTTAATAGTTTAATTGTTAAGAGTTAGTTTAGAAAATCACCTATCTCTTGAGATCAAACACTGGACACCATTTACAGGTATTTACAGCTGCAAATTTTCGTTTTGTCAGCAAATTCTCGGTATATATTCTCCCCATTGAGACCTAGAGAAATACTAAAAATTAAATGTTATTTACTGATAATATCTAGGTATATGATTTGCATTTTAGAATTATTATGTGTATGTGGGAATGATACAAATGTTAAGTTTTATGTAACGGGAGAAATCGGACTCTTCTTTAAAAACAGTTACGTTTTTAACTAGATATATACTAAATAATTCTAATTAGACACATACTAGAAACAATATTAAAGGAAAACTTTATGGGACTGTCTGCATTAGCCTTTAATCATTAATGAATACTCTATTTATATTTCAGCCTTTATTCCCAGGACTGTATACTTTGATGTAAAATTTAAGAAAAACCGCAGTTTATTTAGCGTGTTAGATTTTTTGGCAATGTTTTGAAAGTATACTGATACTAAATAATGTGATATGTGATGTTGTATTTTAAAATCTTCTAACTGTATTTTAAAATTATATGACTGAATTTATATTATCTGATTATATTATAGCTTCATATTGGAATATAAACTGGATAATACTAGTTAGATAGACATTGGAGGTATAAACATTAAATAAAATTTTATTACAATTGTCTGCATTAATATTTTATCATTAACCAATATTCTGTTTAATTTTTAGTTTATATTCCCATGACTATTTATCATGGGTCCTTACTATATTTTATATAAAGTAGAAAATGTATCGCAGCTTATTTAAACCAGCTGGTGATAGCTTGGCGACATTTTAAAGGAATGTCTCCAATGATCACTAAAAGAGGCGATGTCTCAAATGTGTTAAATCTAGCTGCTTTTTAAAATTAAATTAAAAATCTGTAGTACATACTAGGGAATCAATTAATGTCAATTTCGCTAGATAAAGGATACCGGTTATATGGCCAGAGTATCAGCATGATATCCGGCTGAAAGTCAGTATGTTTTGCTCATTTTCTTTTTACATTTATTAAAAAAAATCAGTTTATGTAATGTATATTTACAACCAAATTGTAGTATTTTTCTAACTTTTTATAGTTTTTAATTAGTCAATTATTTGAAGCATAATTTATTTTAAATTTTCTGTTTATTTTTAGAGTTAATACTCAGTATCTCAATTCGAAATTTTTTAATTAAAAATAATCAAATCTGAATAAAAGAACTTTTAATAGTCCTTTACCTTCCTCCATAAATGGTTCTTAAGTTTGTATATCAAAAATTTCAAGAACATATTAACACTTTTTTTTAAATAAATTGTCTATATTTTTCTATCTTCTAAAAAAGAAAGTTGTCTTTTGTGTTCGCAAATGAAAGAACACAACATTTCAGTTGAGACTGAATAATGAGTGATTTATGATTTTTTGTAATGAAATGTATAAATAAACATAATTTTTTCGATGAAGCTTTTATTTTACATGAGGTTCTAAAATAATTATAATTATTGTTTCATATAGTATATTGTTTAACATTTTTCCTTTTTTGTTATATTTAACTTATGTCTCGGTGTATTCTCGGTATAATTATCCGGCATCACATTCGACCAAAAATTTTTGGTCGAATGTACTGCCGGATAATTATAACATCCGACTATTGTCAATTATCTGGTATAGTGGCCGGATATACCGGATTCAGTATGTGCCGGATAACCGTTGCATACCTAGTACATACCTTACCTTAATAATGTCACAAAATTATTTCTATTTTTGTTTAAAAAACATAATCTTAAAGAATAACGTCCCACGTCCATTTCGCCAAATACAATCTCGTCTTCCTCTCTTCCGAATTAGTCTCTTCTATCTCTCCTGATGTTCTTTGAAACTTCTGCACTTCCTTTTGTCTATTGCCTTGTCTGGGGGAAAAACGATAATTTCTTCTTATCCTTAGATATATTTTACATGGCACTAAACAAAAATTCCCTTATAAATATTGCTCAGCTGATAAATCCAATGCTATTGTACGTTTACCTAGACCAAAATAACTATTATAATTCTTAAAGTTAATAAGATGTAAAATAAAATGCGGGCTGTAGAATAGCAAATGCATTATTCCTGAAGACTTTCCTCCTAATCCAATATACTAAATTATAAACACATGCCTATTCCCATCTTGTTGATAAAATAATGTTAAAATGCAGGCTAGAATTAAGTTCATAAAAACCGCTCATCAGTTATCAAATAATGGCACTGTGGGAGATCCTTAACATTTTAGCGATTACACAAATCTTCAAATTACTATCCACATATTAGACTTTGCTCTTCCTTTATAAAGATTTATTTGTTAACTGTACATGTGTTAGTTACTATATAATGTATATAATGAACCTCATAATAAATTTTATCAAATTGCAAAGAATGAAGTGGGCAGGCCATCTAATCAGAATGAACAATGATCGAACAACAAATAGGGTCTTCGATGCAAAACCTACAGGAACGCGAAGATGATGACGACCTAACCTGAGATGGACAGACTGGCTGAAAAGAGACCTTCAGGTACTTAAAGTAAAAACCTGGAAGAATTTAGCCTCCAGAAGGATGTCTTGGAAATAACTTATTGAGGAGGACAGGGCCCATGCTGGTCTGTCATTCCACTGAAGAAGAAGAAATGTGTTAGATATCTCCTAGTTTCACAACATGATGTATATCAGGAAAAATACATGTTATATATAATCAGTTATTAATATAAAATTTAATTAATTACCTTCAACTCCATAAACTTCAACTACTCTTAATTGAAGTTTAATCTTTTGTCTAGATACATCAGCACTAGAATCTATATTTAAAAGCATACGGCAGAAGTCATTAAGTGCAGTTTGCACAAATATTTAAACTGTAAAAATTAACTCAAGTTAAAGTTGGGAAAGTGTTATAGCATTTGCAGTAAACTCTTTATTTTTAATCGTTTTTGTCCTCAATAACACATCTCCTTTAGGAGTGTACGGGCTTCACGAGCCCGGGATGCCTGAGGGATCTTTTCCTCTACGTCTTCCCTGGTAGACCAAAACTTGCCTCTGTAGTGCTTGTTACTTACTGGGGTTGACCACATTAAGCTTCGAACCATGACGGAACTCTCGTAGGTCAGCTGCAGTTCTATACCTGTCGTGGTGACTGGTGTTTCAGTTCGTTTGCTGCTGTATGGGCAATCATAGCGTGGGTCATCGTAAGGAATTCTCTTAATTGCTTTTACTTAACTCCACTTGTATGTCAGTTGATATTCTGAAATCAATTTTAACTACCATTTGCTAGTTAGTGATTTGAAATTTTGCATATAGGTTTAATTCCGGTTCAAATGTAATATTCAATCATAAATCATTAGATTAGGGAAAGAAAATAAAATCAATTTGGAAAATGAGAAAAGTTCTTTAGCGTACTTGAAATCCTAATTGAAGAGATTATGACCTGCTAGTATGACTCTCTATTGCATGCAGAATAACTAAGAGATCAAAAAAACATTTTACTTTATACTAAATTTTATCTCACTTTTCTTCTTAAATAAAAGTGTTTTTAAAAAATGCTTTTTTACATTTTACTTGTTAAAATCTATAATCTTTTTATAATAAAATTACTGATTCACTATATATTAAACAACTTTTACCATACGTATGAACAAGTGCTGAAAAGTTTAAATTTTTAAATTCAAAACAAATTACAATTGAAACATATTTTAATTTTTGTATAACTTATTAACTAATCAAGTTTAATGGCAAAATATTTTTAACGAGAAATAAATTACACGTACTCTGAAAACTCACAACTGCAGTTGCATGATTATGGAGATCATTCATTCAAATTATATTCTAAAGCTGAAAGAGAGTTAGTTCACTATATTAAACTCTGTTCCTAATTACAACTCTCACTAAACGTCGCTTGAATCTCGGTGTTCTGATGCAGCACTCAGATCCTGATTAGCATCATTAACAGGTGTCGTCATCAGACAATTCTGAAAATTTGCTCTCATGCATTACTTTATGTAACAAATATATGTCAATAGTCACAACATCAACATAAACTGTTAATTACTATGACAAGCGTATCAAATTTAAAGACTTAAAATGCAGATATAGGATACGATAATTATTTTAGAAAATAAGCATATAAAAGAGTAAAAAAAAGGATGAAACTGGAAATGTGGCTTTCCTCGTATGCTTAGAATTAGAGAAATGAAGATTCATTTTAGATCCTGCATGTCAAAATGATATATTTTAACATTTACTGAAAAGGCAAATAATACTGCATCCCAAGATCTTATGTAGAGAAAATAAAAAATGATACTGCTTATTAGCATGATCAAAAGACATAGCAATAAAGTAATTCTGAAAATTTACTCAAGTGTTTTGTTTTATGTTGCAAAATTATCAGTAGTCACATGGGTGTTGGGTGGATGTAATGCCATTTGGTTACACCAAACTCGAATCAGCCGCTTATCTTCGATTTAAGGCTGAAGTGTGTTCATTTCGTTGTTAACAAGCCCCATTAACCCTTTGACAGTTTCATTTTTTTCCAGAATTCGGTCAAAACATGTAACATATTTTTTATTGCATTTTTTTGTTCTTTTTACATTTTAAGTAAAGATATGTTGTTAAAATTAACATTTTTAATGTTTTATTACACTTTTTTTCTTTCAATGAAATCATCATAAAACTGAAGTTTACCTTTAGTCACATCGATATCCAAGTTAATTTTTGGAATACCAGTGAAAGCAAATCTAGGATGCGGATCTGAAGGATTATCGCAATTAATTTTAAAAAAATTGTCGTGCTTGACTGATTCCATCTGTACTACTATCAGAGTCACTACAGAGTCAGGTCATCTAGTAAACGTTCGCTACTATCATTTACAGATAATCCAGTTTCTGATTCCGAGTCACAGTTTGAATCACAAGAAATTAGCTCCATACGCTCTGAATTATCCATTATTTAAAAGTAAAAATATATTATTCAAGTCTTACATCAATAAAATTATCAGGCGGTTAGTAAAATATAACCAGAAAGCTATACAGTGAAAGATAACAATTCGTCTTCTGATAGAAAACCCGCACTTTTAAACCAATCAGAGTAGAAAATACAATAAACTGCAAACTATCATTTACTGGATAACATCTATACGAATAATTTGTTACTAAAATTGGAAAAAATACGGCCGAAATAGTGCAAGCGAAATAGAAATCAGATTGCCCGTACGGCGTACGGGCAAATCAGTAAAGGCCCGAAAGCTGTGCCCGTACGGCGTAAGGGCAAAACAGGGAAGGGGTTAAGGTGAGAGTACGACTGAGCTCGAACACACAACACAACCTTTCTATGGGCTGATCGAAATTCATTCATACTCATATTCATTCATTCGCAAGTCAGAATTTAGATCCGAACCAGAGACCGAGTCATCCATGATTCAGTACCCCAAGAGTTATAATTTGTTATGGGAACTTGGAGAACTTTATAGTCACGACATATTTAACGTGTCCCAACTACTATTAGCAACTCGGCGATTACAGAACTCGCTACCTTTCAGTTACGAGAATATCGCTCTACCAACCAGGCTACCTATGACCAGTAGTAACATAATCAACATAAACTGTTACTTATTAAAATAGCCGTCCCGATAAAAATGATATTTAAAACTTAGGCAACAAACAGAGACGCGGTAGCTCGGTCGGCAAATGGCACGATTTATGAACAGAGGATAGCAAGTTCTCGGCTCGGAATGATCAGTGATCAATAATGATCATTAATTTTGATTGGGCACTTAAAATAGCTTAGTGATCCCAATGCCCTCTAAGTTCCCAAACAGTACCTCTGGAGGTGGCAAGAAAAACCTGGAAATTTTCTGTTTTAACCCTGCTAATAAATTACAAAGACCTACTCATAAAAGTCGAACCCTTAGAAGCATTAGCAATTACCTTTCCATCAGAAGCCATAGGAATTCTAAAGGGAAACAGCACCGACTTCACTAGAGACTACCAGAATCAGTATTACCGATCTAGTAAATTTAAAATTACCAATGATTTATTTTTACTAGAGACTACCAAAATTAGGATTACCGATCTGGTAAATTTAAAATTAGCAATGCTTTATTTTTACTAGGTACTACCAAAAATAGAATTCCCGATCTGGTAAATTTAAAATTACAAATGATTTATTTTGAATCATGTTTATCAAAATGACATATCATTTTAATTGCTTTGGGAAACAACAATGAAATTTACAGTGTCTAAACATCAAAATTGCTGTTTAAATTTATATATTGTCGTAAGTACTGCATCACGATGCTGATATATGCTGATATGTAGCAAAAAATCAATTAAACTAGTATTGTTGTGTACTCCAATTTAATTATTTTTTCAGAAATAAACATAAAGGGATCAGATGGATAGAATTATCTCTACAGTATAGTATAAATGAGTACTGTATACAGATTTAATAACAGATTCACTTAACTCAGTTTAAAAAGACACGATGATCGAGACTTGTTCTGGCTTAAGATCTTCCATATTCATTAATAGCTACTGGAGAACATAAATAGTGCTTGCAATGTTCTCCAAGTTTCCAAATGGTACCTCTGAAGGTGGCAGGATACTATTGTGGGTCTTATGTTAGGTAACTGCTTCTAAATTATGAACACCAACTGTTACAGTTCCAACCTTTCGAGGCAATGGCGACCATCTCTCCAATAGAAGCCACATGACTGCAAATGGACATGACACCAACCAACCAGACTAGAGGCTACAAGAATTAACTTAGTAAATAAACAGGACATATTTTTAAATAAATGTAACACTAAAATTATGGTGATTCTGGTATAATTAGAATTCACAAAGATTCACTTTGAATCCTGCTTATCATAACGACATATTTTATCATTTTAATAGCATAAGGTAAAAAAATTAAATTTAGAGTATCTAAACATCAAAATTATTTTTTAAATTTATATATTGTCAAAGACAGTGAGTCAAAATACTGTTATATTGTAAAAAACAATTAAACAAGTACTGTGTTTTTACTCCAATATAAATGTTAAGCATGTTTCTAGTGTTTAAAATGATAAAATATTTAGCCACGTTACTATAGTATAGTATAAGTGAATATATGTAGAGCTAATTACAGAACCATGGTAGCTCAGACGGGAAACACAGCGATCTCATCATCGGAGTCATCATCCATCTATAACTCGTTAAGAGCTTGTTAATTAACCGCCTTCAGATTTAATTTTCGTTCTAAATGTGGCTCAACTTTTGTCACTTATAGTGTACCCCTTTAATCAAAATTTAATGTGTTTGTGAAATTTATTAATTCATGATAACGATAGTTAAATGTTAAAACAAATTACAAACTTTATGCAAGAAAAATATTTACAAGAACATCAAAATGATTATTTGCATCTTGTAAATAAATGAATTACTCATTCGTTAAAATCACATTTGTCTAAATTTTTTATCACTACACGCTACGAAAAAGTAAATCTTTATGTGATGTTTTAAGCTCTATATTTAATACTACTGGTAGCTAATAAATATATATATTTGATCCCGTGGAGTCATTCAAAAATATAAATGTACTGTAGTTTTAAGATATATTGTAAATGCAAAAGGCATTATTGATATTCTTATATTTTCTTCAAAACATGAAAAAAATCAACACTAGTAATGAGACATCCGGATTAACTTTATAAACTTTATATAAAATTTATTTACTAGGTAGAAAAGGATAATAAAAGAAGTAACATATATTTCATATATAAATTTAAATCTCTTGAGAAAAAATGATGCACATTTAAATTAACACAAAACTAAGACGGTTTTAATAGGTATGGAAATAATACAGTAGTTTACTATCAGTAAAGCATATGGGAATGTATATGTTACTTATTTACTACCTACAGTACATTATCTCTGAATTAAACTTACGCAATTCAAGTCTCAGTAATATTTTTATACTTAAGTATACGCTTTTAAAATTGTATGAAGGATTAACCAACCAATACCCAATAGATCATATTATAAGACCTCTATTTCTATAGAGACTTCAAAGAGTGGGTTTGTTTTTAAATGACTTATAAAAAATGTAAGAAAATAAAAATTACTTTCTCATAAGCCTCAAAAAATACCTTTCCTTTAAAATACTGAACAATGTTTTTTACGGGGATCGCATTTAGGTTTTTCACACGTCAAAAGCAATCTTTTGACACTGCGAACATGGGTCAAATCACATCTAAACTTTCACAGCTACTGGAATAAAAAGTCCTTAAAATAGATTTTTCGGGCTCGAAAACAGCACACTCAATTACATCCTGTGTTCAAAAGAGAACAGATAAAACCGGATTTATAAAGCTTCTTTTTTTATCTCCTTTCGAAGCTTCAAAAACTGAATTTTTTTAAAGCAGTTTTGAGAACTTGTGATTGTTTTCTAAATAATAAAATGTTTATATACTTTTTTGGAATTTATCTAAAGCTCATGGACGAATTTAATTTTTGTGTTTTTATCGTCATTTAAAGAAGAATTTTTTCCCCGGAAAATAAAGGAATGCTTTAAAGTATTCTGTGAAATCTTAAATGTTTTTCCTAGAAAACTAATTAAACGGTGTAAAAAAATTCATTTCTTTAACGTGGAATAAAACAAGAGGCATGGCATCATTATAGTTTAAATATATTTGAATAAATTTCTAGAGTTTTATTACTAATTGAACAATAGAATATATACAGCAGCTTAATATATAAGAATAACCATTACAATACTGGAATCAAGTGAAGTTAATACATGCATGATAGGACTTATAATTCAGGTCACTGATGTACTTAGTCTCTCGTATTACTTCAGAAGAGGGTATCCCTATCACTAATTTGGTAAAATTGCTGGCGACGATTAACACTTCGCGTGCGGGCAACGTATTTTTACGTTCTTTGCAGTCTGTCACTATAGCGCGGGTCACTTAAAAATACGTATTTAGTACATTTGTGGTGGATACCAACCAACCACCACAAATCTACTAAATACATTACATGCGTGTTGTTTACGTTGATATGCAACACTTTGCATTTTTCCTTTCCACAAGTTAGAATTGTCAAGTGACTCGGTTTTCTGTTGCGCTATTTCGTCTTCAATTCCTAGCTCGTGTTTTGTCGTGTTTTGTCAATTTGAAGCTTGGTTTTTTATTGTTGAATACAAAATTGATAAAATGAGACGTTGTTACAATGATAGTGATGGAGAATTATGCTCTGACAGATTTTCGAACATTAATTTTAAAAATCATTTACTTTTGTGATTTCATAAAAATATTTTTGTTAAATAATCATACAGTATATATTAAAGTATAAAATTAAAAAAAAAGTTTTGTTCATAAAAATAAAGTAGTTTTTGATTTAATCCGATTTTTCTGAATAACTAAAGTTAGCGATTCACAAAAAAATGCCCGCTGTAGGCGTAAGTTGGTGATGAAGTGTACCCGCACGCCAAGTGTTAAAAAACTCAAATGCATAAACTTTACTTATATAAATTTCCCTTTTAGTTTTGACAGCCAAAGGCCAAAAACCAGGAGGCAATTGATTTGTTATCAGGTAAGAAAACCGATAGTTATAAATTATTAAAAAATACATAAATAGTGAACTTTTGAAGAATTTAAGACAAACAGTAAGAAACAGTATGTAAAAGAGTAAAAAACTACATCCAATCGGAAATGGTAGAATACGAGTTCAATCGAATTGAATTTTCGGTGAAATCGCTATTTTTCACCGATGTCAAGCAATTTAGAATCAGAAAATTAAATAAGAGTTAGACCCATTTAAAGTGTGATAAGATGGCTTTACAAAGAGAACCGTATAGCAAAATAGTAGAAATCTAAATGTAGGTGAGGAATCTTTGTACAAGGCGAGATCAGCAGAATAAAGTCAGATTACCGTGCTTATAGTTTTATCGCCGAGTTGGCAGGGATACCCTTTTCTGATGTCAAAACAAGTCTTTCATTAATTAGACCTCAGGAAATCTACAATTTATTACAAAGTATCAGTCACTGCTCTGCTGTGAATAAATAGTTGAAAACTCTTAAAAAGTCCTCGTGTGGTAAAGCTTATTTAATTCTCATTTAACAACAGCTTCGACGTACCTGACATGAGAATAAAGTTAGGTTACTGTGCTTACAGTTTTATCGCCGAGTTGGCAGGGATACCCTTTTCTGATGTCAAACCAAGTCTCTCATTAATTATACCTCAGGAAAACTCTTTACAATCCATCATAAAGTATCGGTCATGCACTGCGATGCTATGAATAAATAGTTGAAAACTCTTAAAAAGTCTTCGAGTGGTAAAGCTTAATTAATTCCCATTTAACGACAGCTTCAACGTACTTGCCAACAGAATAAAGTTCGATTACTGTGCTTACAGTTTTATCGCCGAGTTGGCAGGAATACCCTTTTCTGATGTCAAACCAAGACTCTCATTAATTAGACCTCATGAAAACTACAATCTATCACAAAGTATCGGTCATGCACTGCGCTTCTGTGAATAAATAGTTGAAAACTCTTAAAAAGTTCTCGAGTGGTAA
>CM063508.1:106530518-106535518 GCA_032207245.1 Pardosa pseudoannulata | reverse complement strand
AGATATTGCATTTTCAAGTCATAAAAGCAAAATCTATCTTTAAAAATATACTTTGAACAAATTTAGTAAAAATACGCATTGACTTAAAAACTCTATATATAAGTTCTTTCGAAATATTTGAATATGGAACTTACATGTTTTCAATAGATGTTTTCAACCCAATATTTTTATAATTCGTTGATATGAAATATTTTTTGATCAATTTATTTTCTTGTATTCGGAAATGCATATTTTTCGTACTCTTTTCCATTAAAAAGTATGTATATATACAGAAATCAGAAAAGTGCATTCCTTTTATATATCTCTGCTTCTATGCACTATGTCTTTAAGGTTTATTTGCAGTCGTTCTCAACCTGCAAATTTTTACTTGCAAAAAATCAAATTATTATATATATATATATATATATATATATATATATATATATATATATATATATATATATACATATATATATATAATATATATATATATATATATATATATATATATATATATATATATATATATATATATATATATTATATATATATAAATATATATTTATATTATATTTATATATATACATATATATATATATATATATATATATATATATATATAATATTTATATTTATATATATATAAAATTATATATATATTATATAATTTATTTATATATATATATATGTGGTGTGTGTGTGTGTGATCTAAAAGGGAGTAGTGGGAAATTATGTGAATTATAAACCATTTTAAAAAGGGAAGTGTTTTATAAAAAAAAAGAGAAATGAAAAATACCCACGGTTGCGTAACTTTTTGGAGTAATGCGGTCTAGCTTAGAGATTTTTCACAAAAAGCTGATGACTAATTAAGCAAGAAGAAACAGTTAGAGGGTGAACATGGAGCTGTCAACACCTTTTCCCGTTTAGCTTCGCCAAAATAAATGAAATAAATGAAATGGCTTTTCGAATAAATGAAAATGGCTCAATCGATGACTGAAACAGAAAGATCATGTTAATTAAAGTGTTTTTACTAATAAGGACTAATTATTCCATTCGTCTTAACACTGGACTATGTCATATATATATATATATATATATATATATATATATATATATATATATATATATATATATATATATATATATATCTGTGTATATATACATACTTGTAATATGGGTGAGACTCATTCAAAATCACCACACAATTTATTTCTAGTGAGATACATGAAATCCATACAACAGGCAAACACTTTTACAACATCCTGCAACCAGGCAATGTGATCCCGCACATTCACTTTTCAATTAGGGATTCCTAAGGTAAAAAAGACTACGAATAATCTCTAAGCACAATTGATCATGTGATAAAAAATACCCATGTTTAAAGAGAAAGCGCCAACTATTGGCTAAAGTAGTACATACAGAGACTAAATTAAGTCTATAGCATGTCTGGGAGGGAAATTCAGAATTACCACGCAACGTACCCTGAACGTACTTTATGAACAATTGTTAAATTAATATTAAATTAATATTAAAATACGTAAATAAGGGATTTTAATATTACGTACATATATACGAAATGATTCAAACATGTATACAAATGTACAAACATAAAGATAATTTTTGTATTGTTTTTAGATTACATTATATGAAATTCATCAACTAAAAGCAAAATTTGGCGACTAAATATAACTGTGTTATTAAAAAACTTGGTGAAAATCTTGCCATCATTATTAGAACTTTTTTAACGTCATGTACCATTGATTTTCCAGACAGTTTTTCTGTCTAATGAGAGTTATCCATATAAACCTATATATAGAGAGAGATAGATAAATAGATAGATATAATTGAGTAGTGTGTTTGGTTATTTCTAATTGAAATGCAAAATTCGTAGAATAATATTATATATTTTTTATTAAATCACAAAATAAACATAATTTTATCATTTCTTTAGATTCTACAAATATTTAATCTATTTTTCTCTTTACGATTTTATATTCTCATTTTTGTTTACATATTTGAGACCGGTAGACCTTATATATGTTATTCAACTTTCATTATACTTAACGTGTATACATATTTTTAACAAATTGAAAAAAAATAACATAGAGACAGGCAATTTCTAAGGATTTTATAAAAACATACATATATATACATATATATATATATATATATATATACATATATATATATATATATATATATATATATATATATATATATAGTTAACATTTGATGGACCCTAATATTTGTGTATATATGTGTGCATTTGCAGTTATAGGTAAGTATGTATACATATATAGTTAGTGTTAATATAGTATCTATATTTCTTTCGCTGCATAAATATTATAAATAACTTGTATTATTTCATGGATACAAACATATATATATTATGAGAATTTTTGAGAGTGAGAGAGTAAAAGTAGTTTTAAAAAAATCATGCTGCAAAAAATATTCTGTTTCATGACTAATGGATATATATGTTCTTCTCGTATCAAATAACCAAAGTTTTAATAACAAACTATTCTTAATACATAGATATATTTATAAAACTTCTCATTAAAGCTCTAAATATGTACTTAAATATTTTTATTAGTTTATTCAGGATCAACAGCCCACAATTAAAAATGCGTAGCTATTAGTCACACCCACACTCAATAAGTATTAAAATAAAACAGAAATATACTCATTCTAGTCTTTTTGAATAGAATGAGTATAATATTATATTGTATATAATATATTGTACTGGAAATATAATTTATTGTTTAGTTAAAATTGTAATAGGCAATACGCTTTTAAATCCTTTCAAAATATTTAATACTGTAGGTTATTTAGGTTTTAGATTCAGATTTATCACTACTTTAAACTTATTTAATTTATCATTTTAATTTTGTCTGTGGTGATAAATATTAGGTAGCTAAATAATAACCTTACAATATGTTTTACTTTTATTATAATAAAAAAACCATTTTAGTAGCAGGCCGTAAAATGAAAAACCCATATGTAATTGCACTGAACTTAATATTTCATAGTTGTTATTATAAAAGAAAAATATTTTTATAATAGTTAGCTTTTTAATAAAATTTCTTTGGTATATTTAAAGCACAATCAAAAACATACTTAAATATCTAAACAATATTTTAATAAATTATGGACATAGCTCTAGTATTTTAAATTTTAAATTTATCATATAAACTTTATTAATTTTACCAATCCTCAAACTATATGATTTTATATTAAACTTAAAAGGAAATAATATTTTATCATATATTTTTATCTAAATTTTGCATTTAGAATATTATAAATAAAATTTCTACATATAGAATATTTTAAATTTAATTTTGTACAAATTTATAAACTACGGTTTTAAGCAATCGATAGGCAATTGATAATTTTTCTAACAATGAAAAGGAAATATTAAAAATTCAATTAAATGCATATACATTTTATTTTGCTGGTGCTAGGCAATCTCTAAATTATGCTAGTAATTTTCTATTTTAGTATAGTAAAGGAGTATAAAAGCAAATTAAATTGGTGTATAAATTCCCTTCATAAATGTACACTAAATGAAAAATACGTTTGTATCTCTCTATCTATCATCTATATAATATTTATCTCTATCTCTCTCTCTCTCTCTCTCTCTCTCTATATAAATATATATATATTATATATAATATATATATATATATAAATATATATATATATAGATATAAAATATATATATATATATATATATATTATGTATATATATGTATTTAATATATATATAATATATATATATATATAAAATTGCTTATTTTGAAGTATTCTGAGCTCATATATTACATTAAAACTTTTCTGAAACATAATAAGAATAAAGAAAAGGAACTTTTAATTCAAATACTTAGTTTATTCATTACGAGAGAATTTTAGATACAAATTAGATAATGTTAATAATATTAATTTTAATAGACTGTAGGTCATGTATGTCATCTATATAGTTTAATAGTCAGAATCTATTTTAGTTACATTGTAATCGCAAGTTATATTAATATATATTATCTAATTGCTATAAAAGGAAATAAATTATTAAACATATTACATATATATATATATATATAAATATATATATATATATATATATATATATATATATATATATATATATATATATATATATATATATATATATGTAAATATATCAAAATTATTAAACTTTAATATTTCTTCAAAAACCTTCTCTTATTTTAATTCATCTAAATATCTTTATATCTAAATGTATAATAACGAAGTATATTTCACTTACATTTTTCTGTCATAAAATTAAAACTTTCTGTTTCTACAGCAGTTTCCCAGGTGTTAACATGTTTTCGCGTTTTGCTGATATTGCATATAATTCGTATTTAATATATATATTTGTTGTGGGAAAATTCTTGTTGTCAGCGCTCTTGTACTTGTGTGAAAGCAGAGTGAACTCTGTTTTAGATTGTATATTGTCCAGAAGGACAGATGTGCCTTGTGCTGCTCTGAAATAAAGTTTTAAATTAGACTTCTGAGTTCTCTTGAATATAGACCCGACTTCTTTACTTTATGAATGCTAGCTATATATTCTCCTTGTAAATTATTTATAAAAAATATTACATATATATATATATAATATATATATATATATATATATATATATATATATATATATATATATATATATATATATATATATATATATATATATATATATATATATATATATATATATATATATATATATATATATATATATATATATATTATATATATATATATATATATATATATATATATATATATATATATATATATATATATATATATATATATATATATATATATAATATATATATATATATATATATATATATATATATATATATATATATATATAATATATATATATATATATATATATATATATATATATATATATATATATATATTATATATATATATATATATATATATATATATACTAAATTAAACTAAATTAAAAACTTCTTCACTCGTTTTAA
>CM063508.1:106445518-106525518 GCA_032207245.1 Pardosa pseudoannulata | reverse complement strand
AAATTGTCATATTGAAATTTAAATTAATAATTTCAAAATTTCATAGTACGTTTAAACAAATCTACTACTTATATATTTTAACACTGCGCACACTGCAAAATTACGTTGCAGTTTTTTCTAATATGAAAGTATATTTAGCATGTGAAATGAAAATAATTTTACTAAATTTTTTATTTCAAATATATATATATAATATATATAATATATAATATATATATATATATATATATATATATATAATATGTATATAAATTATATATTAATTAGCAATAAATATAAAAAAATATACAATTTATTATTTGTAAGTTTTTATTTATAAGATATATAAAGAATATGTTTGTATAATTAATAAAAATATATTTTTATAATATTATTATAATAAAAAATATTTGAAAACATATATAAATTATATATTTTAATACGGATATATATTATAAATATACTTATAATATTATATAATTATATTATTTAAAATATTATATATATATAATATATATTATATATTTATTGTAATATATATATTATTAACATATATATTGTTTATATGTGTATTATATAGAAAAACATAATAATATAATATATATTTGTTTAGTGTATATATGTTATATGCTATCGACATATATTTTAATATGATTATTATTTATATTATTATATATATATTACAGAATTATGTTTATATTATATATATATTAAATTATGTTTGCATATATGTATATATATATATATATATTTATATATTTTTTATTAAAATTATATTTTATAGATTTTTTTTAATTTTATTAAATAAATAATATGTTATATTTATTATTATATAAGAATAGAATACTTTTATATATATAATTGATTTAATTATAGAAAGTATTAATATTTTATATTTAAAAAATTGTATATTATAATTTTAGATATATATTTATTTATTCTTTATTAAAATTATATTGAAAAGAATAATTATAAATATTTATAAAAAAAAATTAATTTAATATTTTAGAATAATAAATATTTAATAATAATTGAATAAAAATGAATTTTAATTGTATTTTAAATTTTATATAAAATAAAATTATGTTTTTTTCTTTTTATATAATAATATATTATATAATTATATATATTATATATTAATATATTTAATGTTATATATAATAATTTTATATAATTATATTATATTTTATATATTATATATATATATATATAAATAATATAAATTATATATATATATATTATTATATATATATATAAATTTATAATATATATATATAATTTTATATATTATTATATATATTATATATATATATATATATATTTATTTATTATATATTTATATATATATAATATATATATATTATTAATATATTTATATATATATATATATATAATTTTATTTTAATATTATATATTATATATATATTATAATATATATTAATGTAATATATATTATATAAGTATATTATATATATATATATTATATATATTTTAATATAAATTTTAAATATAATATTAAATATAATATTTATATAATATATAGATAATATAAATATATATATATTATATATATATAATATGTGTATAAATTTGAAAATATAGAAACAGACATTATATTTCATTATATAAAAATAAGTCTTATTAACAGAGAATATATATACGTTAGAAATATAATTAAAATAACTTAGAGATTATATTAATAGTAATAATAAAAAATTTATGCAAAGTAAAATATACAATACAATTCTAGCTGTTAGATTGTAAAAGTTATTTTAATATATTTATATATTTTTATTAAATAAATATTATTATTTTTACATATTTTAATTTTTATATTTAATACTATTTATTATTTAATAAATATCTTTTGTATATAAGTTTTCTTATATATATGACATTAGATTTTAACATACCAAGATAAAAGGAAGATACACTTAAATTTCAAAGAAAAAAATAATATAAATTTTGTTTAAAGAATATCTATGATAATATAAAAATTTTTTTATAATATATATATTTTTTTTTTAGTTTTATTACTATTTTTTTGTTATACCATTCTAAATATTGCAGTTGAAACTCTAATTTTTTCCATTAACCTTAATAAAAGTAATTATAGAAATACTTTTAGAATTTGCCTGATCTTAATCATGACATATTTGCAAAAAAAAGCTTTAGTAAACACAATTTTTAGTCCAGAAAATCCATTGTCCTCTCAAAAAGAGTTTCACCGAAGTGAAAATAATTCAGTCCACAAAAGTTTTTAGAAAAAATACCCATCCTCATTTGCAATGTCAGTAATGGTATAAATTACTTTCACTCTAGATCCTGACTCTTAATTCCTAAAACTTACAAAAATAAATTAAGTATGACAACCATTTTCAAGACCTTTTTAACGAACCATAATAAATTGAACTTTTAAAGAAAAACTATTTACTATAGGAGTAACGTTTAAATTGTTAAATGTAATGCAAAAAAATTAAAATAAAATGAAATTAATGTTAACCTACACGGCAAAATAAAATTGCCTTTAGCTTCAAGCATAGCATTTTCACTTTCTAATTGAAAAATTTCAGTTTGCAGAACACTTTCAATTTGGCGAGGGAAAGAAAAAGAAAAGAAAAAGATCCTTATATCTATCACTCTACAATTTGAAATTTATCTAATAACGAGCATAAAATGTTTTTTTTTTAAATAAGTCTTTAATAAACAAAATTATTGCCTCAACACGTTATAAAATATTTAACCGCTTGCCTGATTATCTCGAGTTATCTTGAGTTTGTACATATTGAAGTGAATTATTATCCCGAGAAAACTCGGGCGAAGCAGACTTTGTCAGTACGATTTGCTTCATCACGGTTTTACTCGGCCTGGTGGAAATGAAAGGAAATATTCAGGTTTGATTGACACCTTGCCAAGTTTTGTTAGTTTCCGTTCTTTTTTTTTTTTTTTTTTTTTTTTTGAGGGACTGGTCACGTGTTCTCCCTATCGTATAATATATAGCTGGCTTGTAGAATAGTAATGTATAAAGAAGGATAGTTGAGAAAAATCATCGTGACGAAATTTCTGCCGCACCAGGAGGACCCAGCATTAGACCTAATGACATTTTCCAGATATTATTCCTGTTAATAAATAAAATTATTGCCTGAACACTCTATAAAATCTTTAACTGCTTGCCTTGAGTTATCTTGAATTCGTACATATTGAAGTTTATTATTATCCCGAGAAAACTCGTGTGAAGCAGACTTTGTCAGTAGTGATTTGCTTCATCACGGTTTTACTCGGCCCGGCTTAAATGAAAGGAAATATTCAGGTTTGATTGACAGTTTGCCAAGTTTTGTTGGTTTCCCGGTTCATTTGGAGGGACTGGTCACGTATTTTCCCTATCGTATAATATGTAGCTGGCTTGTGGAATAGTAGTGTATAAAGAAGGATAGTTGAGAAAAATTATAGTGATGAAATTTCTGCCTCATCAGAAGGACCCAGCAGTAGACCTAATGACATTTTCTAAATGTTATTCCTGCTACAGCAAAATATCAAATCCAACAGCACAGCATAAACTGTACTCCCTTAAAAGAGATACCAGAGAAAATCAGTAACCAAAGAGACTAGATACCAATTTACAGAATGTCACGTATTACTTTCTGTTGTCCCTTTTGTTTCAAAAACTATCATACAAAGATTAATAGGTCGAACGATGGGCGAATGGTTAGGGTTCTGGCCTTCGGAACCGCAGTTCGTGAGTTCGAATCCCACAATGGTATGGATGTTCGTAGCCGTTCGGAATCGGCTTTAAGCAGTAGAGCCCTGTCTCATTAGCCCTCGTGTTGCAAAAAGTAGACCGTAGCTCTCCAAACCAAACCAAAGAATAATAGTTAAGATTTTTCCATGTGCCGAGATAACTAGAGATGGTATACTAATATTAAAATGAAATGTTTTTACACCAGTAAAAAATTGAAAATTCAAATTAAGACTTATTTATTTTGTTTTATTTCGTTTCCTCATATTTAATAATAGAATAAAAAAATGTTATGATTTTTTACAATTATTTTCAAAACAAGTTTGTAAGCGAAGCGGTTAATGACAATAATAATTTAAACTTATTTGTCCAAAAAGAAATTTTAATGTTTTAGGTTTCCCTGCTGTGTTTCTAATTCTTATACCTTTCTAATATTTACGATGGCCGAATTGGTAATGCGTTGTTTTACAAATGTTCTTATAAAATTTTTAAATGAAATGTTTTAAAATAATAACTAATTGAACTTAAAGAAACTAAAAGAAAAACGTAATTGAAGAGATATATTTTCTATCAGGCAGTTAGGTTAACATCGTGTTAAGAATGCTGTAAACATGCAATTTGTGTTGTATCTCGCCAAATTGGCAAAATATTGGTTCCTTGGCGAAGTTTGGGAAGACTAATTTTTGGTGCCAAATTTGGCGATATATCACCAAATTTGGTGACTTGGCGACATTTGTTGCAAACCCTCCCCCCTTTATCTGGATTTTACTAGAAGCTTGTGGAAATTTCCAGAAACCTTTAAAGGGGCCGTGAGTTCTCATAAAAGTCAGTCCTCGCTCAGATCTGGTGGAAGTAGGACCTGTGTTAATGCTCTTCGTATTGCTTTGAAAAAGTTCGCCAAAGAATGACAAGTTTTATCGCCTCGCCATCCGTTGTAATTGTGATTCTTTTGGCCTATTAATAAATTGTTATTGATTTTGTCTTAGTCAAAGTCTATTCAATCAACGAACTTTACGCGAGAATTTTGCAACAATATTTTCCGATAAATTTGAAAATTCTATCTTTTTAAAATGCTATAAATGTCTAAGAATAAGAATCCCATTGATTTTTTTAGTATCCCTCATCCTGTTCTAAACATAACTATTTCCATGTCATATGATGAAGTTTTCAATGATATTAACCTAAATTTTTCATAACAAAACTTTTTTTTAATTATGTGAAAATTTGAAACACTTTAGGGAATATCTCACTACTGTATCTTTTTGAAAGTTATCAATTATTTACTACATAATGTATAAAATTTAAGCCAGTTTAAACTAGTATGTTTCGAATTGCATAAGCTGTCATTTCTTTACATAAAAAAGTTATTTTAGATATTTTTAATAAAAATTATATTTTTTAATATGATTACTTTTTAATATGATTATTATTTTTGTGAATGCTTAATATAACGTTTATTCTCGAATCTAAAAAATTATAATATAATAAGAAATGATTACATTAAGATAAAAATAAAAGTGCAGGAATAAATTTGAATGAAGGTACATTTAATACAATTAATAGTGAAGGAATTTTAAAGTAATTAACATTTCACCTCGAACTTTTTTCAACTTTTACATACCTATACTTTTAGTAACATACTCAAACTTCTCGGAGTTTAATTAAATTTAAATATATTGGTTTAAAAAGTATTCTTCCACCTTAAATGTAGTTTAATTAATGTAAAAGTTCTCAAATATTTTTAAATCAATTATCTAAGTATTATTTCAGTAGTAGATAAGAGAACGTAAATGTATAGCAGTAGGAAAATAAACTTGATGTCCAAAGTCAGACGATCACTTTTCTTTTATTTTCCCATGTAAAATTCTTTATAGAATAGATGGAAGTTAATAAATTCTCTAATGACTTTACAGTATTAATAATGGCACAGCATTATGGACAAGCAGACGTCTAAACGTCTCGTCCTTTCTTTATAGCTATTAGACAACAACTGTCATCCTCTTTTATTTTATTGACAACACTAATTAGCTTATTGGAAAGTCACCAATCAAAACCATATCACGTTATGTCATCTAACACGATGAATATTTTGCCGCAAGCAGTAAGCAGCCAAATGGCGGTGACGGAGGGATAACTAAGATTTTTAGTAACCTTGCAAGATATCACCTGCTACCAGAAAAATGGCAAACCAAACGAAAATATGGATACAGGGAAATAATGAAACATTCACTTAGTGCATAGTAGTACATTTTGAGACACAAGGTATTAAAATTAATATAAACATATAGAAGTCCAACAAAAAATTTTGAATAAATTTTATTGTAAATAGGCCTTAAGTATATGAGGAATCATAAATATTACCTCTGTATATGAAATACCACTTTAGCATTTTAATATGTTTATATCTCTAATTCACTAACTTTCTTACACCACACATCGGGTCATTTTAAGCATCTAGAAAAAGTTATGAAATAATATTTATTTAAAACCTTAAATTTTCTCGAGAAATAGGCATGTTTTACGTCCAAAAGAGACGCATTCATACTATTTATTTGTGTTCATCTGTTGGGAAAAGAAATAGCATTGCAATAAAATACAGTGTTTAACGTAAAAACGAAGTAATGTGAATTCAATAGCTTCTTTCAATTTAAGTATGACTGCAACTGGTATAGTCACTTATTAATGGGAAACGAGACGTCGTGAAGTAACTGTCATTTTAAATATCCTACTTCATATTTATAATAAAATGTGCTGAAAACTTAAAATTCCCAGAAAAAATATGTTTAATTTTTCCTCTAAAACAAGAACTTATAAAGCGCATGTTAAAATTCTTAAACATTTTTTTAATCTATTATCAAAGTATTATTTCAGTAGTAGCTAAGGGAATGCAAATGTATTGTAATAGGAAAATAAACTTGGAGTCCAATGTCAGATGATCACTTTTCTTTTATTTTTCTACGTGAAATTCTTTAAAGAATAGATGGGGGGAATTCTCTAATGATTTTACAATACTAATAATGGCACAGCATTCTGGATCATCGCAAAAAGCAGACCTCTAAAAGTCTCGTCCTTTCCTTATAGCTATTAGACAACAACTGTCATCCTCTTTTTATTTTATTGACAACACCAATCAGCTTATCGGAAAGTCAGCAAAACCATATCAAGTTACTTCATCAAACACATTGAATATTTTGCCTCAAGAAATAAGCAGCCAAATGGCGGTAACTAAGAGGTAACTAAGATTTCCAGTAACCTAACAAAATATCACCTGCTTTTTAGAAAAATGGCAAACCAAACGAAAATATGTATAGAGGGAAATAATGAAACATCCACTTAGTGCATAGTACTACATTTTGAGATACAATGTGTTAAGAATCATATAAACTTATAGTAGTCGAAGAAAATATTTCGAATACAGTTTATTGTAAATAGTCCTTAAGTAGATGAAGAATCGTATATATTATATCTTTGTGTAAATACCACTCTAGCATTTTAATATGTTTATATTTCTAATTCACTAAATTTATCACAACACACATCGGGTCATTATAAACATCTAGAAATAGTTACGAAATAATATTTATTTGAAACCGTAAATTTTCCAGAGACATAACATGTTTTCCTTCCAAAAATAAGACGCATTAATACTATTTATTTCTGCTCATCTGTATGCAAAAGTAATGACATTACCATAAAATGCAGTCTTTAAAGTAAAAACGAAGCAATGTGAATTCCAAAGCTTCTTTCAATTTAAGTATGACTGTAACTGGTACAGTCACTTAGCTTGCTATGGGAAACAAGAAGTCATGAAATAACTCATTTTAAACAGCCTGCTGTATCTATATATTAAAATGCGTTGAAAAATATGTTTAATGTTTCCTCTAAAACAAGAACTTATAAAGCGCATGTACTGCTATTCGCTTAATCTCATATGCAAGCAAAAATAACATAGCAATGAAAGGATGTTTTTAAAATTAGACACGCAAGAACACATTCAAAAGTTTCTTTCAATTTAAGTTTAGTTGTAACGCCCTGAGATAGTTTTCGAAGAGAGAACTGTTTATAAAAAAAATTCATTGATTGACTTTAAGACTATTCAAAATCCATAAAGGTTTTTTTTCTAACTTCTTTATTCATTGTACCAATTAATAGAAGATAAAAAGTAAAAATTATCTAGTTACTGTATATTGTATAATCAGGCACTGACCAACAAAGATACTTTTAATGTTTCACGAGTTGATTTTGATAAGCTTATTTTAATCGAAAATCTCAAACTAAGGTATAAATGGCTAATGTATAGTTTATAAATGACACTAATAATAATTTCAAATATACTTTAGCTAACTGATTTTCTATCGTATTACAGCACGTGAATATGACTCGTGACTCAAGTATTAATTAAAACCTATTACAAACATACATATCTGTAATTATATTCATTAATAAATAATAATTCCTATTATGTACTTGTTTTCTGTGAATATGTGTTTCCCTTTTTCATACAAATACTCAGTTCAAAGATATCACTGGGAATCATACCATTTAGTGTTGTTATTTATGCTATCTTCCTACTTATATAAGTTTTGGTAATTAAGTTATTTTTGTTCGTTACTGCAAAAATAAAAGTTGTAAGAATTTCAAAATGGTTCAACTGTTAATAAATATTTGCTGCTTCGAAATTATTGGTACATTCTTGACCACACAATCTGCCTATTATTTCTTGTGACACCAGTGACGCCAGTGACCAATTGTTTTATTTAAAAACAGCTGCATAAAATATGACCGATTTTACAAAAAGGGTCACCCTTATTGGCCTTAAGTTTATTTATAATTTTCATTTTCGCGTATATGTGGTATAGGAAAAATATGTTAACCGTTGAAATCTCGAGATTTTGTTTCATTTTTGCATTTTGAACCACCTTCAGTTCGAAAGTACTATTTCTGGAGTAATATCTCTGTGTGTGTATTTAAGTGTGTAAGAACAGGATAACTCGATTACATACCGACTTAGAGAAACCAAAGGTCTATATCTTACATTACATCAAATTATAGTTTTCTATCAGCTTTTGGATTACTTCCGGCTTTCGATTTCCGGACAAGGATTACAGAATAGTGACTTCCGATTACTATCCGGTTTTCGGTGTTGTTCTTTAAGTTCATAAAATAACATGTTGGCGTAGGTAGGATATATATATTGATTATGTGATAATGTTCGTATGTAATATAAAAGAAAGAGCAAAAACATGACTAAGGGAAATTGTTACTTTTCTTTTATGTGGTTTACAAAAAAAGATGAAAAAAAATAAGAGCCTACTGTCAATTTTATACAGCAGAGATATTTTGAGTTATTAATCAGTTAATTTTTAATAGAATTATTTTTCGCTATTCAAATGTTAAGAATTTATAAACGTCATTTTCACCATTTAAAACGTTATTATCATCATAATTAAATTATCATCATATAAACATTTTTCGTCGATACTGATATTAAAATACCGGCAACTGTTTATTCTGTACTATACACAGTGGAACAAAATTATCAATTAACATAACTAATAATCCTTAATTACAAAGTTGAATAATTTTTCATACAAGTTTGAATAACATAAAGATATTTCTTTTTTCTTTTCCAGCTAAAAATCTATGTCACGAATTGTTAAAAATTTAGGTATCGTAAGCGGATAAAAGGAAATATCTCTAATGCTTGAAGATCGATAACTTGGATTGAGTCACTGTTTCTCCATTAAATGATGAGTTATAACTGTACCAGAACCAATGCGAAAGTCTAATATAAATTGCTCGTATTTAAAACTGAAAGTCTTGTAAGGAGCACAATTAGTTACATCCCAATCTATTTTTTTTTAAATCTGCAAAGGTGACAGTAGACATTCAGCTTTGGAAATTTTAGTGGCAAATTATATATTGATATTTCTAGCTCATTGCATTAAAAAATATAGCTTTGATAGAGAAGAAAAACCTTGTTTTTAATATTTTTCACAAGAAGATTTTGTCAATATTTAAAACACTCTGTAAAGATTTCTAAATATCGTATCTTTCCATTTTTTTATTATTTACCTTATGTAGCATAAGTAAAAAATGTACTTTCTGAAATCTTTAATTTCTGCTTTGTGCATATAACTGCATTGTACTATATTGTAACAACAGTTACAATACAGTTATATATATATATATATATATATATATATATATATATATATATATATATATATATATATATATATATATATATATATATATATAATATATATATATAATATATATATATATATATATATATATATATATATATATATATATATATATATATATATATATATATATATATATATATATATATATATATATATATATATATATATATATATATATATATATATATATATATATATATATTATATATATCATATATATTATATATATATATATATATATATATATAAAATAATATAATATATAATATATTATATATATATATATCTATATATATATAATATATATATATATATATATATATAATATATATATATATATATATATATATATAATATATTATATATATATAATTAATATATACTACTGGAATATATAATTTGTTTTATATAATTATGTTATATATATTTGTATATTGTTTATATTTTCAGTCATTAGTGCAAAGGAATGTGGTCACAATTATTCCCCTTATCGCAAGATATTAATAGCAGCTGATAAATATAATTTGTCATATAATAACAACTACTAAAGAAATTAAATATCGACATTTATTACAGAAAAACTGTATCAAATTAATCAATAAATTAAAAATGCACCTAAACTTTTTTAATGTTTAAATAGTCTCTGAATCTTTTAATAATTTAGGTAGTTCATTTTAAATTTTTAAACTTGTTTTCGATTTGTAACTTTTGTTAGAAAAGTACGTTTTATAGACAACAATATTTTTTATTCTTTTCTGAAAGAAATGTTTTGATAGTGCTTGAAATGAGTTCCATGGATTTTCCTTTTTTACTAAATCTGGTATAATGGAGATTCGGAAAATTCAGTGACTGATTCTATGGTGAATCTTTTACTAATAGGAATATAAGTTTTTGAATTTGTTTTCTTTTTTCATCTTTGCGTTTACATTAACAGTGTTCATTTTTCAAAGTATCCATATTAGCGTACGAATCACCTTAATAATTTATTCCAGAAGCATGTTTCCATGTTCTTGATATGTCATTTTGTTGTAACTAAATTGAACTGCATTTAACATAACTGAATATTTCGACAACTTTTCCGTTTTCTATTCCTGCATCTATAGAGGCTACATCTAAACTACATTTTAATGAAAACTTTAAAGAAGTTCAATTCCGAAAGTAATGCAATCTAAAGAAAAATCTTTTGGCGCAAAAGAAGATGGGTTGCATAGCCTTTTGTTGGGAAAATATCTATATTGGTCAGGTTGAAAAGCAAGAAAATCTGCTTATGTCTACTTTAATTGCTGTAAACTTACACTATAAAATAGAGGAAAATAGTTATATAATACAGTTGATAATAACTATGATAAGTAAAGAATAGTCTAACCATTAAACCATTGTGATTTATGTAGTTTGTAACGTTGCATGTGAACTTTAAAGTGGTGAAAATGGATACATATTACAGTTGATAATCATGATAAGTAGAGAATTTTCTAACCATTAAACCATTGTGATCTATATAGTTTGCAACATTGCATATGAACTTTAAAATCTTGAAAAATGGATAAATATTACAGTTGATAATAACCACCATAAGTAGATAATTTTCTAACCATTAAACCATTGTGATCTATGTAGTTTAAAACATTTCATCTGAACTTTATAGTGGTGGAAAAGGCATACATATTACAGTTGATAATAACCATGATAAGTAAAGAATTTTCTAACCATCATAACCAATGTGATACTTTGTAACACTGCTTAAGTTATGTTAGAAACAATGCGTTCACACTTAACTAATTTTATATGTTATATATAACTAATTTTTTAGATTTATTTTTAAAACATTCAAATCACAAATAAAAATCAAATTCCCATATGACTTCTCATACGGAATTTTTCCTATCTATGGAATAACATCTTGGGGTATTGGTAGATTGGTAGAAAAGCAAAAGTCTCTTAAACCACATCAATATATTTTACCCACATCTTCATATTTTTTTTTAAATCCTTCCAAATCTTTCCAAAATTTTCGCTTACACTGCGTATTATATAAAAAAAGACTTTTAACTCGCCCTTTTTCCCCAAAAAACTTAGTTGACTGCTTTAGAAGATGTATACAAACATATCCATTTCTATTTTAGAAAAAATATTGAATTTAACCCATTAAAATGTTTCTAATATTTTTCATTCCAATTTCTTATTATTTATTACATTTTATTTTCGAGTTATCAAATCTAAGAATTTCCTCACATATAGACATTATTTAATAAAAGCAAAATCATCAACAGATATATCACTGATAGATCGGGAGTATGTAGAATTTTATAAAATATGATTGTAATCTTTTAACTGGTCGTATTAAAATATTATTTTGCAAAGTCATTAATAAGTTTAACAATAAATGTATACTAAAATTAATTCTCATGATCAAGGAGTACTCTATTATATCTTACATGCACTCACGATAAAAATAAAATCCCCTAATCATAATGATATAATACGAGCTTAAGCACTAAAAAAATATTAAGAAAAAACGCTTACTTTTTGTCTAAGTAGTTGTTTATTCTCGATATTTTTTAGTTTTATTCTGTCTCTTCAATTTATATAATGAAGGATATTATGTACTCAAAATTGCAAGCTTTGTATAATCTCTTGTACCTGTATTTTAAAAACAGCAAAAGTGATTTAAAATAAAAAACTTATCAGATAAATTAATAGACGTTAGTGTAATTAACATATAATATGGATAATTAATTTTTTAATAGAAAAAATGCAGTATTGTAAGATATGGCCATCAGGTAACATTAAAATTTTTTTGAGATTAAGAACCATTTCTTAGAACAGATTAATTTCTTAAAAATTAAGCTCAACAATCTATTTAATAAATATTTTCGGTATTATTTTATGTTTTTATTTTCTATTATTTTTCACATTAGTTCAGTGAAAATACAAAGAAGTGTTTTAAATTAAATGACACATGTGTAAGACATAGATATAACAGTAATGTATGTATAACTGTTAAAAATTTATTTCTAAAAGTTTACTACTTTTATTGAATGCAATTAATGGCATTTTGTATTGACCCAGCAAAAAGCTCACATTCACCAAACACCTTAAAATTAGAAAGCTGTAAACTGCACTTAGTAGATTATTTGAATCCGTTGAAAGCGACATAAAAATATTGCGCATGAGGGACTGAGGGGGGTATTCCCTGAGATAGGACCAGATGATGGAGACTGATTGAACGAACTTAGCCTATTGTTGTTGGTGTCTTATTATTTTTCACATTAGTGCAGTGAAAATACAAAGAAGTGTTCTAAATTAAATTACCACATGTGTAAGACATAGATGTAACAGTGATATAAGAATAATTGTTAAACATTTAATTGTGAAAATTTATACTTTTATTGAAAGCAATAAATGGCATTTTGTATTGGCCCAGTCAAAAAGCTCAGATTTACCAAACACCTAGAAACTAGAAAGCTGGTAACAGCACCTATTAGATTATGTGAGTCTATTGAAAGCGACTTAAAAATATTGCGCATGGGAGACTGAAGGCGGAATTCCCTGAGATAGGACCAGATGATGGAGACTGATTGAACGTACTTGACCTATTGTTGTTGGTGTCTTAAGTCACTTGGTCAAACCAAGCACGATTGAGCCGCAGGATACTCATATTAAGGCAAAGAGGTGTGCCTTTGGTTTTAACGAGCACCTTAAGGGTAAAAGTACGACTTATGCTCAAGTGAGTCCTCATAATTTTGAAGCAGGAAACAAACAGAAAACTCATAGTCTGCCACCCTCAGAGGTATTGATTGAGAACTTGGAGGACATTGTGACCACGAAAACAGGCCCCAGTCACCTTTAACGAACACGGTGGATCTTAGGCCGACTCTGGATCCGAACACACTACTCTAAATTTACAAGAGCGTTGCCTTTGCCGACTAAGGTCACTTGACCTGTAATGGACTCTAGTGCGTTAGAAGAAAATGACATTTTACCAACACAAATTTTTAACGAATGCCTATGCAGCACTTTCCAGGGGGGATTTTTTGTTCACAATTGTGATCTCGCGACAAATGTGTTTAAGAAATTTTTAATATTGAACCGTTCAAAAGATTTTTCCTTCACCTTTTGTCGACTAGAATGGAATACGGGAAACTCACAATCACTATTGTCATTTTACTTTCGGTTATAAATAGATATATAAATAGATATTATAGTTTGTTAATTTTTAATACACATAAAGCTCGTCAAGTCTCGAAGATCATCCCATAAGAAATAATGGATACTAAAAGTAGAAATAAAATTATTATTTGAGAGACTTTGATATTTTTTAGAAAGTCATCCAAGATATTTAAGTGGGGAAGTTAGAGATACATCTGTTACCTCAAACGAAATACTTCGAAATAGAGATTTACAAAGCCATGAAAAGCTATCAGAGTCTTTGTGCCTCACGGCGTAGGGGTACATCCCTCAATAAATGTCAATCAAAGAGGGTTGCAGTTCCTAAACTATCGACCTGACCCTCCTACCTCAAAACTCCATGGGGGAAATCACTGGCAAAAATGTACATTACATCAATTTTCAGAGCGTTTTTGGAGGTCGAAAATTGTACGTTTTGGAAACATCATCGGTTTGGTGGAATTGTACGTGCGAACCGCTTAGACGGTTAATCTATTTTAATCTGTTTTAACTATTCTTAAACTATTTTTAGTCGTTAAACTATTTTATTCTGTTTTAACTATTCTTAATAGATACATAACATAATTGACCTCTAAACTGCCAGAAAAAAAGTTCAACCATTTCGATTTTTAATGATTTAGATCTAATTTTTGGTTTCGATGAAAAATATTTAATAAAAACAATTTAAGTTCTAGTTGTTGATATCCAATACTTATTCAATTTCAGACCTGAATATATATTGCAATATCAACATTTATTCAAAATGATATTTTTGAAAAAAATATACATACTGGATCAATATTTATGTTAAATAAAAGTTTTAAGTTACACTCAAGAGGTTTCAAATTTACTTAAAAGTTCAATATATTTAAGACAAGTAATTCCTCTTACATGCTGTAACCGTCTCATTGTTCATAATAAAATTTTCTTAATTTCTTGAATTTTAAATTGCATTAATCTAATTTACAATAGGCTTCTCTTCTAGGGGAATATTTCACATCATTTAATTAAGTAGTTTTATTGAATAAATAGTGGATGTTATTTCGTAATTTTAAATACATATGTACCTCGTATCATTTTGCTTAAAGATATGAGAGAAATGTTCTCTATGTGTGTGTGTCTTCTGAGAGTTAGTATAGACGCTGTAAATTCTTTGAGATTAGTTTGGAGCTTTGGGAAAAGAACAGCTGTAACAATGATCCGAGTATTCCATTACACCCCGAACAGTAAAGGATTGACTAGAAATATTTCAGCTTCTGCCTCTACAAGATGTAATTTATTTCAATTGTCTGAAAATTATATTAAGAGGCTATCCTTTGCAAACAAGGTTAAAGTATCATTCTTACGAAAGATATTGTATATTTAACATATTCTTATTGCCTAACTTTAAAACCTGAAATGATTAAGAGGTAAATAAGAGACATATCTGAAAGCTAAACCTCTCTACTACATAACTGAAGTATACTAATTAAACAAGCATAGAAACTGGAATGCAACTACATATAGTTTAGATTAGTCCACGAAGATTTTTCTGGATATGTGCTCAAGAAATTCATAGTTTGGGAATATGGAATAAATGTTTGATATTAACATTTATTTAATTCTGTACCTTAATACGGATAATTTTGCATTCATATATTTGTTGTATTTTGATATAATTTTTCATCAGTTTAAATAGTTGTAAAGCTTCTTGTATACAGTATTCGGTATAATACACACACTTTAAAATAATTGAAAATAGAAAGATAATACGGTTCATAATAACCTTTGATATATAAAAAATTGTCTAAACGCCTTGATCACTATGGTTATATATAACTTCATATATAGTTTGTAACACTGTACAAGTCGTGTTAGATACGATAAGCGAACAGATTCAAAATGTGACATATTGCTACAAGCTAAATTACTAATTATCATGTTTTAATTTATAGTTGTAGGAAGTGAGTAAATATTATGGAGGCAATACACCACTCCTAAAATATTCTTTATTTTAACAATAGGATTTGCAGAAAGCTGGCCGATTGGATAGGGCGCTGATCGTCGGTACTGGAAGTCATGGGTTCGAGTCCCACTAGAGTTTTAGATAGCTTTAGATATACAATAATAAAAAAGAGAGATTATATAAGTTATTGAATCTCCTAAATATAATAATAAATTAAAGATGTAGATCACTCTCCTATTGTGCCCTGTTTTAATTGGTTTCCTCGTGTTACTCATGTTATGTTTTATCAGGAACATATTCAGAGGTTTTTATACCCATTGCTTTTAAAGGATTATCCTTAATGTAGAGGGTAAATTTTTGTAAACTTTCAAACAGATATTCTTTATAATCCTTTTCGTTTAATAAAGTGTTAAATTGAAAAATAATTTTATCGTACATCTCATTAGTTTAAGAAAATTATATTTTTGTACAGGTGTTTCTTTATTCAATTATTTAAAAAATATAACACAGTGCTTCCTACTCAACATTTTACTTGTAGAAATTTCTCCTTCTTAGAAACCATTATATTCTCCTTGCAGAAACGAATAACAGCACATGTACCAATTGAATGCATAACTATAATGTACAAACAAAAAATTTAATATAATTTAATTTTTAGCATTCATTATTTATTAATTTGGGTCAATAATGTTTTCAGATAGGAGCTTCTTCATTCATTTATTCACAAAAGCAAAGCTTTTCTGCCTGCTGAACTTCTTGGAAACCAGTATACCAGGTTTGAATCTATTCATCATACAATTCATCAGACAATTGAGGTCATATATCCGAAATTTACACACAGGAGCATATCATTTATACTACGTCTCTATGCTTTTTACAATTTTCCTATAAAAGCATTCTTAACAAATGGTCAATCAAAACAAAGAAAATTTTTTGAACAATAAATAATACTATTTTTCGTCTATAAATATTAAAATTTTATTTAAAAGTTAATATTTTTATAGGTCATCAAAAAAATGCTGTTCTGCATCTTTGACAATTATAAAGTACGTGGAGGGGTTGGAATATGAAAAGCGACCTTCAGCACTGGTGGCCAGGATTTTATTCTACTTTGGGTAATTTAAATGTTTAAGCTAAAAATACCCCTTTCTACTGCCTTTTCATTTTAAAACGTAATATATACGCTATGATGTTTGTCTAAATTTTATTAGAAAATTTATTTTCTTCTTCTAAGGCACTACACACCTTTACATTCAAAGGCCTTGTCAATCAGTCTCCGCAATCTGGCCATAGCTGACGCAATTTCCCTCTAGTCTGCCTTCCTTAAAATTTTTAAGTTGCTTTCACCTAATTCATGGTCTTACCCACTTTCTGATTCCCAATGGTTTGGTAAATGTGTGTATTTTTATTGAGTTTGTAGTGTCTGTTCTAAATATACACCCTAACTGCTGACGTTACTTCTTATGATCTTGATGATGTCTGGTATTCTATTTTTTCGATTGATTTCAAAATCCCCAAAAAGACAGTGAATTGCTCAAGAATTATCCCTTGGTAGGGAAAAAAAAGGGGTGTAGAAAAATGTCATCTTTCTACCAAGGTAATTGTACAATTAACCTTCTTTCCCATGATCCTTTTTGTTTACTGGTGATATATTTTTAAATGGAGGACTTAAGTACATTAGTAAGTAATGCAATTGAAAAATTTTCAGTAATGTGAATTCCATATGATTGTGGCTTGTTAATTGAATTAAGATTTTGATTATTCTCTTTGCTGTTCTGCTTCAAAAATTTTCATCATAATTTAATAAATTTTTTCTATTGTTGATAAAAAATAGTAAAGAGAAACTTAAATGTCGCATTTTGTAAGAAAGAGTACAATACACGTAAGGATGAAATTGCACTCCCATATGATCACGTGACTTTTGATGACCCAGCAAAAAGGAGAATTGAAATCATTGCTCATGAAAACAGTGTTTTTTCAATTCCTACCATTAGTTCACAATACTCTCCCTATATACATATGTATATTTAAATTGTTCAAATGAAATCCTTTTTATTTATTCACTGAAGTTCAAATACAATTTTTTAAACTTGTAGTGGAGGGCACTTTATGTTAATACAGTTTTTATTCCAATATTGATTCATTAATTAAATTCAGTTAATTTAGTTTTATCAGACGACTCCCGACGAGGTCTTGGTTCGAGTCTTCTGATCTCGCCAATGAGTTGCCATTCCGTTTACAGTAAACCTAAGAATCGGGATTTGAAATGATTACACAAGATTTCACGATAAAAAATGATTGCAAGAAATATTTTTTCTTATTTCACATGTGATCATATTATTGAATAAAAAGTAAGTAAAACAAAAATTTTCTTTGTTAATGATTGAGTATGAATTGATTTTAAAACAAATTTTAAGTATTAATTGTTACCAAGTAAAATAAAGGTACCTTTACTACCATATATAAGCGGGGTTAAAGTGAATAATCTCAACATAGTTTTGTTAAAGTGCACAAATTTTTTTTTTATTATTATAATGTTCTCAAATGTCAATAGTTTCTTTTCCATGGATCATTGCACACATAAATATTCATAACCATAATCAATTACAGACATAAAGTATCACTGATTTCAAGAGGTTTTAATGTATAATAATTTCAGTGCTATGGTTAATGTATCAAGATTTAAATTGATTTTTAGGACCATGATAACATCTATATACCATATAGTCTATCGTTTATTTCAACAGTCAATTTTTGGTAGATTTTTTTTGCATTGATTTATTTCACGTTTAATTACATAAATAAAAAATATTAGTTTTCAAAAGAAAATTAATATTTTGTTAGATTTTATCTAACTGTTCTGTGAGCATTAGTGGTTCATTAGTAGAAGATAAAATTATCAAATTTATTATTTCAGTAGTATAGTTTCATTTTGCATTCCCCTATAAAATAATATTAACAAAACAGTTGTTAAAATAAATTACATATTCCAATCTAAATTTTCTTTGAAGAATAAATATTTTTCTAAATATAAATTTGTTTAATTTATATTTTATATCCGTTAGCAATTTTAAAGTTAGATTCATATAATATATTTTATACAAATTACTCTTAATATATTTTTAATCAGTTAAATGGGTATAAGGAGGAATTGAACATACAGTTTCTACATGTTAAAGTTCTCAGAAGAGTACAAGTTAAATATAACTGTAGTAGTGGTAAGTCCTTCCATGAATTTACTTAATGCACATTCAGAAAGTTTTCTATGTTTCTTAAATAACTTTTTTCAATGATGATTCCATGCTTTTAGGTATTACTAAACTTTTAATTTAAACTCCATACTTCGAAAATACATTCAATTTGTCTTTTTCAATAACAGAAAAGTGCCTGAAAATTTCATTCAGATGAATCAATTGTATAAAAAGCCGTATCATTTCAGAAAACACTCAAAGATAGCAAAACGTTTTTGTAGGCTTCGTCAGATCAAATCCATGACTGCATAGAAAGGAGTAAATCTTATGTCAGATCGAATTTATTTTCTGCTTGACAGTTTTAGTTTTTCACAATCTTTTCAATTCTAATATATGGGAAATAAAGCTTTTCCAAAAGTTTGTTTTTGAAACTTTTATACTTTGCTTTTATTTAAACATATAACTTAATGCTGTTAATGTTTAACGAAAATGTGCTTTTTACTGAACATTTTTTGAGTTTTTGTAGAAACGTAAAGCATTATTTTCGAGAAAGAAAATTATTGTTTTAGAATTTTGTAAAGCGGGCATAAAAAATTAAACTGTAAAAAACCTAACAAGTATCAAAAAGTGGTGCAGAAATAAATAAGGTAACACTTTAAAAATATTTTAATAAATCGTCACGTAAGGCTGATAAATATTCTTGTAAATATTATACATGAATATTATAGTGTATGCATATTATACTGAATATTTTGAAAAAAAAAACTGATAAAACATATATCTAAATTGCATGACATGTCTTTCAGACTGAAGCCCGTATTCCAATCTATTAAATGACGAATTGTTTACGAATAATGTTTATTACATAATCAGAAATATTCTTATCTTTCAAATAAAACCTTTTATAAAAAAAACGAGTTTTTCGAGTTTTCATATAAACTATGGAACTGATTGCCAATCAGTCCTTTGTTCAACAGTAACCAATAGGAGGGTTTTATCTTTGATCTTCCCAGTCTGTTTATTAAAGTCCTGCTTATGGTATGGATGTTTTTATTGATTCAGATTAATTAATTAAACAATAAGTCGTAATATTACTAGTCCTTCCCACAAAAAATAGCCTCAGATTTCTGACCATTTTGGAACTTTAAAAAGTAGTTTTGAAATGACGAAACCTTGCAAATTCCAACTTCTTTGGTTTGAATGTAGACCTTTGTTCACTCCCAAGTGAGATAATATATGCGGTTTTTCATAATAAATAATACATTACAATGAAAAAATAATAATGGAGTTCATTAAGAGAAACTGCAATAAATAATACAGAGGAAAATCCATCGGTTTAAAATTTGTCCAGTGATATGATCTCATAAGATTAAAATGAGTATGTTGAATGAGTACCAAAGATAAATATTGAATTTTTCAAAATTTTCAGTCTTAAAAGAGGAGTTACTCAAACACAAATCGAATTATTCGTAAATTTGATCATAAATTTGAATCAAATTATCGGAATCCTAAAATTGCTAAACTTACATCTATGACTCTGTCTAGTTTTTAGTATATTTGGAATTACAAAAATAGAGCTTTTATAATAACTCCAAGGGATTTTTAAAGTGTCTTAAAAGGTTTGACACTTATAAACATTTGTATGTGTACCACATACGAAAAGGTAAAGACTTTGTGCTGCAATTTAGCACAAAATGCAAAGCAAATGTAAGTACGAAAAACTAAAGTACACAAACAGTTATTTCTTTGCTTCGAGCGAATAGATTGTCAGGGCGAGAGATTTCAGTGCCTTCTAAGTGCAGAATGATCAGAGCGACAGAAAACGAACGACTTAAATAGCAACTGTGTGAGCATAACTGAAACAAACGGTGAGCTAGGTGAAGAAGCAACAATACCCTCGCAATAATAGACCTGCAATAGAGCTCGCAGATATCAAATGGCATAGAGTTAATGAACCAAACATGCATCAATACCCTGTTGCTATAAAGTGTAGAATAGCACTCAAACAAAAGATATTTTATTTATTTATTTTAATCTCTGCTTCATTTTATTTATTTTATTTTATTCTTCCTTTTTGTTATATTTTTAAGAAAATACGATTAAAATCGCAAATTCTCAGAAGTCGCTTAAGATTTTTAACATTTATAAACTCTCGTGCCTGTACCTCCTATAAAATAAATATTTTCATTTGAAACAAAATGTAGATCACCATTATGAATAAAATGTCCGTTTAGATAGCTTTTGAGGATAACAAAGAAATAACACCTCTTAAAAAGTAAAAAAGAACTCAGTCGGTATTTGTTTAGAGACAAAAAATATCAGCAAGGACTTAAATACAATCTCCAAATCTCTTAAGAAAAAGGATAAAATTCTTCCAAAGTAAGACAATGAAAGTTTGTCTTTTTTCTTGCCTAGGTATTTACAAATTTCACTTACAAATATACGTAAAACAGCTTTTTTTTACATTTCGTCCAGTCTCTTAAGCATGACTGCAAGTTAGCGTATTATTCTTTTTTAAGCTCCAGTGTACAAAGGCTGGCAATCAGATTTTGTTACAAGCATGTCCGATGGTAAAATCTTCTTCTGAGGATTAACAGTTCTCAGATTATTCCTTTTTAGATCGTAAAATAACAGTTCTTAAGAATGTTAGTAATTTTCTTAGCTTTACCTGCTTGCTTCTCGAACTGTTTGTTACACAGCGGCATATTGGAAAAATGTTTCAACATTATATTATATTTGAGCTGTAATACCTACGATTGTTTTTCATTTTAGAATCTTTTAAAAAGATTTGTTGATTAAAGAACTATATATATATATATATATATATATATATATATATATATATATATATATATATATATATATATATATATATATATATATATATATATATATATATATATATATATATATATATATATATATATATATATATATATATATATATATATATATATATATATATATATATATATATATATATATATATATATATATGTATATATATGTATATATATATATATGTATATATATATATATATGTATATATATATATATATATATATATATATATATATATATGTATATATATATATATATATATATATATGTATATATATATATATATATATATATATATATATATATTTACATATGTACATATATATGTTTTATCAAATGCTTTTTAAAATTATGTTATCACATATGCAGATTTTATGAAATAAAAAATTCTTGAATAGATTAAAATATTTAATTTTTCAACAAGGATTAAATTTTTTTTATTCAATTTGTATCGTTTTACTGATTTGTTGTTTACTACAGTCACTACACATTTAGGAATTGAATTTCTAATTAAACATTTGGTTCTTTGTAAAAACAAGAAAAAAAAGAAATAAGTATTACGACATTTTGTAGTGAAACAAACATCAATTCCTTTATATTTTAAATAAAAAATTCTAAAGTTTAAGTGAAATCCCTCCGTAGTTGTCTTAGGCAGATATTTGTAAATAAGTATAAAAAATCCTTTTTATTTATTTTTGTTTGAGTTTTACAATTTTAAATACAGCTATACATACAATAAACAAAAAATTGACATAAATTATTTTAAAGAGTTCAAATAGAATCAGATATTTAAATTGTAATCAAAATCTTAATTCTATGTTATATCTTACACTAATAGCAATTCTTTTATTTTTACAAATTTAGCAAACTATTTTATAATTATTGACACGTATTTTATAAACTAATGCACAGCAGAATTTTTTAGAAATTTTTTAACACTCTACTATAAAACATATATTTACTTCCCTCGCAGACATAATACTTACTATAAGTAATTGTTTAGGTGTTTTTGCCATATTAGAAATACGAAAATAACTAAATTTATTATTATTAATAGAAACTGATAGGACATTTTTCTCTTTGAAATATATTTTTCTGGCTCATACAGCCTTAGAGGCGCAGAAGTTATTTTAAAATTATCCAACATCGTAAGTTATTCCATCCCTTTTTTATACAAAATTTCTCATATTTATACTGCATTTTCGTCTTTTGAAAAGCATTGTAGCAAATGAATAAAATGAAGACGTTAAAAGAAATTCTTTGAAAAGACGAAATCATGATGAAAAATACTCTCTTCATACATTTTTAATTATTACTTAAACCTAAAATTTCCCCACCGTACTAAACATCTCAAAAAATATTTGAAGCAAAAAGTTGTAAAATTAACATTTTCATTGAAGCAAGAGTACTATATCACCTTATAAAATTTCTAGGAAGATTCTAAGATGAAAAGACGTCAGTGATTAAATTCACGAAGATATTCTCATCTGGGAATTGATAACTGTTGTTTAATGTGTTGAGAAAAGATATCAGTCGTTCCTTAGGGTTAAAGTGATATCCGCTTTTCTGTACCATAGCAAAATTCATTTAACCACTAAATCCGGAAATAATCCTAAACTTGTATTATTATAAGCTGTAAATGTAGCTTAACACTAACTTTTGTGTGTGAAAGTTTTGATGAAATAGTACAGTTGGTGATTTACTTTATCATTAATAAAAGTTCTAATAAACAATGATGACAGTTAGTTAATCAGTTCAACACTCGGATATAAATGTTGTAATGTAAGCGAAATTCTACTTTAGCCTCATCATCACCATGTATTCTATAAAAGATTGACTTCCCGGACTTAGAGTACATACACACACACACACACACACACACACATATATATATATATATATATATATATATATATATATATATATATATATATATGTATATGTGTGTGTGTTTGTGTCTGTGTGTGTATGTATGTATGTATTTATGTATATATATATATGTATATATATGTATATATATATGTGTATATATATATATGTGTATATATATATATATATGTATACATATATGTATATATGTATATATATATATGTATGTATGTATGTATGTATATATATATATATATATATATATATATGTGTATATATATGTGTATATATATGTATATAGTATATATATATAATATATATATATATATATATATATATATATATATATATATATATATATATATATATATATATATATGTATATATATATATATATATATATATATATATGTATATATATATATATATATATATATATATATATATATATATATATATATATATATATATATATATATATATATATATATATATATATATATATATATATATATATATATATATATATATATATATATATTAATTACTCTAAAGTACCATAAATCCTGCATTTCATCATCATATTTAAACGTGACGTTGGCCAAAATTTTTACAAAACTTCAATCCCATTAAGAAAATCTTACCGTTTCGGAGAGAACCTTTTACAATTTGATGATATTAGACCTTAATAAATCATGCTGAGTGTGCACTTAAGCATAGCTAACGCATAGCATTATTCGATGCCCTTTCCGGCGATTCAAATGGAATTTTAACAAACACCATCAAAGCTTGAGGTCAGTGATTTTGAATTCTATTAAACAGAAACTATGCGGTATTGACATAGGCATTCGTTCAATTACAGTCTGCGAGAAAATGGATTGAATGAAATTAATTCCATTTAGCAAATGAAATCGTTTATTTATGCTGTTCGATATTGTAAACTTCATATTTTAGCTCAATATTGGCAGTTGTCAGTGTTGCGTTGAGTTTCTGAAACGTTGAATTTCTTAATCGCCGCATTTCCTATTATTTAAATGGTGTTCTGATTAAAAACTACAAAATGAATTTATAAATAAGCTCTTAGTTTTATACAATTGTGATTCTTAAAACTATCGTTCCTGATGAATATTGTACCTAATTTTAAAGCTATTCATATAACGATTAACATATATTGTTATCTTATTGTTACTACTTATCATTTAATAATCGTTTTTTTTTATTTTTTGAAAACTATATATATAAAGATCAATTTCGCTGTTTATAGTTTCAAATCAATTCCAAACACATACTCATTTTACATAATCTGCTTTATAGTGAAAATTATTACTACCCTTAGAGCTCTTTGAACTATTTAATCTTTAATGCATTTGTTGTTTTCTTTTTAATATTATCTATATAAACAAACATATTTGAGTAGTTTGAAACCCTCACTTCTGTTATAACTCAAACTGAACGACATTTATAGCAACAAGAGCTTAAATTATGTACATCATATGTCCCCTACACAAAATACACTATATTGTATGTACTGACTGTGTATTAGAATTGTTAGTTTGTTATAACCTTTAGAATTATAGTGAACTTAAATTATGTACATCATATGCCCCTTCACAAAATACACTAAGTTCTATGTACTGACTGTGTATTAGAATTGTTAGTTTGTTATAACTTTTAGAATTATAATGAACTTAAATTATGTACATCATATGCCCCTTCACAAAATACATTATATTGTATGTACTGAGTGTGTATTAGAATTGTTAGTTTGTTATAACCTTTAGAATTATACTGAACTTTAATTATGTACATCATATGCCCCTTCACAAAATACGCTATGTGGTATGTACTGACTGTGTATTAGAATTATGAGTTCGTTATAATCATTAGAGTTATAGAGACCTTAAATTATGCACATCATAAGTCCCCTTCACAAAATACTCTAAATTAAAGGTACTGACTGTGTATTAGATCTATTACTGCGAATAGCTTCATCAAATTTCGTGTTGTGAAAGTTTATTTCCATTATATGTATCATTCATATACAATTTAAAGTGAAGTATTTTGTTTAGATTTCTTATTCTTAAGAATATGCCTATAATCATTTACAAACTATTCCGAATACCTTTGTAAAATTCCATATAGTAACCGTGTATTGCATCATCTAACAGCTTCGTTCTGTATTACATCATGAAATATCATGTACTGAATGTAAATCTGCACAATTTCTCTCGTTCAAACGCTCTTTAAACTTAACTTATTTTTCCGATTTTATATTATGGCTTCTACGGGTGATACTGTACAAAATATTCCGACACGTTTCATGAATTTATGTACATTGAACGTCTATTTCCATTATCTGTCACATTCATATACATTATAAACTTTTTTTATTTTGCTTTTCCTTAGATTATATATTTTAAGTTACTGTGCATGATACTTTAGAAACCTTCGTAAAAAGCTATCATTATATTCTTGGTACTAACAAACTAACAATTCTAATACACAGTCAGTACATACAATATAGTGTATTTTGTGTAGGGGACATATGATGTACATAATTTAAGCTCTTGTTGCTATAAATGTCGTTCAGTTTGAGTTATAACAGAAGTGAGGGTTTCAAACTACTCAAGTATGTTTGTTTATATAGATAATATTAAAAAGAAAACAACAAATGCATTGAAGATTAAATAGTTCAAAGAGCTCTAAGGGTAATTAATAATTTTCAATATAAAGCAGATTATGTAAAATGAGTATGTGTTTGGAATTGATTTGAAACTATAAAAAGCGAAATTGATCTTTATATATATAGTTTTCAAAAAATAAAAAAAACGATTATTAAATGATAAGTAGTAACAATAAGATAACAATATATGTTAATCGTTATATGAATAGCTTTAAAATTAGGTACAATATTAATCAGGAACGATAGTTTTAAGAATCACAATTGTATAAAACTAAGAGCTTATTTATAAATTCATTTTGTAGTTTTTAATCAGAACACCATTTAAATAATAGGAAATGCGGCGATTAAGAAATTCAACGTTTCAGAAACTCAACGCAACACTGACAACTTCCAACATTGAGCTAAAATATGAAGTTTACAATATCGAACAGCATAAATAAACGATTTCATTTGCTAAATGGAATTAATTTCATTCAATCCATTTTCTCGCAGACTGTAATTGAACGCATGCCTATGTCAATACCGCATAGTTTCTGTTTAATAGAATTCAAAATCACTGACCTCAAGCTTTGATGGTGTTTGTTAAAATTCCATTTGAATCGCCGGAAAGGGCATCGAATAATGCTATGCGTTAGCTATGCTTAAGTGCACACTCAGCATGATTTATTAAGGTCTGAATTCATCAAATTGTAAAAGGTTCTCTTTGAAACGGTAAGATTTTCTTAATGGGATTAAAGTTTTGTAAAAATGTCGTCCAACGTCACGCCTAAATATAATGATGAAATTGAGGATTTCTATATATATATAATATATATATATATAATATATATATATATATATATATATATATATATATATATATTATATATATATATATATATATATATATATATATATATATATATATATATATATATATATATATATATATATATATATATATATATATAATATATATATATATATATATATATATATATATATATATATATATATATATATATATATATATATATATATATATATATATATATATATATATATATATATATATATATATATATATATATATATATATATATATATATATATATATATATATATATATATATATATATATATATATATATATATATATATATATATATATATATATGCCTTAAGTTCTGGAAGTCAATCTTTTATACAATACATGGTGATGATCAGGCTAAAGTAGAATTTCGCTTACGTTACTACATTTATATCCGAGTGTTGAACTAATTAACTACTTGTCATCATTATATATTAAAACTTTTATTAATAATAAAGTAAATTACCAACTGTATTATTTCATCAAACATTCACAAACAAAACTTAGTGTTAAGCTACATTTACGGCTTATAATCATACAAGTTTCGCATTATTTCCGGATTTAGTGGTTAAATGAATTTTGCTATGGTACAGAAAAGCGGATATCACTTTAACCCTAAGGAACGACTGATATCTTTTCTCAACGGATTAAACAACAGTTATCAATTCCCAGATGAGAATATCTTCGTGAATTTAATCACAGACGTCCTTTCATCTTAGAATGTTCCTAGAAATTTTATAAGGTGATTTAGTACTCTTGCTTCGATGAAAATGTTAATTTTACAACTTTTTGCTTCAAATGTTCTTTGAGATGTTTAGTACGGCGGGGAAATTTTAAGTCTAAATAATAAGTAATAATGTATGAAGAGAGTATTTTTCATCATGATTTCGTCTTTTCAAAGAATTTGTTTGAACGTCTTCATTTTATTCATTTGCCACAATGGTTTTCAAAAGAAGAAAATGCAATATAAATATGAGAAATTTTGAGTAAAAAAGGATGGAATAACTAACGATGTTGGATAATTTGAAGATAAGTTCTGCGCCTCTAAGGCTGTATGAACCAGAAAAATATATTTCAAATAGAAAACTGTCGTATCAGTATATATTTCTAATAATAAATTTAGTTATTTTCGCATTTCTAATATTGCAGAAATACCTACAGAATTACTTATAGTAAGTATTATGTATGCGAGTGATGTAAATATATATTTTATAGTAGAGTGTTAAAAAATTTCTGAAAAATTCTGCTGTGCATTAGTTTATAAAATACGTGTCAATAATTATAAAATAGTTTGCTAAATTTGTAAAAATAAAAGAATTGCTATTAGTGTAAGGTATAACATAGAATTAAGATTTTGATTACAATTTAAATGTCTGATTCGATTTGAACTCTTTAAATTTATTTATTTATTTATTTATTTATGTTTTTGTTTATTGTACGTACGGCTGTATTTAAAATTCTAAAACTCAAACAAAAATAAATAAAATAATTTTTTATACTTATATACAAATATCTGCCTTAGAGAACTAGGGAACTATTTTACTATAATTCTGTAAAATATTTAATTAAAATTAAAAGGAATTGAAGTTTGCTTTCATACAAAAATTCTTTATATATACATTTCTTTTATACAAAGACCAAATGTTTAATTAAAAATTTAAATCCTAAATGTGTAGTGACTATAGTAAATTATGTTACTATAGTCACTACGTATCAGCATAAAAATACAAATTGAATAAAAAAATTAAATCCTAGTTGAAAAATTAAATATTTTAATCTACTCAAGATATTTTTATTTCATAAAATCTATATATGTTATAACAAAAATTTAAAAATCATTTGATAAAACAACAGTAAATAAAAGATGTTGAAAAGTGTCCCTTAATCAACAAATCTTTTTAAAAGATGATAAAATTAAGAACAATCCGCGGAAATACATCTGAAACATAATTTTGAAATATATTTTCCAATATGAAACTGTGTAACAAAGCGTTCGAGCAACTAGCAGGTAAAGCTAAGAAAATTACTAACATTCTTAAGAACTGTTATTTTAAGATCTTGGAAAAGGAATAATCTGAGAACTGTTAATCCTCAGAAGAAGATTTTGACATCGACATACTTGTAACAAAATCTGATTGCCAGCCTTTATACACTGGAGCTTAAAAAAGAATAATACGCTAACTGGCAGTCATGCTTAAGAGACTGGACGAAATGTAAAAAAAGCTGTTTTACGTATATTTGTAAGAGAAATTTGTAAACACCTAGGCAGGGAAAAAGACAAACTTTCATTCAGTCTTACTTTGAAAGAATTTTATCCTTCTTCTTAAGAGATTTGGAGATTGTATTTAAGTCCTTGCTGATATTTTTTGTCTCTAAACAAATACCGACTGAGTTCTTTTGTACTTTCTAAGAGGTGTTATTTCTTTATTATCCTCAAAAGCTATCTAAACGGACCTTTTATTCATAATGGTGATCTACATTTTGTTTCAAATGAAAATATTTATTTGATAGGAGGTACAGGCACGAGAGTTTATAAATGTTAAAAATTGCGAATTTGCGATTTTTATCGTATTTTCTTAAAAATATAACAAAAAGGAAGAAGAAAATAAAATAAATAAAATGAAGCAGATATTAAAATAAATAAACAAAATATCTTTTGTTTGAGTGCTATTCTACACTTTATAGCAACGTGGTATTAATGCAAGTTTGGTTCATTAACTCTATGCCATTTGATATCTGCGAGCTCTATTGCAGGTCCTATTGTTGCTTCTTCACCTAGCTCACAGTTTGTTTCAGTTATGCTCACATAGTTGCTATTTAAGTCGTTCGTTTTCTGTCGCTCAGATCATTCTGCTATTAAAAGGCACTGAAATCTCTCGCACTGACATTCTATTCGCTCGAAGCAAAGAAATAACTGTTTGTGTACTTTAGTTTGTCTTACTTACATTTGCTTTGCATTTTGTGCTAAATTCCAGCACAAAGTCTTTACCTTTTCGTATGTGGTACACATACAAATTTTTATAAGTGTCAAACCTTTTAAGACACTTTAAAAATCCTTTGAAGTTATTATAAAAGCTCTATTTTTGTAATTCCAAGTATACTAAAACCTAGACAGAGTCATAGATGTAAGTTTAGCAATTTTAGGGTTCCGATAATTTGATTCAAATTTATGATCAAATTTACGAATAATTCGATTTGTGTTTGAGTAACTGCTCTTTTAAGACCGAAAATCTTGAAAAATTTAATATTTATCTTTGGTATTCATTTAAAATACTCATTTTAATCTTATGAGATTATATCACTGTACAAATTTGAAACCGATGGTTTTTCCTCTGTGTTATTTATTGCCGTTTCTCTTAATGAACTCCATTGTTTCTTTTTTCATTTTAATGTATTATTTATTATAAAAAACCGCATATATTATCTCACTTGGGAGTGAACAAGGGTCTACATTCAAACCAAAGAAGTTGGAATTTGCAAGGTTTCGTCATTTCAAAAGTACTTTTTAAAGTTCCAAAAAGGTCGGAAATCTGAGGCTATTTTTTGTGGGAAGGACTAGTAATATTACGACTTATTGTTTAATTAAGGAATCTGAATCAATGAAAACATCCATACCATAAGCAGGACTTTAATAAACAGACTCGGAAGATCAAAGATAAAACCATCCTATTGGCTATTGTTGGACAAAGGATTGACTGGCTATCAAATCCGTAGTTTACATGAAAAGTCGAAAAACTCGTTTTTTATAAAAGGTTTTATTTGAAAGATAAGAATATTTCTGATTATGTAATAAACATTATTCGTAAACGATTCGTCATTTAATAGATTGGAATACGGGCTTCAATCTGAAAGACATGTCATGCAATTTAGATATATGTTTTATCCTGTTTTTTTCAAAATATTCAGTATAATATGCATACAATACAATATTCATGTATAATATTTACAATAATATTTATCAGCCTTACGTGAGGATTTATTAAATTAATTTTAAAGTGTTACCTTATTTATTTCTGTACCACTTTTTGATGCTTGTTAAGTATTTTTATAATTTATTTTTTATGCTCGCTTTACAAGATTCTAAAACAATAATTTTCTTTCTCGAAAATAAAGCTTTACGTTTCTACAAAAACTCCTGAAATGTTCAGTAAAAAGCACATTTTTGTCAAACATTAACAGCATTAAGTTATATGTTTAAATAAAAGCAAAGTATAAAAGTTTCAGAAACAAACTTTTGGAAAAGCTTTATTTCCCATATATTAGAATTGAAAAGATTGTGAAAAACTAAAACTGTCAAGCAGAAAATAAATTCGATCTGACATAAGATTTACTCCTTTCTATGCAGTCATGGATTTGATCTGACGAAGCCTACAAAAATGTTTTACCATCTTTGAGTGTTTTCTGAAATGATACGGCTTTTTATACAATTGATTCATCTGAGTGAAATTTTCAGGCACTTTTCTGTTATTGAAAAAGACAAATTGAATGTATTTTCGAAGTATGGAGTTTAAATTAAAAGTTTAGTAATACCTAAAAGCATAGAATCATCATTGAAAAAAGTTATTTAAGAAACATAGAAAACTTTCTGAATGTGCATTAAGTAAATTTTTGGAAGGAATTTACCACTACTACAGTTATATTTAACTTGTACTCTTCTGAGAACTTTAACATGTAGAAACTGTATGTTCAATTCCTCCTTATACCCATTTAACTGATTAAAAATATTTTAAGAGTAATTTGTATAAAATATATTATATAAATCTAACTTTAAAATTACTTATGGATATAAAATAATAATTAAACACATTTATAGTTAGAAAAATATTTATTCTTCACCAAAGACAATTTAGATTGGAATATGTAATTTATTTTAACAGCTCTTTTGTTAATATTATTTTATAGGGGAATTCAAAATGAAACTATACTACTGAAATAATAAATTTGACAATGGTATCTTCTACCAGTGAACCACTAATGCACACAGAACAGTTAGATAGTCTAACAAAATATTAATTTTATAACTAATATTTTTTACTTATATAATTAAACGTGAAATACATCAATGCAAAAACAAAATCTACCATAAATTGACTGTTGAAATAAATGATAGACTATATGGTATATAGATGTTATCATGGTCCTAAAAATCAATTTAAATCTTGATATATTAACCATAGCACTAAAATTATTATACATAAAAACCTCTTGAAATCAGTGATACTTTATGTCTGTAATTGATTATGGTTATGAATATTTATGTGTGCAATGATCCATGGAAAACAAACTATTGACATTTGAGAACATTATAATAAGAAAAAAAATATTTTGTGCACTTTAACAAAACGATGTTTCGAGATTATTCACTTTAACCCCGCTTATATACGGCAGTAAAGGTACCTTTATTTTACTTGGTAACAATTAATACTTAAAATTTGTTTTAAAATCAATCCATACTCAATCAGTAACAAAGAAAATTTTTGTTTTACTTACTTTTTATTCAATAATATGATCACATGTGAAATAAGAAAAAAAATTTCTTGCAATCATTTTTTCTCGTGAAATCTTGTGTAATCATTTCAAAACCCGATTCTTAGGTTTACTGTAAACGGAATGGCAACTCATTGGCGAGATCAGAAGACTCGAACCAAGACCTCGTCGGGAGTCGTCTGATAAAACTAAATTAACTGAATTTAATTAATGAATCAATATTTGAATACAAACTGTATTAACATCAAGTGCCATCCAAGTTTAAAAAATTGTATTTGAGCTTCAGTGGATGAATAAAAAGGATTTCATTAACGACTGAAAATTTGAACAAAATATATAAACATATATATTGGGAGAGTGTTGTGAACTAATAGTAGAAATTGAAATAAAAAAACCCGTTTTCATGAGCAATGATTTGAACTCTCCTTTTTGTAGGGTTATCAAAATTCACGTGATCATACTGTAGTTGAATCTCATTGTTACGTGTGTTGTGCTCTTGCTTACAAAATGTGATATCTACGTTTATTTTTACTATTTTTTATCAATAACATGAAAAATTTATTAAATTATGATGAAAATTTTTGAAGCAGAGCAGTAAAGAGAATAATGAAAAGATCTTAAGTCAATTCTTTAATATGCCACAATCACTTGGAATTTACATTACTGAAAAACTTTAAATTGCATTACTTACTACCGTACTTAAGTCTGAGATTTAAAAATCTATCACCAGTAAACGAAAAGGATCATGGGAAAGAAGGTTAATTGTACAATTACCTTGGTAGAAAGATGACATTTTTCTACACACCATTTTTTTCCCTAATAAGGACTAATTCTTGAAAGGGAAGAGCAATTCACTGTCTTTTTGGGGATTTTGAAATCAATCGAAAAAATAGACTACCAGACATCATCAAGATCATAAGAAGTAACGTCAGCGGTTAGGGTGTATATTTAGAACAGACACTACAAACTCAATAAAAATGCACACATTTACCAAACCATTGGGAATCAGAAAGTGGGGAAGACCATGAATTAGGTGAAAGCAACTTAAAAATTTTAAGGAAGGCAGACTAGAGGGAAATTGCGTCAGCTATTGCTAGATGGCGGAGACTGATTGACAAGGCCTTTGAATGTAAAGGTGTGTAGTGCCTTAGAAGAAGAAAATAAATTTTCTAATAAAATTTAGACAAACATCATAGCGTATATATTACGTTTTAAAATGAAAAGGCAGTAGAAAGGGGTATTTTTAGCCTAAACATTTAAATTACCCAAAGTAGAATAGAATCCTGGCCACCAGCGCTGAAGGTCGCTTTTCACATTTCAACCCCTCCACGTACTTTATAATTGTCAAAGATGCAGAAAAGCATTTTTTTTTGATGATCTATAAAAATATTAACTTTTAAATAAAATTTTAATATTTATAGACGTAAAATGGTATTATTTATTGTTCAAAAAAATTTCTTTGTTTTGATTGACCATTTGTTAAGAATGCTTTTATAGGAAAAATGTAAAAAGCATAGAGACGTAATATAAATGATATGCTCCTGTGTGTAAATTTCGGATATATGACCTCAGTTGTCTGATGTGCCATTTAAGAGATTCAAACCTGGTATACTGGTTTCCAAGAAGTTCAGCAGGCAGAAAAGCTTTGCTTTTGTGAATAAATGAATGAAGAAGCTCCTATCTGAAAACATTATTGACCCAAATTAATAAATAATGGATGCTAAAAATTAAATTATATTAAATTTTTTGTTTGTACATTATAGTTATGCATTCAATTGGTACATGTGCTGTTATACGTTTCTACAAGGAGAATATAATGGTTTCTTAAAAGGAGAAATCTCTACAAGTAAAATGTTGAGTAGGAAGCACTGTGTTATATTTTTTAAATAATTGAATAAAGAAACACATGTACAAAAATATAATTTTCTCAAACTAATGAGATGTACGATAAAATTATTTTTCAATTTAACACTTTATTAAACGAAAAGGATTATAAAGAATATCTGTTTGAAAGTTTACAAAAATTTACCCTCTACATTAAGGATAATCCTTTAAAAGCAATGGGTATAAAAACCTCTGAATATGTTCCTGATAAAATATAACATGAGTAACACGAGGAAACCAATTAAAACAGGGCACAATAGGAGAGTGATCTACATCTCCAATTTATTATTATATTTAGGAGATTCAATAACTTATATAATCTCTCTTTTTTATTATTGTATATCTAAAGCTATCTAAAACTCTAGTGGGACTCGAACCCACGACCTCCAGTACCGACGATCAGCGCCCTAACCAATCGGCCAGCTTTCTGCAAATGCTATTGTTAAAATAAAGAATATTTTAGGAGTGGTGTATTGTCTCCATAATATTTAATCATTTCCTACAACTATAAATTAAAACATGATAATTAGTAATTTAGCTTGTAGCAACATGTCACATTTTGAATCTGTTCGCTCATCGTATCTAACACGACTTGTACAGTGTTATAAACTATATATGAAGTTATATATAACCATAGTGATCAAGGCGTTTAGACAATTTTTTATATATCATGGTTATTTTGAACCGTATTATCTTTCAATTTTCAACTATTTTAAAGTGTGCGTATTATACCGAATACTGTATACATAGGATAGAAGCTTTACAGTTATTTAAACTGATGAAAAATTATATCAAAATACAACAAATATATGAATGCAAAATTATCCGTATTAAGGTACAGAATTAAATAAATGTTAATATCAAACATTTATTCCATATTCCCAAACTATGAATTTCTTGAGCACATATCCAGAAAAATCTTCGTGGACTATTCTGAACTATATGTAGTTGCATTCCTGTTTCTATGCTTGTTTAATTAGTATACTTCAGTTATGTAGAAGAGAGGTTTAGCTTTCAGATATGTCTCTTATTTACCTCTTAATCATTTCAGGTTTTAAAGTTAGGCAATAAGAATATATGTTAAATATACAATATCTTTCGTAACAATGATACTTTAACCTTGTTTGCAAAGGATAGCCTCTTAATATAACTCTCAGACAATTGAAATAAATTACATCTTGTAGAGGCAGAAGCTGAAATATTTCTAGTCAATCATTTACTGTTCGGGGTGTAATGGAATACTCGGATCATTGTTACAGCTGTTCTTTTCCCAAAGCTCCAAACTACTCTCAAAGAAATTACAGCGTCTACACTAACTCTCAGAAGACACACACACATAGAGAACATTTCTCTCATATCTTTAAGTAAAATGATACGAGGTACGTATGTATTCAAAATTACGAAATAACATCCACTATTTATTCAATAAAACTACTTAATTAAATGATGTGAAACATTCCCCTAGAAGAGAAGCCTATTGTAAATTAGATTAACGCAATTTAAAATTCAAGAAATTAAAGAAATTTTATTATGAACAATGAAACGGTTACAGCATGTAAGAGGAATTACTTGTCTTAAATATATTGAACTCTTAAGTAAATTTGAAACCTCTTGAGTTTAACTTAAAACTTTTATTTAACATAAATATTGATCCAGTATGTATATTTATTTCAAAAATATCATTTTGAATAAATGTTGATATTGCAATATATATTCAGGTCTGAAATTGAATAAGTATTGGATATCAACAACTAGAACTTAAATTGTTTTTATTAAATATTTTTCATCAAAACCAAAAATTAGATCTAAATCATTAAAAAACGAAATGGTTGAACTTTTTTTCAGGCAGTTTAGAGGTCAATTATATTATTTATCTATTAAGAATAGTTAAAACAGATTAAAATAGATTAACGACTAAAAATAGTTTAAGAATAGTTAGAATAGAGTTCGAATCACCTCAAACTTGAACTTAATTAAGTGAAAATGGTTTAGGTTCACATGCACTTGACTTTATCTAAAATAAATCCAAACCTGAAACTGCTTCACACAAAAATAACGAACATTGGGTCTTTCACAAACAATTAACTTTAATGAAATAACATAATATTGAGATTTGTTGTTCGTTTTATATTTAACAAGGACACGACATACATGAAATCGAAACGTATTGATTTGAATATGAAGAAAAAGCAAAAGAAAAGTTGAGTCTCGCCGTACTTTACTAAGTTTGTTTTAAACACATCTTTAAGGAAATGTCCTAGAACTCCTATAGTACTCACATATATAATTGTTACAATCGAGAATAAAATCCTGGTAATCATTAGATTGATTAAAATAGCGATTTCGTCCTACTTCATATCCTTTTTATTTACGGCAGAAAATTCTGATAACAATTCCATTTTGGTTAAAATTTCGCTTTTCGGCTGGGCCTACTTCGGTGATGTAGATTAAATAGATTATAATAGCATTTATTATTTATCATATTTTTATTTTTTCATGATTTTATAAATTCCATTATGTGATAATATCATAAACCATTAAAAGGAGGAAGGTTTAAGCATTTAGATGACAAAATTATTTTTTATTTTAAAGGGAATATTTATAACACATTCAATTCTTTTCCAAAATATTTAACCTTTTTCATTGGATTAAAATATACACAACTTAATGGAACTTTCTAATAAAAAGTTTTATAACACCCTACTATTTCTGATTCAATATGAAATAAAAAGTTCCTATCTGTTTAGAATAAAACTGTTCATAGATCATCAGTAAGGAGCTATATTTAAAAAAATAGTCTAGTTTTGTAATATTAAGCCACATATTTAATAAAATTATAAAATTATTTAAAATAACTTTTGAAATTTATACATTCGAAAATAGTATTTATAAACAATAAAAGCTAATTATTCTCCTTATTTTATTCATATTAATTACATTAACTCGAGTGGTATATCTTAGTTTACAAAAAATAAGAGGTATTTTTATAAAAAAAATTCAAATTCTTAACAATTTGTATTATTTGTCTTTTAAAATCTCAGATAGCTTCAAAGTTTTAAATTTACAAAATAAATTATAAAATTTCATTAGTTTCGAAAATAAATATTTCTAATATGTTGTGGGTACGTAATTTAAAAAAAAATGTTGTGTATATTTTTATGTTATTTTATTCATAAACAATAATAGTATATATAAACAATAAAAGATAATTATTTTTCTAATTCTATTCATATTAATTACATTAAAGCGAGTAGTATACTTTATTTTACAAGAAAATAAGGAGTATTTTTTATAAAATTTTCACATTTATAATAATTTATATTTTTAGTGTTTTAAAATCTCAGCTTTAAAATTTTAAATTTACAAAAAAAATTATGAAATTTCATTATTTTTGAAAATAAATGTTTCTAATTTTATCTTGTGGATACGTAATTTTTAAAAATTTCTTGTGTGTATTTTAAGTTATTTTAAAACTATATTATTAGAAATAACAAACGTAAATCATGTTTAAATAATATATACATCTTTCATTCTAAAATTAGCAGAAATTTAAGTTTTATGAAGACTAGAAAAATTGTATTATAATCGAATTATAAGTCTATATAGGTATTATGTACCTTTAAAGAAGTTTGCTAAGTTTCCTCCTAATATTAAACTTTCCTCCCATTAATATCTTAGTCATATGAATGACTTGATCAAACTCTACCGGCAAATATTTATTCTGTCCCTTAATTTCGGTAAGACGGTTTAACGGGATTAAATTAATTGCAATAAAGATGCCAGTAGAGTAAATTTTGCTGTAAAACATTGTCTAAAATACTATGAGTCTATTAAGTTGGAATTGTAAGTGGGTTATTTAAAATTGATCTAAAATTTGTTAATTAACCAAACAAGTTTATTTCAGTTTTTGTTACACTGATGATAAATTACCAGGATGTGTACGAATGAAATTTTAAAATTAATTCTTAAAACTTAAAACTTTATTTTAAAGACCTCTGAAACAAATGCATGGGGTTCATATAATAAATGATTTTAGTTAAATGTTAAGTTAAATGTTTAGTTAAATTATTTACTTCACTTCAATTATCTGGATTAATTGGAACATGCTAATTTGGATAAATGTAAAATTTACAAAAATCATTTATTTGATAAAACAAATACCCTGTATGTAACGTAATTCTTTACAATCAAAAACTCAATTTTTCTATTTCTCGTTTACTTACACTCTATAATAGAAAATATCATGGTTTGAACAATGTGTGAAGTATTTTCTTTATTTTTACTAGCTTTCTGGATGCATTTCATGTCGTAGAACCAGAAAAGAACAATCGAACTCGTTTATAACGAAGACGAAATTACCGAGACAATTTGTTCGTCAAATACGTTTGTCAATTTGTATATAACGGATACATCGAAAAATTGAAAATTAAAATACCTTAATCAGAGTCAATACCTTTGTTCGGTTTGGACGTTGGGTTTCATAGAACATAAAAAAATACATTCGAACTTCCATTAGCGAAACCTAGACAAATTGTAGAAAAAAAATTAACAAACAAATTAACAAACAAACAATAAAAAATCGTCTTTTCATTTACATTTTCTGATTTAATCACTTAGCCATTAACCATATCTGAGTCTTAGAATTCTAATTCTGTAAATTATTAACATGGTAAAGATCTGAGGCTACTTATATTATCCTTTTAGGTTGTTTGTAGCTCTAAAAGTTTCTGGCAACAAGAAAGGGAAAATTCTTAAGAATTCTAATTAAAAAAATCTTGATGATTCAGTGTTAAGTTTGCAATAAAATAATATTATTTATCCTTTTTAAAACCAAATTTTCACTAAATGAATATTTAAAATAAAGAAGTTTGATTGTAAATAGACAACCACCAAGAAAGTATTTTAGGTTTCTCAAATAGTAACATTGCCAAAATAACTGTACACCTGAATACAGTGTGTTAATGAGACATACGTAGGATTATCAACTTCTCTACATCAATTGTTCATCAGTTTATTATTTTTAAAACTCTCATTACAAATATATACATTTTTAAAATTTATTTTCCAATACATAATAAAATTTTTGCTGAAGTTATGATGATAAAAAATCTGTTTCTTTTATTCCTTTGTATATTTATGATGAATTCGTGATTTTTCTTTAAAGACTTCTACAATTTTCCATTAATAGAGGAATAGTAATAAAATTCTACGAAACGGACAAAAATCAATGCAAATGGAAGTAGAAATTTTGAGTGTCAATGTCTAATATTTTTGTTTATAGTACATGTATAGTTTTATGTGTAGCAAATAATAAACACGAATTATCAAACATACTATTTCAAACACAGTTTTGAGTTTCTAATTTCATTTATCGAAGAGTTTGTTATTGAAATCTGTGGTTCTACATTTTTATTCAAATTCGTATTTTTTTTTATTTTACATCCAAACGTCTAAAATATTAAATATCTTATATTTCAAGTACAAAGTAAATTTCATCTTAATAAAGGATTACACTATTAAAATTTTATTCCACATTCACATCGTCTTGAGCATAAGTAAACAAAACTATAAGTAAATCAATAGTAAATAGGCAAGTCAATAGTAATTTTATAAATGACGCCTCTTTTCCTCTATTAAATTGCTGGCCTGTTTCTTCAGAGTTTTATAACACGAAACAAATATAAGTTATTAAGTTAGGAAAGATTCGAAGATACCTATATATTATTATTTCACGTTCTTTGTAGCTTTAAAAGTTTTTGGCAACAAGAAAGAGGAGGTTTTAAGAAAACTCATGAAAAAAATCCTTGATTACTCAGAGTTATGTGTGTAATAAAATAATAATATTTAGGCTTTTAACACCAAATTTTCATTAAATCATTATTCAAAATAAAATAATTTAATTGTAATAGATAACCAATAGGAAAGTATTCAAGGTTGCTCAAATAGTAACACTGCCAAAATAACAGTATACCTGGATACAGTAGGTTAATGAGACATACATAGCGTTTTCAACTTCTCTATATCAATTATTCATCAGTAGATTATTTTTACTATTCTTATTACATATATACACATTATTAAAATTTATTTCCCAGTACATAATAAAATTTTTGCTGAAGTTATGGTGATAAAAATCTGTTTCTTTTATTCCTTTGTAATGTTATGACGAATTCGTGATTTTTCTTTAATTCGTGATTTTCCATTAATAGAGGGATAGCAATAAAATTCTACGAAACTGACAAAAATCAAAGCAATGGAAGTAGAAATTTTGAGTGCCAATGCCTAATGCTTTTGTTTATAGTATATGTATAGTTTTATGTGTAGGAAATACAGTATGTGTTCAAACACAGTACCGAGTTTCTAATTTCATCTATCGAAGGATTTATTATTGAAATCTTTGTTTCTATTCAAATTCGTGTATTTTATATTTATTTTACATTCAAACCTCTGAAATATTAAATATCTTATATTTAAATTACAAAGCAAACTTCATCTTAATAAATGGTTGCACTATTAAAATTTTATTCCGCATTCACATCCCCTTGAGCATAAGTAAACAAAACTATAAGTAAATCAATAGTAAATCTGCAACTCAATAGTAATTAAATAAATGACGCCATTTTTCCTCTATTAAATTGTTGGCCCGTGGAATTTCATAACACCAAATAAGTATAACACAAATTCATGACTTAGAAAGAATGTTTTACAATTATTTTACTTTTTAATGTTTATTTTGATTAACTTTTCAAATTTTAGGCGAGCCAGGGCAATTTCCTAGCATATCACTCTTTGCACACTTGCTATGTAATCACCGTCTCTGCTCTAATAACTTTTCATAATAGCAAATAAATTAAATTTATCGATAAAACACAACAAGTAATTTATATGTAATGTTCAGAGATTTCTAGATAAATAAACTTTGTACCGAGTAATAAATTTCTCATTTAGCGAAATTTCCCCTGACTACTGTAAAACGACACTATCAATTAACATCGGAATACGGTGTTTAATAGCATGAAATCTCCCATTCATATCTTCTTAGCAAAGTGAGCATGTCCCACAGCACTTAACTAGGTGTCACGACCGCTTAATCACTGAATGACACATACTTCACTGTTTAGACCCACTGCCGCCGTGAATTCGGTGATAGATAGTTATTAACGATTTAATGATTGTATTGATTGATCGTAAATGTTAGAGGGGGGGGGTCAGAAGGTATTCTTGCCAAGTAGGCATAAATGTCTGATATTGGGTTCAGAGATGGATAACACAGTAAAACGAGCTTATCAGCACCACGTGACATTAATTCTCCGAAACTAATCGCGAAACTTTTATGATGTATAGAGAATAGTCAGAGCTTTAAATGGGTTATAAATACCTAGACCGTATAAATATTCCGAAATTAAAGGTAGATAACTTTAGCTTTTAAAACAAATAATTGTTAGTAATTTCATACTTTCTTTAAGAAATTGACTGTGAGTGATATTTTTATTACTAACGAGAAAAGCTATATTGTTTCTTAATTTTTCTAGTTTTTAATTATTTTTTGTAAGTTTGAACACACATTATATTTTTGCAATTTTATGTAAACATCTGATGTGAATATATTTCTTGTACGATTAATAAATTATAGAATTTTTTTGCTGTATTTATATTTATTTTACTTGAAAGAAACCTAAATACTGAAAGTGAAGAAAATGAGCCTATCTTATTTTGAATTTTCTAAAATTTAAAAATTTTTGTTCCAAATAAGAGACATCTAAATTACAATGCTGTCTTTACATCCTACAAGGAATGAAATAGATAAGGGTAATCAAATGATTTTAAATATATATTTCATTACATAAAGTAAAATTCTAATAAAAATCTTAAAGAAAATTTTAATTTCTTACAAATATCTTTTATATCCAAAATGTTTTTGTTTCCACATAATTGAAAAAGCAAGACAGTTTCTTATTGTGAGGATGTTATTTACTTGAAACAAAAATATTTAAATTTTAGTAAATCAAAATAAGTAAGCTCGTATTTTTCCCTTTTGCAGAAGTTAAAAAAATTCCAGTTTCCTTCAAAGAAATTTCTAAGTTTTTTAATTAAGGGAATGGAGGTGCTTCCAACTTTACAGAATATTAAGATCTTTAATTATATAAAGTTCAATATTTTAATGAAACACAATTTCTCAACTCTAATACTACATTAGTGGTATTAGAGTGGCATTAGTAATATTAGAGGAAGCAGTAAACTACGGACTATCGACAGTAGAGTTTAGAACAAACAAATCATTTAAAAAACCTTTATTTCTTCAAAATCAACAATAAAACAGCACACAGTCAAGAAGGCAACTAGTCATACTGGCCTAGTTAAATGATACAGAATATATAATTTACAGAATATATAATGTCTGATTATTCTCTTATAGTACAGTAAACACTCCATTATTTTCATTTCTTAACTAAGTTGTACGATAAATAAGTGCTTACCACAAACAGTAGGACAATACTTGATGATTCATAGGTGTGCTTAAAATTTTTCTATTGGTTTTAATGCCTAACAGTATATTTTACTAATACAAAATGTTTTCACTTTTACGTGAAATCATTTTCATTCCACTGTGCTCAGAATAAAGTTTTATAAAATGAATTAGATTTTTAAATTAACAAAAAAATACAAAAAATAGTTAATTTTTATTTCTAATGTAGCTGACAATACAGACATTAATATTTATGACATACAGAGAGCTGAGCAAAAGACACGTTCAGCATTCAAAACCGCACCATTGCAGCAGTGGGTACATACAGCACTATCCACAATTTGGATTTTGTGTAGATGTACAACTAAAAAAAGCTTTTCTTACAATTGCCGTAAATTTAAAAAAATAATATTTTTCATGAAAGAAATTATACTTATTGATTGAAGTTTCGTCATTCTGAATTAAAATACCACAAGAATGTAAACTAAATATACTTACAAAAATTAAACTATTCCATGTGTATATCGTAATATGTACTCTAGTTTAACAAAATATATACATAAATCTATTTGTACTTAAATCATGTCGTGAAATATTCAAAATGGAAATAATATGAATTAAGTATCAGTATATAAAAGACCACGAATAGTTTATAAGATATTATGGGATCATCCTAAATAAACTGAATTACAATTGACAGTATTGATTTAACATATACATTACCTTGACAGATAATGCAAGTAATTTAATTATCTTTAACACTTATTCCTTTTAATATCCATTGATATCCTATTTACTCTTGTACAACGCAAACTTTCTTTTACGCATAATACAAGAATCTTTTTAAACTTAACCAGCAGTTTACTATGAGATAGTTAACTGTAACTTTTCGCGAATGTAAATTATATATTCTGTATCATTTAACTAAGCCAGTATGTCTAGTTGTCTTCTTGACTGTGTGTTGTTTTGTTGTTGATTTTGAAGAAATAAAGGATTCTTTTAATGATTTATTTGTGCTAAAGTCCACTGCCCATTCCTGTCAAACAAATATTTTACTGCTTCCTGTAATCCTCCATTATGCGTATGAATAAAATCAAGTATTCAAAAAATTAATAGAAAATATATAGTTTTTACCCAATATACGTATTGTGGAATCTATATTTTAATAGTAATATATTTCTTTTCAACAAAGCTGATAGTCAAACTAATTATTACAGTTGAACGACTTAAAGAACAGTTCCCATTTTCTATTGTATGCTGTGCTGTTTGTAACTTGAATGCTCCTTTATAACTAGATATTTTTTCTATCTTACCCAGTGTCACAAATCATTCTTTCATTATAGAATGAAGAGAGATAAACAATATAAAATCATTCGAATAATAAGCCATAAAAAAGGAAGAAAGGTATGAGATACCCACAATCATCTTATAGCAGCCAACCCTCACTTTTACCTATGATCTAACAGATTACAGTCCCGAAGGACTTCTTCAAGAATGGAATTGTCTATCTTATGATATTGAAAGATCGTTGGATTTGTTTTTGATTTAGGTTTGGAGCACGAAGGTCTACTCTTTTGCTATACGGACGCTAATAAGACCGGCTTCGAACATAAAGGCTTTTAGTGGAAGCTCTGTGTAACAATCAGTAACACTACTGCACAACAGGAGACTAACCGAAGGACGAAAGTGATGTCAGTGACCCTCCTTCAACCCCATTGGACAAGAGGGGCTGCTAACGCGAGTCAGTCATCTTTGGCCCTGGAAATAGTGGTCATTGGACTTGTTCGGTTGATTTGGAGGCCCCTTCAGAGACGGAGTGAACCGCATAGCACCATCTGAGGCAGGGAGTTGCTCCACCATTATCCTCATCAGATTGGGAAGCCATATTGACCACTTGAGAATTCTTTTATTAGCTTCACCCTTTTCCGTATCAGATTGACAAGCCACATTACGCCACATAAGAATTGTTCTGCATCAAAAATAATTCTGTAAATAAAGATTCAGCAAAATGGTAAGTCTTCGCTCGTTTGTATCTTGTGTATTATTCTTTGTGTTATCTCAACAGGCCTGGTATAAGATATTGTTACAAGATTCATAGCAAAATCTCTATCCGGTATCACCCTACTTATTCGGCCAATATTCGGCATGAGAGAGCTGGGGGTTGAATCATTGTGTCCGAATAGCAGTTAATTATCTGTAGACCAACTTATATTTCAAATTTTTGGTACCAGTCTGCACTCTATATCCTTTACTTAAGAAGGTAGACCCAGCCCCTTATCTACCTCACCACACATAAATGCTCTTTTAACGAAACATGAACCTTTCCCTCAATATCTTTCTCGTTTTCATTTGGCGACTGGGTCTCTAAACTGTATCTGTGGTCAGGAAGAAAACTCTCTGCACTAACTTTTCTATCGTAATCTCACAAAGGATCTGCATCTTAAAGAGCCTTCAATAGTTCATAATAAAACAAATCCAAATATCTGTACCGTCAAGCATTAGTTTCATATCACTTCCTGGGCTAGACCCATGCTTGGAAACCCCCTCCCTTTCTCTCCCAAGTTTAATTATGTAAAGGCAACTTGTTCCTAATCTTGGAACCCAATTAGCATCACCAAATTTAGGGGTTTCCTTATTATTCCCAAATTTAGGGCTTTGGTTATTTCCTCAAACCTTTCTTCAGTAGCTTTAACCCTTTATGCATTCTTTAACATTAATGGCAAGCATAATACTACTTTTTCAAGGATTATATTAATTATTTAAACATTGGGCATTTTTAAATGATATCCTTATAAATGATATTTTTAAATGATCATGATTATCCTCTCTATCTCTCTCTCCCTTTTCTTGTTTCAGAGTGAAGTATTTCGTGGTAAATATATAAGCCTAATTCTTAGGAAAGGCTGTTTACCACCGAGGGTTTAAAACAAATTTAGGTGTTAGTTGCATACAATATATAATTCTTCGCCATTTTTTTCACACAAAAACCAGCAGAAATCAAGTTATACACAAGAAAATAAGATAACATAAAAATGTTTATAAATATTTTCATCTCAAGTTATAAAATTTTGAAGATACAATAGTCCTGAGATATTTTAAGCGATACTAATTAATTTTAAAATGTGAAATTGCCATTTTTTAGGGTTAGAATATTTAGCGAAATTGTTTTTATATTATAAGGATACCACAGAACATTTAATATTCGGCATCATATTTTATAGATTTTGTGTTCCATTTTCTTATAACTTAAAGTTTCCGAGATAATTCTGAATTATCATGGTCCTGCCTCATCAAGAGACGAAGCGTAGTCAAAATAACTGCCTGGGTTACAATTCCAGTACTCATACTTTCCAGTCTATAAACTTTCACCCTCGAGACATATAAGTGCCGTCCGTTCCAAATCAGTTATTGTAAATACAATAAATCAAACAATATTTGCTATACGGAAAAATCGAACGTCGCAAATGTACGCAAATTTCATTAATTTGTGACATGTTTGAGCTACAGTTCTGGATAAGTAAACACGCGCGATAAGTAAACGTGTCTGAATGAGTAAACATAGATGACAGTTACAACTTGAAGATAAAAAGTGTACAATTAAATAGAATCTTATATTTACTTTTTAATGAGTAAGTGCATTAAACGAAAGACAAATTTCTAGAAATTAAATCTGCTTATAGTAGTTCTTACTTTTAACACAATCACATAAATTACTATTTCTGTAATAAATACCCTTTTTATAGATGTTCTTTAATGTAATATATGAGATGTCTAAAGGCAAAAGATTCTCCAAAGCAGTGATGATTTATACTTTCAGTACATAAATATTAAATATTTATTAAAAAATTCAGATTTTTTATAAATCATGGAATATTTTGGTTACCCATTTCTATAAATTTAGAAGCGTTTTGGAGATTACTTAGTAAAATGAACGTTTTATACGCTATTGATGGAAGTTTCTAGTACAAACCTGACAATATTTTCTTATTTGTTTACAATACAATTTTAACTCATTTTTATTTTAAATAATAAAATAAATTCAGATTTTATAATTGTCAATGTTTTGTCAGGAAATTTATTTTAGATTTATATATTTCGCATTTTACTCATATAAATAATAAACAATTATCGGGTTACAAAACATAGTAACAGCGTGTTAAAAAAATTGGGAATTTAAGAAATAATTAATCCATTATTTTGCTTATTTTAATTTTTACATATGAATTACTGATTCAGTCGTAAAAGAAATCATCAATATAGTTATATATTTATTATTTCAATAATTAAGTTTCCGTTCTAAGTTTTATTCAAAACAATCTACAGATATAAGGTGTCAAAAGAAAGAAAAAAATCATAATCTAAACATAAAATATATAAGAAATAATCATCTTATACATATCAATTACATTTGAGTAGTACTTTATGGTTTATTAGAAGATGTAAAGTTATATTTAGTACTTAGTATTTTATGCAAATAAATGTCTTTAAAACATCTTTTATACTTCTTACAGAAATGGAGAGAATAAAAGAAAAAGATTTCTATAAAAGTTTTCGTACGTTAAAGCTTGTGATTTGTAATATTCAGTTACATCCAGAGACAATAAATGAAATTCCCGTGAAAAATGCTCTGATGGTTTGTGAAGCAATTATAAAATAAAGCAATAATAATAAAAATCAGAAGAAATAAACTTAAAAACAATTACTGAAATTAAGAGGATATATGTACATAAATAAAAACATTACAATTTCAAATGATCAAGGCTGTAATACTTCATTACTATTCGCAGACAATGAATGAAATTCATGTGAAAACTGCTCTGAAGGTTTGTGAAGCAATTATAAAATGAAGAAATAAACTTAAAAACAATTAGTGAAATTAACACTAAACATACCAACACTTAATATATACCTATTTCTACCATAGCGGGTCAAATGACCGGACTTTATTTTTCTGATTATAAATGTATGAAATATGAAAATTGGAAGGGAATAGACAAATAAGCTTTATTATAATTTACAATATAACAAAATTGTATATTGTCAATTTTTATGTATTGCAAACACAAAGAATAAGAATTTTTAATTCATTTCCCATCGCATTTTTTACATAAACCTTATGGGTCATTTGACCCGTTATATGGTATGTTTAGTGTTAAGAGAATAGATCTACCAAAATAAAATCATTACAACTTCAAATGTTCAAGGCTGTAATACTTCCTTACTATTTCTAATTATTATTTAATTTGTTATTTAAGCTTATTTCAGTTACCTTAATATTTTTCGAAGCTATTTAAGTCACTTTCTGATTTTTAAATTTTCATTTTCGTATTTTAATTAATTTTTAACCTTTTTTTTTTTACTTTACGTCAAATTTTTTTAATACTGTTCTGGTGTCCCCGGCCAAAAAATAATTTTTGTGTTTTCTATCCCTAAACTCTCTACTATTTATTTACTTTATTATAAACTTATGAATCCACCATCCTATCCCCATCTTTCATCTTTTAGTTGTTTTTATGCTCTGCTCGCTGTTAATTTCTCTGCTTACTGTAAGAAATCTCTAGATTAGACGACTAGGCCCAGGCATTCCAGTTGCTCTACCTTCCTGAAGGTCGTTATTATTCACAGACAATGCATGGAATTTATGAGAAAAATGCTCTGATGATTTGTACAGCAATTATAAAATGAAGCAACAATAAAAAAATAGGAAGAAATAAACGTAAAATCAATTACTGAAATAAAGAGGCTATATCTACCAAAATAAAAACATTACAACTTCAAATATTCAAGGCTGTGATACTTCCTTACTATTTCTAATTATTATTTAATTTGTTATTTAAGCTTATTTCAGTTACCTGAATATTTTTCGAAGCTATTTAAGTCTTCTGATTTTTAAAATTTCATTTTCGTATTTTAATTAATTTTTAAACTTTTATTTACTTTACGTCAAATTTTTATTTTTAATAAGGTTCTGATGTCCCTGGCCAAAAAATATTTTTGTGTTTTCTATCGGTAAACTCTCTACTCTTTATTTACTGTATTATAAACTCACGAATCCACTATCCTATCTCCATCTTTTACCTTTTAGTTGTTTTTATGCTCTGCTCGTTGTCAACTTCTCTGCTTACTGTAAGAAATCTCTAGATTAGAGGACTAGGCCTAGGCAATTCTGTTGCCCTACCTTCCTGAAGGTCCTGAAGGTCCTTATTCTTCACAGACAATGAATGGTATGAGAAAAATGCTACAATGCTTTGTGCACCAATTATAAAATGAAGTAATAATAATAAAAATAAGAAGAAATAAACTTAAAACAATTACTGAAATGAAGAGGATATATGTACATAAATAAAAACATTACAACTTCAAATATTCAAGGCTGTAATACTTCCTTACTATTCGCAGACAATGAATGGAATTCATGGGATGAATGCTCTTTTGGTTTGTTAAGTAATTATAAAATGAAGCAATAATAATAAAAATGAGTAGAAATAAAATATTTACTGGAATAAAGAGGATAAATGTACCAAAATAAAAACATTGCAACTTCAAATGATCAAGGCTGTAATACTTCCTTACTATTCGCAGACAATGAATGGAATTCATGAGAAAAATGCTCTGATGGTTTGTGAAGCAATTATAAAATGAAGCAATAATAATAAAAATAAGATGAAATAAACTTAAAACAATTACTGAAATAACCAGGATCTATCTACCGAAATAAAAACATTACAACTTAATGATCAAGGCTGTAATACTTCATTACTATTATGACAATGAATAAAAATTCATGTGAATACTATTCTGATGGTTTGTAAAGCAACTATAAAACGAAGCAATAATAATAAAAATAAGATGAAATAAACTTAAAACAATTACTGAAATAAAGAATATATATGTACCAAAATAAAAACATTACAACTTCAAATGATTAACCCTGTAATACTTCCTTACTATTCGCAGACAATGAATGGAATTCATGAGAAAAATATAAAATGAAGCATTATAAAATGAAGCATTATTGCTTCATTTTATAATTGCTGCATAAACCATCAGAGCATTTTATTATTATTAATAAAAATTTCAAGAAATAAACTTAAAAACAATTACTGAAATAAAGAGAATATATCTACCAAAAATATCTACCAAAATAAAAACATTACAATTTCAAATGACCAAGGCTGTAATATTTTCTTACTAATCACAGACAATGAAGTTCAGATATTTAATTGTTTTCAAGGCATGAGATACCACAGAGGTAAGCTTCAGGTCAGAAAACTCCAAACTGTACATCACGATCTACTGAACTATCAGAAAATTTTCGGTAGATCGAAGTTCGAATTTTGGTTGGACAACCTGTAGTTAACCAAAGTTTGTTGAAAATTTACCACACTAACTACCAGGCTTCGATGTACATCCATTGATAAGTTTAGATAATTAACTTAACTATGATCAGCTGAATTGATGTATGTTTTCACACAGAAAACTAATTATATAAAATATATCATACACAAAACCAATAAAATTGTGAGCTTATCAGCTACTATATTCTATAAAGGAAACAAATACTAAGCAAGATCAGATATTTCTCACATAAATATCGATAATATTTATAATATCCTCTTGATAAAAATCTATAAAATAAATTTAATTGTCTCTTCCCCTGATAAAGTTAGAATACTATTTGCTCTGACGAAAGAGTTCTAAAAATAATTTTATTCTGTATAATCAAAACGCTTGAAAGGATAATTTTGACGTCTAAATCATGTAATCTGCTTATAGCGTAATCCATTGTGTCATCTTCAAAAGATGATATAATTAAAAGTTTCACCTTTACCTCTAAACATCTTAACACAGATATTTAAGAATATATTTAACTTATATCATCGTATGGCTTAGTTATATCACGACTATCGTATTTTAAAAGATCCGTTTGCAAAGCGTTAGTTACGCATTTGAAAGAGAGATTAAATGAGAGCTGATAGAAATTTTAACAAACCAGTTTAAATTTGTTAAATGCGATTTGTAGACTATAATCTTGCTTTGGCAGTACGAAAATATTCAGGGAATTCTAATTATTTTCTTAAAGACAACCAATCCAGTCAAAGTAGCATCAGATATTTTTGGGAATAATATTTTCAATGAAAAGATTCAAATATGTATTTTAAAATACATTGATAAGACATACGTTGAGATTTACATAAAAGAAACATATTTTCATGCCAGTATTATGAATAATGTATGAACTAATAACTAGTATGAATCACAACTAGAAATATAATTAAGGATTTACCAGCATTCAGTTCCCATTTAAATGCATGATGCTAGAACTTTAATAATATTATGTATTACTGTAAGTTGATGAATAATTTAAAACCACAAAAGACTTTAATCGACAATTCAAAAAATTAAATCTCTAAGTTACAAAATTTCATCTGTTTTTTACATGTACAAAGTATTTGAACCAATATAAATTAGGAGAACTTTTACGTTCTAAAGATAATGGCATGCATTATCACACTGTAGAATCAATAGCAACAATATACTCAATCAATTATAGGGTGTAAAATACAATACATACATTGATGGGTAATAGAATTTGATTATTCATTCTAGGGCCTTGAATTCCCCATACGACATCTGAATGACCTGATATCACGACAGCAAGCCGAAGTGATTACCAAGCTGTTGCTGACCAAAGCAAGGCCTGCTTATTAAGGTATATTAATTTAACCCAAACTCATAAGCAACAAACATTACAGAGGTATACCTGTGATTACCAGATGGGAAGAAGAGAAGATTACTCGGGTATTTCGAGTATTTTAAAACCCGTACACACCTAAAGTAGATCTGCACCTGAGTAGACATAGGTGTGTAAGATAATATGGTAAGAATATAAGAGAAATCCACATTTATTTTTTGTTAAATACTGAATTTATTGGAATAATAGTAAGCAAAAATTACTACCGCATATTTCTATATAGTGCAACAATTGTTACGTTTACTTATCACAGAGGTCTCCAGTCGGGGCTTCTTTCTGTAACTGTAACATGTGTTTATGTGCATCAAAGTTAAAACAACTTTGCATTTATTTTCACCAGTTAAAGCAATGTAAAACTAGAAGGAAAATAAGTGAAACAAACCCAAAACTCCATACAGATTATAAAATCTGCAAACGAGGAACGCTGAATCACATTTAGTGTTCTTCTTAATGTATCAAGAACATTATATATGCTTGTGACTTAGCTCGCTAACCAGCGTAATTATTTGAAAGAATGTCTAAGCTAATTTTCTTTAGGAAAATCTGATATCTCATTTATTTCTCCTCCATTAATTAATTAACTAGTTATATACAAATGCGCAAACGGTTCTAGAATTAGGAATATTTAATTTCAATCAGCATAAACTCAACATTCTATATCATAAATAAATAAAGAGTTAATCTCCATAAATATTAGCAGTTATCTTCAGTTTTGTTGTTAGACTTGTCACAGCTGGAGATACTTATGTTTTACTTCTTCACCTATTCTCCTCCCTTCTTCCTAGCTTTATGTTCATAAATCAAGGGATTTTGAGACAGACGCATTTTTTCCGGCATTGATGAATATTCATCATACATTATTAAAGATAATCGTTCTTCAATTGTATTAAAATAATTTACGAAGTGTCGTTAAGTTCTATCTTTCTAGAGAGATTCTTTTCAATACTGGTTTATTGTTAAAGTAAGGAAGCCAAATACCTTTAATAAATTACATGATAAATTTTGGGGTAGAATATGAAATGAGGGGAATCTAAGGATGTTCCACGCATTGAAGATTCTGATATGTTCATATAAATATAGACACACTAAATTTCTGAAAAGTGTTGTAATCACCGATGTTTTCTTATATTTTAAAACATGTTTTCTATGACTAAATTTGTAATATGCTAAAGGACTGACATTTAAAACAATGTAGACTAGATGACAAAAAAGGACAGTTAAACTTATCAGAGCTTAATCAGAAGGATATAGTCAGGATCCGGATTCAAATGCAACTAGGTGAAGGATAGAGGAATTCAATAAATGATCTTCAAAACACGTCCAATGTAGTGCTCTCTTACTATTCCCAACAAATTTAAAAATTTGAATAGTTCAAATGTACGGATTGAGAAATACCTATAACCTTGTCAGAAAGTCCCAGTTGTGTATGGAATCAATGCGTACTTGGCAAAATACACTTCGATTTATGCACACTAGAGAGCTAGTTTCAAATACGCATCCTATAATCATACTCGCCAAACGAAGGCCGAATGGTTAAGGTGCTGGCCTTAGGAACCTGAGTTCGTGCGTTCGAATCCCACCGAGGCATGGATGTTCGTAACCGTTCGGAATCAGCTTTAATCAGTAGGACCTGATCTCATTAGCCCTCGTGTTGCAAAAAGTAGACAGTAGAGCTCCAAATCCAAACCAAACAAAACTATAAAGATACTCCCAACAGATATTTAAACTGCGCTAGCTACCACATAGAACACTTTCCAAGACACTTTGTTTGATAGCTTACTATATAAACGTTTAAATAAATAAATGATACACGTGATTCATATTACACAATATCAGACGTGAACTAAAAAGTTTTTAAAAAAATAAGAAATTTTCTCTTAGTTATTGACTCTCTATATGCTTTCGTTTTCTGAGACTTGTTTATTCTTCAAAAGTTAGAAGTAGTAAACCTCGCTAATTTTACAACGATTTCCCTTTTCACAATTAGTTTGACTTGAAACAAAATACAAACAAAATTAATTGTTTGAGAACAACATTTTTCCATTTAGGAAAGACTTCTATTTCCGAATTTTTAGCTTTATTGGAGTAACAGATTTTAAAAATATAGTTAGTCATTTTGTTGGAGAGTTGTCTTTTATTCTAAAAAAAGAGACCCTAGGTACAAATCATCAGAAATCATTGTTTGAGACTGAAAACTTGTTATTTCTTAATTCTACTTTACTTCATTTAAAATCCATATGCAGAATACTACGTATCATTTCCTTCATACATTTTCGGTTACCATGATTGTAAAAGACATTTCCATAAGATTTATAGATTTTCTAACTAATAATCTAGTGCCTTCTACTTAAAAAATCCTTACATTGCTACGTAGAAAATATTCTATTCAATTCTATAAATCCAGTATAAATGCGTAGGCGTAAAGTATACAATATTATGTCTTCACCGTGTATAACACACGCTTTCTTTTCAAAATTTTCAGACATAATTCCAAAGTACGTATTATATGTGTAACAGCTTTTACTGCTTCTTGTAACCGCTCAATAAAGACATATAAAAAGGGAGTTATTCAAGGGAAAATTAAAATGTAAAAATCTTAATTCGTAGAAGTATATGTGGATCTAAATTCCATTAATATATCTATAATTGTACGTTATACACATGAAATAGTTTTTTTCCCATTTTAATTTTAAAATAAAAAATGTGGGATATACACACGGAAATGCAGTTAATTTCTTTAATTCTTCTTCTCATAACTTAAAAACAGGTAATTTTTTAATATCAATGCTATTATCTTTTCATTATATTTTTAAAGTAAATACAAAAATTGTGAATATTACATAAATAGGGAAGCTGTTGATTGGAATCACAAATTTTATTTTACGTTTAAGCAATATTAACACTGTTGATGCAATTTATTTACATTATTGTAAAAAGGATTTACTTGTTTCAACTTTATTTTATGCTACATAAATATTACTTTTTTCTCTTGTTTTGTAAAGAAACTGCATAATCGAACAAAATGATAGGAAGTTTAAGTATTACTTTTACTTTATTTTTCACTACTAGCATATACAATAAATTGTCTCAGTGATTTTCTTCTACTAGGCTATCAGTGGGTAGAATGTTATTTTCATCGCGAGATGGGAGAAACTTAACACGTGCACTATATTTAATGACATATTTTAATGATCACATCTCAACACACAAATATCAAAGTGCCCTTTGTTCTCGTCGACATAAATGCAAGCATTGTTCATTTACTCAAGACTAGAGAATTTCTGAAAGGTTCATGTAGAAACAATACAACTAGATCCTGTAATAAGCAAGAAAGGAATATCCGGGACTAATATTATAATAAAAATTTTTAGCATTCCGTGTGTCGTTAGCCATAATTTCAAAATAAAAATATTCATACATATTTTAAGAAAGCATGCTACTCTCTTACAAAGCATATAAATTATGATGTAATTTAAGAAAGTTTTGTAATTGTATTGTATGAAATATAAAAAAGTGTATTACAATATAAGATTACATTTTAGGATTCAATTACATAATTGTATATCTGTATTTGTATAATTGTACTAGAAATCAATTAGAATTCATTTAGAAGCATAATATTAAAAGAAAAAAGTGGACATCCATACTTAATTTATTTAAATTATAATCTTTTAAGCATTTTTAAGTTTTACAAAATTCTTATAACTTTTTAGAGTAGGGGAGAGCGGGGAACCTTGAGACACTTTTCAATTAAACATTTTTATGAATTTTTTTAAAGCTAATTGAAAAAAAATAAGTATGCATGCATATATTGTCATCACATCTGCTTCTTATAAACATTAAACCTACTTAATATCTCATTTAGTTAAAGAGTAATGAAAGAAATAAAACACCTTTCCAATGTCCCAACCTGCCCCACTGTATGGGGTAGGTTGGGACACTAAACAACAAATACAAAATACTGTTCAAATTATTTTTATTAACTGTTATAAAAGAGAAATAACTGAAAATTCAAATTAATACATTTTTTAACAAATCTTATATTTGCAGCTGATTCAAGCATATTAGAATTTACAACAGAATACTTTCTGTTTGTTTTTCTTGTTCTCACCATTTTTTTCTGAAAAAAAAGATTAATAAATTAATATTCTGACATGTTAAATCAATTAAAAATTAGGCACCAAAATATTAATTATTTTGTTGAATTGATATTTGTTTACACTTTTTAAAATGTCCCAAAGTGCCCCATCTATGTGTGTCTCAACCTGCCCCATTTTACATAGTATCTTTTTATAACTACTATACAGTTAGGCTTAACAATAAAATTTATTTATTAGCACAGAAATAATAATAAATGAATTTTCTTTCATAACAATACACTTTTTTAAAATATTTAATTTTTTTTTAAATAAATTACTTTAAATACACATAATGTTATTCAAAACAAATAAAATGAAATTGTTCCTTACCTATAAGCACTATTTTCATCAAAATTCTTTGAGAAGTGAAAAGGAAGACTATCTATCAATACACATGAGAACTAATTCCTGGTTGCAAATTAAAGTCTGAAAATAAAGGTGTCCCAAGGTGGGCTATGTCCCAAGGTGCCTCACTCTCCCCTACAATTATTTTCGTCTTAAATTGTTTTTAATAATTATATTAAAGATATCTACACAATAGCTTGAAAATATTTTTAAAAAATCTCTCAAATTATATTTTATAAAAAAATTATCTTCACACTGAAAATTATGGATATTTGAAAATTTATTGTACATAACTATAAAGAAAATAAAAATTCACAATTTATTTTTTATTACATACACATTTTCTTTCTATACATGATACAAAATTCGTTTAAAAATTTAACACTACAAAATATAAATTTTTAATGCATAAATTTTTTATAAAAAAGTCTGACGCAGACATCACATACATTTTTTGTAATCTTCTTAAATTATATACATTTTTTACATTTAAACTAAATTTTTAATATGGAATATGATCCTCCAATTCTTTACTAAATTAGACAGTTAAGAAATTGTTAAAAATATTTGTTTTTATGTCCTCATGTCTTCATTTTAAGACCATTAAATTAAGAACATTTTTTTCTGTATTTAAATTTAAAATTATTTTTCGATGTGAGAAACGATTTTCATTTTTGCTGTTTTTAAATGTAAACTTACTTCTTAAAGTGGGATATGATCCTTAACTTTTTAGTAAAGTGAACTATTACACAATTGCTAAAACATTTGTTTTTAATAACATATATTTTTTTTTCACCTCTTACATATATATTTTTTTTGTATATTTAAATATAAACTGTTTTTAATGTGGGATATGATTCTCCAATTCTTTAATAAAGTAAATTTTTGCAGAATTGTTAAAACATTTGTTTTTAATAACTACATGCCTTGCTTGTCATCCTCTTAAATTGCACACGTTTATTGCTGAATTTAAATTTAAACTTATTTTTTATGGGGGATACCATACTCTTTTATACTGTATTTAAATTTAAAATTACCTTTTTATGTGGGATATAATTTTCCAGTTCCTTGATAAAGTGAATTCTTACACAATTTCTAAAACATTTGTTTTCGATAATCTCATGTCTCTTAAAATACACACAACTTTTTTCTGTACTCATGTTTAAATTTATTTTTTAATATGGGATACGATCCTCCAATTCCTCAATAAAATGAAGTGCTACACAATTTCTGAAATATTTGTTTTTGATGACGTCGTTATTTGTTACAATATTTAATATGAATTGAATTGCATTCAACAATGAGAAGCATAGTATATTAATTCAACAATGAATATAGCTCAATTAAAATCATTTAGTAACGACTGGCACCGTTTTAATATTTATAGATATTGTAAATGTTTTGTGTCACATTATTCAATATTCAATATACCATATAATTTGTAAATATTTATCACTGTACATGGTACATATTTGCAATGTATTAGTTACATTGTATGCTAAATAGAACATAGTTTGTAATACAATATGGGGGTTAACAACTAGATTTTAAAACAACCCTAAACATAAAATTTGAATATTTTGCATTTAAATGCTTTGGGGTTATGTCTGGCTGAGTTAATATCCGTTATGTAGAAAATTTTCCTTACATAATAAACTGATAAAAATGATGTGCATATCACGATGTATGTAACAAAAATCATACATACAAAATGGTGGTATTCTACAGCTAATAGATTTTAATCTATGCAAGTTACATACGTACTTATATGCATATAGACACTGCGAAAATCAAAAAGAAAGGGATGGTCAAAATAGTTAAAGTTTGAAAGTTAAAGTTCTCTTCTACTTACATGCAGACTTAACACTAAATATAGTTAAAACAGATTCAAGCATGATCAAAATAGATATTTCCGTTATAATCTGAAGATTGAAAGAATTCATCATAATAATGCTTTCTTTCCTTCCCATAAAGAAGTAAACACAGAGAAAAGGCCATAAAACTGTTATTTGTTAACCCTATAAGTAAAAGGGTGTAGGTAATTCACATTTAAAATATTGAATACATAAATCTCTCTTTTTGCTTGCACTTATATGAAGTAAGTTAATCTTGGCAGATTAACCCTGCCAAAGGCAAAGATCTGGGTATAGCAGGTGGTGACTATTAAGGTGATTTGTGAAGGAATGACTTTATTCAGGGACTTCAAGTGAGGCGTATGGCAATGGACGCGAACTAACAAGTTAATGGTCCATTAAGATGAAGTAGTGGACAGGGGTCACCTAAGGCCAAGAGGTCAGTGCCTGTGGCCACCTGCTACGTGAAGGGTTCCCATTGGAAAGTGATATAAGATCCTGGGAAGTATCTGGAGGAAGTCCCAAAATGCTCATAGTAAATAGACAAAGGGTTAAACCCGATATTTACTGCGATGGGCAAATCTTATTGGATTATAAGAACGATTGGGCGTGCGAAGAAGAGGAGAGAATGAAAGGATCTTCGAAAAAGAAAAGTAGAAGCAGAAGCGTCAGAACGTGAGGTCTCTGCTGATTCCCTGAGCAGTACCGCGACATTTGAAGGCCTCTGCTATTTTGTGCTCTTTCTTCTGAGTCCAGGGAGTGAAAACCTAGCTCCGTTCCTGTCAAGAACACCCCACCGTCAAGCCCCAGTTCTACAGGAACTCACCCTAAGCCACCCTACTACAGATGCCTTAGCCGGTATCTGAGGTTCGCCCATTCTCCTGCGTCCCGATTAAGTCAGTGCCTTTAATACTATAGTCACCACCTCATAGTCAAAGAATATTTAGTAGAGGTTATTAGTTAAATAAATCGTTTAATTCTGTGCAATTATACTGTCCTAATTGTATGCCTATAACTGTAAATAATGTTTACGAATAATAAAATGTTAAGTTTGGAGAATTAAGTATTAAGAATTATTTTGGCCAACGCACAACCTGGGTTAGAGCTATAGGGAGCTCAATGTTATGAGTACGTATTAAATGATACGTACATTGCAACAGTATAGAAATGCTGAAATGATAATTTAAGTAAAATAAAATTTTTATCTTTTGACCATAGTTTAAATCCTTCGCCACGTAACAGCGAACATAAACCTTAACCTTAGCGCTCTTCAGAGGTATTCTTTAAATTTTCACCTTACAACTAATATTAATCCCAATAAAAAACTGACAGTGGGCTTAATAGAAAAGCTTCAAATTTCCTTCTATGCATCATTCCTCTTCTATTTAAGAGGAGAAAATTTATTATTTCCTGTTTTAAGTTCGAAAGTTAATCAAAGTTAAAAAAAAATCTAGATTTCAGAAATCAGAAAGATTTAAACAATATAGATTCAGGTTTAAGCCAAAACAAAATTCCTAAAAAGAAACTGTATATTTGTTTAAATTTATTTTATCTGCAAGCAGGAAAACAAGAGTTTGAAATAAGTACATATTGCGAAGATTAAAACAGCTTCGAAAAATTCTATCTTGAGTCCATACTTTTTTTTCTTTCCTCTTTATTAGAATACGGCACTTTCAATCTTGAGAAAACTGTAGAACGTTTTTCGAACAAATACTATGTAATTTAAAAAAAGCTATATCTTCCTTTTTTAACAATCAATGTTCTTTTTCCATGACTTAATCCAACAGTCATGGCTATTTTTTTCTAAACTTTAACGAAAAAGATAGTAGGCGCACAAAAAAATTTCCTTTTAAAATATGCAATAAAGAATAATTCAGACATGCAGAAATTTTTCCTTTAGCCTTATACTGTTTTCCATGAGTTCGGTTTTAGTTATATTCCTTCGATATTGCTTTTATTTCAGAATACTTCTCATGTACATTGAAATTAATGACGTAACAAAAAGAATAACTTATTTTTTTATGATTAGTTCACTTCATTTTTTGTTCTTGAAACTTTTATTGCAATTTTAAAGTTTTTTAGATTCTTAATATTTTAGGATTTTAAGTTTAATTGCATTGTAAAAACTGGAACTACTTCTCCACGCTCTAGGGATATTTAAAAAAAATTTATAATATGAGAAGTACATTTCATGAAAAAGATACTGTTCTAAGCAGTTTAAATAGCAAATATTTCTTCAATGCAGACGTAGATTAATTAGATTTCTCTCTAAAGCATACACACTGAAATAAACTACGGAGGATTTTAGGGTTAAAATATTTTTGTCTAAAAGTAATGTAATGGTTACTAAAGTGCAGTATTCATATTTAAGAAACACCATTTTAAAATATGCATCTGATGTATAGAGGTTTATATTTTAATCTGTAATATAACTAGTAGAAGAAACCTCGAAAATCTTGTTTTATGCAGATACGTTTGAAATAACTGTAGCGTTACTTAACATACATTGTGACAATAACTATTTAACATAGAAGTATTTTACTGCACCCCAACTAATACGTACCAATGACTTATATCAGGCCATGTTGAGATAACACAAAGATTTAACACACCAGATACAAATGAGCGAAGACTTACCGTTTTGAAGACTTGTTTTATTTACAATTCTATCTCTTCACAATCTGGTGACTCACATATAATGTATTCAATCTCAATATGGAGCAGTTGGAGTATGGAAGCAACTCCCGCTGATGACGCTTTCTTCAGAGCAACAACAAAAGAGTTGAGATTTTTCTGTCTCTGCTGAAGTTCTGCGTTCGCTTCATCTTTCCTCCGAATGGGCCTTCAAATCTGTTGAGCAAAAAATCCAAAGACTGCTGTTGCCAAGGCTAAAGAAGAATGACCCGAGTTAGCAACCCCTCTTGTCGAATGGGTCAAAAGGGAGGTCTCTGATATCGCCCTCGTCCCTAGATCAATCTCCCGCGCTGGCGTTGTTCAGCAGTGTAACTCATGTTACACCTACCTTCTTCTAATCTCGATATGTTTCAATTTTTCTTTAAATAATTTCCACAGGGGAACTTATGTAATCTGACCCGACGTTCGATTAATTGATCCATTAAAAGAATGATATGACTGTAAATCACATGCCGTAGGATATGTTTCTTTGTCTTTTGAACCAAATTCTTAAATAATTTGAAATCAGAGAATCGAAAAATGACTTGTAGACAAATTTTAAGTTTGGGATGGCACTTCAAGCCTTGTTGTTGTTGTATGTGAAGGCACTTGGTTAAATGGAGTACGACTGAGCCATACGCTACTCGTATTAAGGTAAAGGTGGTGCTTTTCATTTTAACGTACACCACTAAGGTGAAAATACGACTTATGCTCAAGTGGAACCGTATAATTTGGAAGCAGGGACAAAGCAGAAAACCCATAGTTTTAGCCTGTCACCCCCAGAGATATTCAATGAAAACTGGGAAGATTTCTGGACCACGAACATATTTTAAGAGCCCCAGTCACCTTTAAAGTATACGGCCCATCTGAGGCCAACTCGGGCTCCGAACCCGCAATTCTACAATTACCAGAGTACCGCCTTTGCTAACTCAGCTACCGCGGCTCTACTTCAAGCCCTTTACAGATTTTAGGGAATCTTGTAAGGTCATCAAGCCATTTACGTCAGCAAACATCTTTTTTATATTTTAAATGTCAATGGGCATACTATAACCCCACATTTAATATTCATCAGTAGTCTTCAAACAGTGTTCCACAGACCCATAAGGTTCCACAAAATATCCCACATTATTCCACAAAATTTCGGAAAATTTTCGTAAGAATGATGAATAACAAACCAGAGATATAAATTATAAGCTGAAAAAGAAATTGTAAATAACGACAATAGAACCATCTTTTTTCAAAATACACAAAATTCATTCCAGTTATCGAAAATTGAAAATTTTATTTGTACATATTATCTTTATTTTTTAGAAACTTTTATAGTTACATTACAGTCACATATTATGTAATTGTAGATGAAATTATGTTAACTTTTAGGTAACATTAAAAAATATTTTGTTTATTGTTTTTGCATAAAGCTTTAATATAATATATTGATGTACTATTCTTATTTTAATATATTTTTTCTAAATATGGTTTATGGCTATTAGAAAATATTTGATAGATTCAAGGATTCCTTGTGTTGCCAAAGTTTCGAGACCAATGCCATAAAGTTTTAGAAATTTCAAGCGAATTCGTTTACTGATCTTCGGAAATCGTATCCTGCACTTTTTTATGCTTTCCAGTGTTATTATAATTTTCAGACATTCTTTATGTGAATGTACTTGAACTCTTTCATGGCTCCTTTTAAACTTAGTTGTGAGCGGTGGTATCTCAGTGGATAAATGCAATGATCTTGTAACTGGAGAGTTGCGGGTTCACGGCTTGAGCAACCTAGGCTCCGTAGTGTTCGTTAACGGACTCTAAAATATGTCTTCTGTCACAATGTCTTGCAAGTTCAAACGTTACCTTTTGGGTTGCATGCCAATCTTGGAGGTCTTCTGCTTGATCTTAGCTCCTAAATTACGAGGAACCACTTGGGCTAAGACGTTCTTTCCCACCCCTAGCGGTGCTCGTCAATGGAAAGACGCACCCCCTCAACTTAATTCATGTGACCCCAGGCCTAAGCGCTTTGTCGTCCAAGTGACATTAGAAGCAACAACAATACAAACTTGCTTTATCATATCTTCATAATTAGCCCTCGTTTTGCAAAAAAAGTAGACCTTATTAAAACCAAACCAAACCTTCCCAAATAAAACTGAAGGGGATAAGTTACTGTAAACATTTACAACCCACAAATCAAGTTCAAAACTACTTTCGGGAAGAACTTTATCTCCCTGCGATAATTTACTTCTTTCCGTTTCCCTCATAACGTAGTTTAATGATGTATCAATCAGTAAGGTACTTCTTTTCGGTACTGGTACCCGCTTGTTTAAATACTGAATTCAACTTGAATGTTCGCAGTTGTATAGAATTGGTTTCAAGTAGTCAGTTCTGGTATAATTATTCCTCATATTGCAAAATATGACCACAGTGCTCCATACCAAAACTAAATCAATTAGTAAAAGTAGCATATAAACACATTAATTACAACCTACTGCATATTGGAAATGCAGACATGACCTCCACTAATAATTGTGCCAACATGACGAGAGCAATAGTTCAATTCTCGATTCCATTTATGGTTCGAAAACTTCTTAGACATTTCTCAAACGTGTGAGTACGTAAAAGTGTATTTATATTAACATAGTTTTGATTAATGACGTGCTAAAGCCTAAGTAAATTAACAGCATTAAATTTTCAGAGAATTTATAATCATGAAAATAAATGTCATCCATTATTAAATTATTCAAGCAAATGTTTTTAGACGTCCGCGCTATTATTTCCAGGCGTGTCACATAATAGAAAATATGACCTCGAAAAAAAAATGAATTTAAGAGATAAATTACGCGAAGAGTATTTTTTTGCGGAACTTTATCATTCTTTTCGTGTAAACTATTGAATATCGATAATGGATCATTGTTACTTAAAATACAAAGATTTTTCATATAGTAAAAGTTACAGAATATATTTAGACCTTTAGCAAAAAAAAATCGACTGGAATTCCAGAACTTTTATTTTCTTCTCTCCTAAAAAGTAAGTTTTTCTAAAATTTTTAAAAGTTGAAATTCTTCTATAATTTATTTAAAATGCTATTTTGGCTTATAAATGTCAAGTAAATTACCAATAAAAATTTTCCATTTTGCACCCAGTCACCAAATAATGAATCTTCAATAACTATTTAAAAGGTTTAAATGTTACTGAAATTTATACATTTGTATTTGTTTGATTGTTACTATTTTAATCTATCTACGCATTATAGTCTATCCGAAGTTTTAGCTATTGTTTTATTGAATTTAAAAGCTGAAATTTGCAGATGTCAGTCAATACAGAACATTTAAAATTAAAAATATTTTTTTATGTTTTAATTTTCGAAACCTTTTCTCCTAAATTTTTAGTTATCCAAGTAATGCAAAATGTACTGATTGCAGAAATTCGCCGGACTTTTTAAGTAAAGTAACTGAATTATTTATACTTATTCTATAACTTAAAATTTCAATGGAGCTATTTAAAATTTCTCTACTATGTATATATAATATTTTTATATATTTTATGTATATTAACAAAATGCTAGATTTCATTTTTTTTATTTTTTGTAACAGCTGGTTTGTAAATAACAAATATTATTTAGCTTTTAAACACGAAAACATTTTCACAAATTCATTTCTTAAATTGAAAAATCAGTCAAGTCAGTTTTTAATTTTTTTAATCAAGTTCCTACGATTGTCTGTTCTGTTTACATACTGGAACCATTTAACCAGACATAAAACCCTTTCAAAATTGTTCCTTCTTCTGAAGAATTGCAATAAACATTGCAATTGTTTGTATTTTAGAATCGAATTGAAAACATATTCAGAAATTTTAAGTTTGTTTCTACAGATCACTCAACTAAAAAATAACTTTTCCCATGCTAATATTTATGCTCCAATTTATTTTTAATATCCATTTAAGACATTTACACATGAGTGTGCATGTTTTTCTAAATATCTTTAAAATTGTGTTTTAAATTTTTTTACTCGCAGTATAAAACAATCAAATTTGAAAATTCCTTCTATATATTTGTTTATAAAACAGTAAAAAATGCTTATTCAGAATTTAATCATTATTCAGAAATGCTTATTCAGAATTAAATAGTTTTTCAGAATTTAACGCTTAATAAGAATTTCTTTTGCAACTGCTTAACTTGTTTTATCAATAAAAGTTCACATCTTTTAAATTTAGATACATTAATCAGATTTTATTTGAGAATATTTAAGAGAGTTTTCACGTCATAGACTTAAATTTTATAAAAGAATAACATTTAAATGCTTGCAGAAATCAAACTGTGAAAACTGCTTAACAGTGCAACTGAGCAATCTCTGTACAGAATGGAGACAGTAAAATCACAACTACGTTGTCATGGTTGTAAAAAACTGACCATCGTACATAGTCGAAAACTTCATGTAGTAAAGATGAATGTAAAAATTAAAAAGTGAGGGGTTGTTCATAAATACAGCTGAGTACACTCAGTTCATAAATAATATGAGTGAATGGGTAAAGTGATATGAGTTAAGTGCAACTGAGTACCGAGAACAATATGTTGGTAGTAAAATTAAAAAAGGAAAAGATTGTTGATAAATACAACTGAGTATACTCAGTTGATAAGTAATATAAGTGAATGGGTAAAGTGATATTAGTGAAACTGAGTACATTTAGTTGATAAGTGCAACTGACTACTGAAAACACTATGTTGGCAGAAAAAACCAAAACAAAAAGAATCATTGTTGATAAGGACAACAGAGTACACTCAGTTGATAAGTACAAATAAGTACCAATGACAGAATATGTTGGCAGTAAAAATAAAAAAGGAAGAACTGTTGACAACTGCAAATGCTTACACTCACTTGATAAGTAATATGAGTGAATGAGTAAAGTGATATGAGTTAAGTGCAAATGAGTACCGAGGACAATATGTTGGCAGTAAAAGTAAAAAAAAGGAAGGATGGTTGAAAATGCAACTGAGTACACTCAGATGATAAGTAATATGAGTGAATGTTTAATGTGATATGAGTTATGTGCAACTGAGTACACTTAGTTGATAAGTACAAATAAGTAGTAAGGACTGAATATTCTGACACTTAAAATAAAAAAGAACTGTTGATAAGTGCAACTGTGTACACTCAGTTGATAAGTAATATGAGTGAATGGGTAAAGTCATATGAGTTAAGTGAAATTATTGATAAGTGGAACTGAGTGCCGAGGACAAATATGTTAGAAGTAGAATCAAAACAAACAAGAAGCAGTCTACCAGATGACTATAAAAAGCTGTCCACTTTACATAACCCAAGACTGTATGTGGTAAAGAATACTTACCTTCATCTAAATACTTGGATTAAACAATAATCCATTGTATCCTAACTATAAAATAGAAGGCAAAATCATAAATAGGCCAAGGAAAATTTAATAATAAATATCATAATTTATACATGATCGACTTAAACGTTGGGGATATGATGTCTTTTCAGTTCAACAAATAAGTTCAAAATAAAACAAGAGTGATTCTAATAAAAAGTGATACAATGACGATAGGAATTTCATAGAGTCGATAGAAATTGATTTACAAAAATAGTCGTATAGACATCTCATTTCATCTTCTCTAATACTGACGTATGCTAGTTAGGTAAATGAACACCGACGCTTAATCAATCGGAGTAATGAATCCTGACATCTGTTCGTCTGGCTCTAATTTTAAATGAATCAGGATCGAGTACCTCTGCCTATATGTGTATGAGTGTGAGAGTGTTTGTACGAGAGAGAATACATAAGTACTAATTAACGTGTTCCAATGAAGTGTCCTGATAATAACTAGACACTATATTCTTCAAAACTATTAGGTGTTCTTATTTAGAAAATCCAGATGTTCTTGCAGAACATGTATTTCAATAATTTTTTATTTATGTATAATTCCGATAAATATCAACTGAGATATTTTCCAAAGTTAAAAATGTAAAATTCAAAATAGGCTGAACAGTCTGTACAGCAAATTAAATAACCCTTTTCCAACTGTCTTTAAATAATTTTCACGGTGCATGCAGTTTGAATATTTTATAAAATATTATTCATTCAAGGAGAAAATGTAGTTTGTTATCGTAAATGGAATTAGATCTTAAAAAAGTAAAATTTCACGCTTGTTTTATGTTACCCAAAATTATGAATTACGCAATGTTGTTTTTGGTCTTTATTGTCCTAACTGTCTTAATTCAAGCGGAGTAAGTTAAGAAATATAATACATATTTAGTATTATAAGAATAATAATTTCTTTATTACTGTTTTGTACTGATTTGTACTGATGTGCTGATGTTTTCTGAGGAAAAGTATAAAATGACTTTCTTTTATACGAGGCGCATCCAGACAGTGTTTCCCTATATTTTTCCCTTTAAAGTAAATGTAATTAGCAGTGTCAATTGCTCGTGCGTAACAGATCTATGAAATATTAATCATATGCTAGCTGGACAAGTCTTGATTCGTGCCACTAGCAGGGTAGCAGTGGTCAGAAATGGAAACTCTAATTCCTTCTCCCTCGGCAAGGTTCGGTCGGTGATCTTGAATTCATAAAGCATTGCACCAATTGAAATTCATCGTCAGCTCTGTCAGGTCTATGAGCAGAAACTGACACCCGAACACAAAATTCAACGCTTAGGAGCAACACTGACATTTATGCTACCGTGTCACTATAAAGGCGACGAGTTCCTCGACAGGATCGTCACGGACAAAGTATCTGTGAGAGTGCAGCTATGTTTGACATAAGGTTTGTGAAACTGATTTGCTCGCCAAACTCACATGTTGTGGGTTGAATGCCCAAGTTTTTTTCGCGACTCCAGGAAGCGTGTGGTGTGGCCAGTGAAAATAATTGCACTTAAAATTCACCAAGTTTTGGAGAATTGTAATTGGTCTCCAGGAGGTGATTCAGGACCATCTTTGGAGTCCCGGTCCTTCTAGGCAGAGCCGGGAAAGGACGCATTGTGAAAAGGACAATGTAACAACGAACACACCAGCACATGATAATGGAAAAAGTATAGGATTGCCTGAGTAAAAAGAAGGAAGGAAAAGAATGCAGCGTTCTCTTGGATTTGGCAATTTTTTTAGGCGTAGCACGTGGAGTGCTTCTTTTACTTTTTAATTTTTTATATATATTTTTTTGCATATTTCCTTGTTATTTGTTCTATATTTGAACATTGTAATATAGATCAGTGGTATTATACTATAATTAAAAACGATATAAAGCAACTTTAGGTTATAAATGACTTTGAAATAACAACAGCAATGTACTACACAACAACAGGATCAATGTACTGCCAACGTATCAAAACACATGTATCTTTTTTTGATTTCGCACTTTATCCCGGAAACCAAGCAGCAGTCAATGCATTGGAATCATAGTGGATCTTCGGAACAAATTCAAACAGACCGTTTCGGTACTGAAAGGGATGCGCATGGTTTTCTGAGACAGGAAGGCTGATTCCATTCACAGACGGCAGAGTTCTACGACAGAGGTATACAAAAGTTGATCCCACAATACGACATGTGTCTCAATTCTGGTGGTGACTATGTTGAAAAATAGCTGAAACACTGTTGTACTTGTTGCTAATAAATATGTCCATGAAAGTGTGAGTTTTTTCCTTTCAAATAGGAGAACATACTTTTTGGATGCGCTTCGTAAAATAAAGAAATGAAGTTTTAATTAGCGTGGATCTTAAACATTTCACGTAATTTCAGTTCGAATTGATTCTTAATAACTTTGCTCCGAAATATTTAATGAGGATAAAGAAGAATAAGTATTTAAGAAATGCTCAAGGTAACACGTTCTAATGCTTTCATTTTAAATAGGCTTGAATTGTTATCAGTTCTCATAAGGAAATGAAAGATTCAATTACTTTATAAGCTGTGCATTCATATTCTGCTGTCGTTATTGTACCTTGTCTTACTACGTGTGAATCCCGTTCTGAGTGTGTTTAATTAGTCAGAATTTAGTCGAAGAATAAAATCTTATATTTAGAAGGTATCTGGTGCGACAAGAATTCGATTCCGAGTGCCATCTCTCGACACAAAAATAAAGCATGGTGTTACAAGGAAAATATTTATGCTTTCAAGTAGTTGTAGTATATTTTTTTTATTTATTTTTTTAACCCTCAGTGGCAAACAGCCTTCCCTAAGGATTAGGTTTTCAAATGTTTACCACGAAACAGTTCACTCCGCAATAGTAAAAAATAAATAATAATAATAATAATGAAAGAATATAGACGTGAGCTATCATTTAAAAAAGTCCATAGTTTAAATAACTAAAACGAAATCATGTAAGAAGGTAGGATGCTTGCCGTTAATGTTAAAGTAAGAATAAAAGGTTAAAACTAGCGAAAAAAGATTAAAAATTAAACCAAAAGTAGAACGAAGCCCTAGTTAGGTGATGTTAATTGGGTTCCAAGATAATATTAGGAACAAGATGCTTTTACATAATTCAATTAGAGAGGGAAGTCTCCAAGCATGGGTCCAGCCCCGGTAGTGATAAAAAACAAACACTTGTCTGTACAGATATTTCAATTTGTGCTATTATATACTAATGAGAGTTACAAACATCTTGAAAAACATATACTTTAAAAAGTAACAAGAGAAAGGAACATAAATTGACAATAAAATGAAGACTTTGTTGCCATAAGAAATAATTTATAGAAAGTCAATCTATTATTACTTGAGCTTTAATCCTCATTTATATCTCTACTATTTAAAAAAACGTGTAAAACCAAAAGTGCCTGGTAACTGGGGCAATTTAGTGTATAGCCACAAATTTTGTTGTAATATAAAAATATTGAAGAAATATTGAAGAAAAATTCAAATGATGTAACCATTTTAATCATATACTATGAATTCTCACAATGCCAAACTGAATAACCGAGGTTATATAATTTAAAAAAAAAATTCTCAATCAAAACAGAAACATTATTTCACTTTCTAAATCACTGGTAATTTATCCAATAAATCTCGATTTATTTCAAGACTATGTATAAGAGGTTTTGATTCACTTGTATTTAGTCAAAAATCTAGAAAGGTAAAAGTTAATAGAAAAAGGGAAGCCAATTATAAATAAGCTTAAAGTTTAACTATAAAAAGATAGAAAATTACTCAATTTATGTTCTGACGGTTCCTCTGTACATAATACCTTAGAAAATAAAACTTTATTTCGTCTTTATGTAAAAGCAGTCATTATTTTTCATTTTAAATCAAAGTTTTATCTTCTTTCTTAAACTAGTTAAACATGTTTAAGATAACATGAAAAGAATTAATGAATTTGACTACAAAGGATAAATTTTCTAAGTCGGCGAGCTTTAAAATTTAATCATATTTTTAGTTCTTCCTAACTTTTGTACCAATTTAGTAGTTAAAGGTTTCTAGCTATAAACCATTTATATTATAAGTTTTTTTTTTCTTTAATGAATTTCTTAATTCATTATTCTGCTCTAACGCTACTTAAATTTAAACCTAAACAGATCAAGTTTCAACATTCTTTTTTAAAATTTACCTTTCATATTTAGACTTTATCTCCAAGCACTGCGAAAGTAGAATTTTAAACAAATTTACAATATGAAACACTGAACAGTTTATCTGATTTTCTATCACAAAGAAGTAAGCAGAATTTTAAAATGTCATTGAGAATAGACCTTAGAAATATGTTGTAACCTTCCACCTGCCTGTCTGGATACTTTCAGGGATTAAATATTCTGCTTTCACTTGTATACTATGTGAATCTTCAGATACTATAGAAAAGAGTCACCTGAAAATATGATTTGGAGGTGAAGTTTGCGTGCATGTGTAACATTCATTAAAAAGCATGAGGCATAACGAGCTAGATTACTCGTTTCTATTTTATGGGATTCTGGTTTCTGTTCTTTCTGTTTTTTTTCTGATTTTTTTTCTTGTACCACCTTGTTCGTCATTAAATTTTTTTAAAAAAATTGATGTAGAAAACCCCTGACTTTTGTGATGAGGCGATTTAGATCTGTTATATAATTGATTCATTCATACAAGAAGTAAAATGTTCGGGATCTAAATCTGACCTCATCACATCTTTGTAAAGAGATAGAGGACCATAAATTTCTATTCAACGGATATTATTGTCTTGTACGGTGGTCTCGGGCGGGGTTCTGATCCCAGTCCCAGATTAGAATCCCGTCTCCGTACTTGACATTAAATAAGAATGTACCTTTGTGGAGTATTTATGAGTCCCTAAGGGACAGTGCCCAATTAGAAGGGATAAGGTTTGGCACGTTGGCGGTCTCAAGGCGGGGTTGAAGCAGGCCAATGAAATCCTTACAACTATCCCGATTGGAAGACAAGAAGGAGGAGGGGACAAGGTTGAAATAATTAAATATGAAAAATCAAAAAGATGTTAAGAGGGTTTGGAGGTCCCAGAGAAGGGATTCGGAGGTCCCAAAAGAAGGTGTTCGAAAGTCGGGAGTCCAGTCGGGTCCGACGGAAGTTGTTCGTGAGTCCAGAGGAGAAGGTGCTCGATAGTCCAGACTAGGAGAGTCCAGCCAAGTCCGACAGGAAGTGTTCCTGCACCAAATAGTACGGCCGCACCCCAAAGACTCAGGAGGAAGCCCCTGACGAGACCAACGGATGATATATAGATTCCCTCTCCTGATCAGCCATAGATACCCTTCAACCAGAAGTGTTCCGGGCCCAACATTTTAGACCCACAAAGGTACCCCAAATTTACATACATTTTTGAAATTGAGATTAGGTCCTCTATCTATTTACAAAATTTCTTAAATATATAAAATTTGTCAGAACGAATTTAGAAGATATTGACAAAGCTTACTTATGAAAATTAGCATCATTAAATTAGCATTAGCATTGTTTGTACATAGATGTATATATATGTTAATAAATTTATTTTTTTTAATATTAAGCTAGTCTCGGTTGCTGTCAATTTAGCTGTTAGTTTATTTTTATATTTATGTCTGTAGTTTCTCAGAACCTGTGGTTAAATTTAGTACAAAAATACTTAACACAACGCAATTAAAAATAAATCACCACTATACATTTGATCACAGGTTGATACTCAAATATAAAGGAGGACTACACGACAACTTCCTTGTCTGCCCATTGTATTATAGATCTTTTTTATGGCGTGTTATCCTAATTGCTGTTCACTAACAGCCATTCCATGGTTACGGGTGTGACACATCGTACGACTGTTATCACTTTTCCTGTAAAGTAGTTCATGTTTCAAACTTATATTTTTTCATGAAGCAAATACCCCACTCAAGGAAGCATTTTGCAAAAATTAAAGATTTTCTGTTTCTTCTTTACATGTTTAAATAATTATATATATGGTGTTACGGGTGTGACAGTTATTTCACCAGGTGTTACACATAGGTTCACAATCACCAATTTTTCTGATGATTGGTAAAATCTAAAAGTCATTAAATTTCTTTTATAAAGAATGAAAAACTGAAATGTAGCTCTCTTTGAATTTATTCATTCCTAACGTAGCTGTAGAATACAGTTAATATTAAATAAAATAATTTTCCCGTTAAATTACTCTCAAAACAATTTTTATGCAGTTCTGAAAATATAATCTCAGTGAAAACTATAAATCCTAATGATTTAGCGATAATATCATCAAATGTTTTATATCGATATCATTCTAAACAGAATGTTAATTGACAAAAGAAATATGAAAGTCAGATAGATACTTTAACAAAGTAACCGATAGTTGGAAATTAAATTATCGTAAAATGATCGTGCATTGTAAACAGCAAAAATTGCGTATCATAATTAATATGAATCTTAGTAAAAGCAGTGTTTCAACATATGTTTCTTATAACTCCATTTTAAGATAAAGGTCTGAATCTTTTTCTCGTATGGCACTGATCTTATTAGAGATTAACTTTGAATCAATTCGCTAGTTTTTCTCCGATAGGATAGTCAATAAACATGCATCAGGAAATTTTCACTGGGATATGCAACGCATGCTTTTCCCCTTATCTACTTCTTTCAACCATCCCTGATATTTTTTTTTTACTTTTATAATAAAAAAAGTTCATAATATGAAAAACATGAATGGAAGATTGAAATTCAATAAGTTCAGATAAAAAAGGTGGTAAAAAATGGTAGAAAAAATTAGTCCTTTTTTTTATCTTGTCATTTTCAAAATTCTTAGAGGATGAATAATACTACAGAAATTTTCATTAAGCTCTATTAACTACATACTGTGATTTTTTTAAATTTATTATTCTTATTTAACCATTAACGATGTTCTGTTTGCTACTTTTGTGGCACAATATTTCAAACTTTGTAATTGATTTCTAACAGTACACTTTATCAAAATAATCTTGTATAAACACTAAAAAGGTATTTTTAACATTTTATTTAATTTCAAATCTTAAATTTTCAATCATCTAATTGTTTTAAACAGTTGTATTTAAAAGACGTTTAACTCCTTTTCATATAAATTAAACAAATTTGATACGATAGAAAATTATTTTGTAATTTGAATCAAATGAAAACTTTTGTTCAAGCTGTGAATAAAAACGTTTTAATTTGAAATTCGGATTGTTATATAGAACTTAATTGACTAAAAATTGTCATTTCTGTTATTTTTCATATTTGAGACTATCAGACTCGAATATTTTCTAGTGTGGCATGCCCTGTAGATCCTTGATATAGTGAATATTGTTTTCAATGTGCTTCTTTCGGATTCATTAATTTATGTATTTGTGGTGTTTCATACATAAATAATTGTTACACACCAAGCAAATGTCTCCACTCCATACCTTCCTTTCATTTACTTAGAGTTGCCTTTATGAATGTCTCGATATCAGTTGACTGAATGATATGTAGCAAACTAGCCAACGTGTTGGAGAACATAATTTTTCGTTGGAGAACTTTCCGCTCAAAAATTTAATTAATGAAGAAACTGAGGAAAGGTAAGAAAGTGATTGAACATGGAGAGGTAACAATAGAGACGAAAATCGTTGAAGAGACTGCTAAAAACGCGACATTTTTTTCCAGAACTCTACATCTACCCTTCAGAGATTAAAAATACTGAAGGAAAATATATTTGTCTTATTTTACTGTAGACTTTCTGGATGAAAATTTTATTAGTGAAGAAAATGAGGAAAGTTACGTAAAGGAAGTGAAGTTCGTTATAGAGAATACTAAGAAAGTGGCATTTTTCCCAAACTGTACAGACTTCCGAAAATAGATGTCGAAAATTAAAATTTTTAAAGTACAATAACTTTGTTTCAGTAGTTCTTATTAGCAGGATCACACCAGTACGATTACTATCCACAATAGGATTCAACATTGTTAGTGATTCTGTTGAGAAAATGAAAGAGACATCTCCAACATTACAGCAGAATTAGCATACGAGTGAGGAGAAAATGAGTAATCTAATAATATATTACAAGGTAACTGCAGAAAACAGTTCTTGATGAGTTAGTCTCTTCAAAGTCTACTGTGGCACATGAATAAATGATGGCCTCAACTCATCAACGTATGTAGAAATATTAATATATTTTAACTATTTAGCATGACTGAAGGATCAACTTACTTTCAATTTACTTTATTTCAGTTACATTTCAATACAGACTTTCGAAAATAGATGTCGAAAATTAAAATTTCTAAAGTACAATAACTTTGTTTCAGGAGTTTTTATTAGCAGGATCACACCAGTACGATTACTATCCACAACAGGATTCAACATTGTTGGTGATACTGTTGAGAAAATGAAAGAGACATCTCCAACATTACACCAAAATTAACACACGAGTGAGGAGAAAATGAGTAATCTAATAATATATTACAAGGCGTCTGCAGAAAACAGCTTTTGATGAGTTAGGCTCTTCAAAGTCTACTGTAGCACATGAATAAATGATGGCCGCAACTCATCAATGTATGTCGAAATATTAATATAATATTTTAACTTTTTGGCCTGGTTGACGAATCAACTTACTTTCAACTTACTTTATTTCAGTTACATTTTAATTTTGACTGTGGATTTTACTCCTTCTCATGTATTTAAAAACAGAATATGAAATATCATTAAAAATATTTGTTGTAAATTTAAGAAAAAATCTTGGTTAAAAAGTTGAAAGGCATATCAACGTGTATGTAATATTTTTTTATTAAGAGAAAAAAATGTGTTTTTAATTACTCATTTCCTATGACCACATTAATACAAAAGAAATGTGATGAATGAAAATTTATTGTTTAACCCATTCGCTTCCAGCAAATTTGATGCAACATATTTCCATTCTTTCTGTCTTCTAAATAAGTAAATATATGTGTGTATATACATTTACATTTCTTTTATTTATTGTTTTACATTTGTTTAATCATTAATTACTGATCGAAATTTTTAAAACTGTAATTCTTCCTTGAACTTGTCTTTTTTAAGATTTCGAGGAATAAACCTGAGAACTTATTTCTTCCTTTTCTATTACATCATGGGGTTAGGGTATGCTTTCATTTTCTTCTGAATTTCATTACAAGTTTTCATGTCTGTGGCCAGGATATCCTATTTTGTGACTCTGAAGATCTACAGTTCATTTTGGAGGCAGACAGTTCATCTAAATTTATGTCCAAAGTCCAGATAAACTTTCTAAATAATTCTATTGTCATCAATTCTAATATGGTACCCAAATTTTTTCAATAATTCTTTCCTTGCTTATCATTTTTCAAAAATATGTCAGACACTTTATTGTTTATCCCTACCTAAAATTCTGTTAGCAATATGAAGTACCTGGTCCTATCTTTATTTTTATTCTTTCCATCCAAATGTGCTTACACCTTAATTTTATTTGAAAATAAAATGCAGTCGAACCTCGATAACTCGACTTCCTATAAGTCGAATAATCCGTCAACTCGAACTTTTAATCAAGTCCCGAATCATTTCTATACTTTTCTTTAAAAAACTGTCTCGATAACTCGAAGTGAACATCTTCTAAGTCGAAGTTTTTGTGATAGATTTACCCGGTAAAAAACACAATTCTCTTCAAATCTTCGAATGCCAGTCCACTGCCTTCGAGAACCTTCGTTCTCGAAGCACAGGACGCTATTCACGTCTTACAACAATACCTGGAGACCACCGAAGGTACAGACAACACCCTATTTAACTGTGTTCAGAAATTACATGACTTTGTGAATGCCAACAACCTTAAAAATAACTGCTTTTTTCAAATGAGATTTACATGGTATGTATACTAATTAATATGTAATGAGGCCAAATTTCTTGGGTTTTAATAAACCTTTTGAACCCATTCTTCTCTTGTTGTTTACATTGGCTATTAAAAAATTGAAATGCGTACAACTACAGTATTATGGCACATATCAAACCATTCAAACCATGTCGATCCATCTTAAGTGCCAGTTGAGATGAATGGTTGGTAACTTCGATAACTCGAACTTCGGATAAGTCGAATATTTTTGGGGGTCCCCTGGGACTTCGAGTTATCGAAGTTCGACTGTACTTTTCAAAATAAAATACTCAGCAAAATAAATGTACTTTTCATGCAAATTTATTTCAATGCAAGTTTTTAGTTCGCTGCGGAGTTTCACTGCCGTATAAAAAACCCGTGTTGTGGGTTGAATGAAGGGATGATTGAATGTAAGCACGGTGATTGTTTTGGTTAGCTGTAGCAAGTTAATTTGTAAGTAACATAGCTATATCTTGTTTAAATAATAAATAGTAGATGTTTTTAACAAAGCCTTTTGGACTTATCATATTTTTATACTGCACCTAGTCACATACATCAATTCCATTGCTATCATTTATATAAATGCACTCTGCTTTACCTGTAGGAGAGGTAACAAATTCAACGCTACCTTTTACTATCTTCTGTGAGCCAGGTTGGCTGCACCAACGAGGATCATCTACCTTAAAACAAAGGTTTAAGCTGTTTTGGGTGTCCCCGGGTGTACAATCCACAGCAGCTCATAAAATACATTTCAGTATAAATGCAGTAAAAATATTACAAACCAATACATACAAATATAAAACAGACAAAATAACACTGGAAATACAAAAAAAGTAATAATCATAAAAAAATTAAAATAAAAAAATAATGATATTAATTATAAGATAATTGCATGAAAATAAATACAAAATGGCGTATATATGTATATATACTATTATATATATAAATTATATATATATGTATATATATATATATATATATATATAAATATATATATTATATATATATATGTGTATGTATATAATATTATATATATATATATATATATATATATATATATATATAAATATATATATATTATATATATATATATTTATATATATATATATATATATATATATATATATATATATATATATATATATATATATATATATATATATATATATATATATATATATTATATATATATTAATATAATAATATTTATATATATATATATATATATATATTATATACATATATATATATATATATATATATATATATATATATATATATATATATATATATATATATACATATATACATATATATGTATATATGTGTGTGTGTGTGTCTGTGAGTGTGTGTATTAATATTTTAATCGAACTATCCAACATATTTATATTTATATTCTAAGATAAATTTCTGGCTAGTCTATCATTCAAATGACAGCATTTGGCGAAATGTACTTGTTTCTCTTTTAATTGTATTAATTGGTGACCACTGGATAAACACGATAATTTAATTAGCTCAATTAAAATTTATATAACTGTTTTATGTAACTTAGTTATGTTACTAAGCATTTACAAGTGATACTCTCTTAACACCTATGGCTACATCACAATTGAAGCTACACATAATGCCTAGATATCACCTTATTGGTTATATTAGTAATTAAATAAGATTAAAGGACAAAATGTTTCGCGGTACAGTAAAAGTTATATATTCAGAATCAGCTTTGTTACGGGGTCTGTAGATTATCTGAATTTTTCCATTAGCCAAAGGAACAGCTTGCTTAGTTTGGATGAGAGGGTTTATTACAAATTAGGTGATCAGCCCAGACACCCTTCAGGTCTGGTCTGGGGAGCTTGAAATGCCAATCCCTAGTGAGGGAGCAGTCAAATAGGTAGTGGTCGCGCACTGTGAGCCAGGTTACTATCTTCGGTATCTCAGTCGGCAAAGGCAAAGCTATAAAAGTTCTCAAATCAACACCTCTGTTGTGGCAGGCCAAACCTATGGGTTTTGTGCTTGGTCGCTCCTTCAAAATTATGAAGACCCACTTGATCGCATGTCTTACTTTCACTCTTGAGTTTACTCGTTGAGATGAAAGGAGCACTCCTTTGCCTTAAATCGAGTATCCTCCTGCTCAATCGTGCTTGATTTAACCAAGTGACGTAAGACAACAACATACACTATCTTCTGCGAAATGAAAACTATTTTGTTTTTCTCAATATCCGGATAGCCAAACAGAACTATGTTTAAAGGGGTTAGAATACCTATCCAGACTTCCAAGATTTGTAATAGCCGTAATTTTATTACTTATAAAATAAAATGGTTTTTCCTTTTAGAATAAATTTCTTCGAGGTCCTTAATAACGCATAAACTTTAAAACACATTTTCTCATTACAAGTAGCCTGTATTTTTAAAACAACATAAAATTATACACTAAATAAAAATCACTTGCCCACATAACAACTTTTTAAATATGCATGATGGAAAGTTCATTTTTATATAAAATTACAGTAAAATATTTATTTTATTCCACAAACTAATATTTATTTTTCGGATAAGTGGATTTCATTTTTTTTAATTGTGTTTATATTTTATGCTTTCTTAAAACGTTTTTTCTTTATATAGCATAACTTAATAATGTTTATAAACTGAGATCCTTATTAAAGATTTAGGATAAAATTTATTCTAGAGCTGAACTTTTTATTTTATTATGAATAAAAAATGCACTGTTATAGTGAAGAATTTTCATTTACTCTTTTCTCGTTATAATGAAGGCTTTTCAGTTTAAAAGATAGTATGTAAACATATAAACGAAAAGGAAAATCTCCAGAACAGATCAAATTTTATAGGAGACATGATAGTAAAATGCGCATATTTATAAAATTTATTTATATGACAAAAATTTTGTTTAGAATTTAAAATTTCAGGAACAATATTATATGCTTTAATTATAGATTATACTGTCAAACATGTTGTACTAGGACTTTTTACATGTAAGAGTCTTTTAGTAGTATACCTATAAAAATATAACTCAAGAAAATAAATTACTTATAATAAAATTTTTAAAAAATGTGTTTGCGGTTTGGTTTAGAACGGAGCTCTAAGGTCTACTTTTTGCAATACTAGGGCTAATGAGACCGAGACCTACTGCTTAGAGCCTATTCCGAACGGCTACGAACATCCATGCCACAATGGGATTTTAACCCACGAACTCCGGTTCCGAAGGCCAGCACCCTAACCATTCGTCCATCGTTCGGTATTATGTTTGCGGTAGTCATAACAAGTAAAATTAATATTTTCATTTTTTGCTAATTTATTTTCACTCCCTTATAGAGTTCCTTATAATTTAATACTATGAAATGCTTGAGAATTATAGACTAGATTTTTATATTAAACTTATTTAATGTAGTTCCACTTACATATTTTATTAATCTATTATCAGCATTATCAATACTATGATGTACTCTGTGCATTCTGGTTTAAGTGGTAGAAAATCCGGAATATTTCTCAATATTATATTTATTGATTCTCGTAATAAAAGAATTTGGACAAAGATGTAATAAATGGTCAACGAGAAAAATGTGTTTTACTTTTAGAAAAATACTACGTACTATGCAGTTGAAAAAGTTATGCTCTCCTCCCAGTGATATGCTGTGTAACAGGCATGGAAAGTTATATAAACCCTTTGAATTCTAAATTTATTTCCTAATTC
>CM063508.1:106438018-106440518 GCA_032207245.1 Pardosa pseudoannulata | reverse complement strand
TTTTTATTTGAATTTACCTGGGATCAAATGAATAGTGGGAATTTATTTTGATTGCGTTGTGTAAAAGTATTTTAGTACTGAATTTAACCACAGGTTCTGAGAAACTACACACATCAGATATGAAAATAAACTAAAAAAAGCTAAATTAACAGCATCCGAAACTAGCTTCATATAAAAAAAGTAAATTTATTATAATATTTATACACCTAGGTACATACAAACTGATGCTAATTTTCATAAACTATGCTTTGTCAACATCTTCTAAATTAGTTCTGACAATAATTTTTTAATACTTAAATAATTATGTAAATATAAGAGAGAGGTCCTAATCCCAATTTCAAAATGTATGTAAAACGGGGTACCTTTCGGGAGTTAAAATGGTGTGCCCGGAAAACTGCTGGTTGATAGGTATCTATGGATCTCTCGTCGGTCTGGTCAGGGGCTTCCTCCTGACTTTTTGGGGTGCGACCGTGCTATTTGATGCAGGAACACTTCCTGTCGGACTCGTTCCGTCGGACTCTTCTCTTCGTCTGGACTACCGAACACCTTCTGTCGGACTCTCTCCTCGTTTCGACCTCCGAAACTCTTCCGTCGGACTCTTCTCTTCGTCTTGACTATCGAACACCTTCACCTTTTCTTTTTTTCGATCTTTCTTATTTTATTAATTTCATCCTTGTCCCCTCTTCCTACTTATCTTCCAATCGGAATAGTTGCAAGAATCCAATTGGTCTGCTTAAACCCCGCCTTGAGACAGCCAACATACCAAACCTTATCCCTTCTAATTGGGCACTGTCCTTTAGGGACTCATAAATAACTCCACAAAGATACATTCTTATTTAATGTCAAGTACGGATACGGGATTCTAATCTGGGACTAAGATCAGAATCCCGTCCGAGACCACCGTACAAGACAACAATATCCGTTGAATATAAATATATGGTCCTCTGTCTTTTACAAAGATGTGATGAGGTCATATTTAGATCCCGAGCATTTTACTTCTTTTATGAATGAATAAGTTATATAACTGATCTAAATCTCCTCATCACAAAAGTCACCCTTCAGCATTCACTGTAAAATTTAGCAGAAAAGCATTCGAGAAAAATAGCAAACAAAAAAAATCATGTTTCTAGATAAAATACTATTTTTTGTGTAGAAAAATCTTACTAAAGTTAATTTTAGTAATAAGAGATATGATATCTCGAGTAAAACTTTTAATAAATTTTGTTTTATATGTTATACGATAAACAACCAATAAATATTAAAGTCAAAGAATTTTCAGAAATTCGACTGTAGAGTTTCAAATATTCCTAAACTAAAAGAAATGATTTTTAAATAAACGTTTAAACTTCTTATCAGGATTCACTGTATTGTATTATATGGCAGCAAATATATTAATTATAGTATACACCAAAAGTCTCTTCTTGATTCATAGCAGTTATAATGATGATTTTGAATATCGAAAGGTACTATTCACCACTAAATCAATAAAAGTTAATTTTAAGAGTTCAGAATTATACTTATTCGTTACGCTTCGGTTAGTTTCCAGTAACATACCTAATTCTTTATAAATATATAAGCTCACAAACTTACATGCGTTTGACTGCCAAAAGATTGAAAACTTAAAATCAGAAAATTTTTCAAGAAGACCCATCCAATGTTAAAGTATTTTCTAAATTTATAATGTTTATTAGAAATGTTTTATTAAAATTTAACACTGGAAAGCATGAATTTAATTGCATTTGTTGTCTACATTAATCATTTTGTTTTTCGCTGCAGATGAGTCCCAAAGTAATTAACTTTTGCCTTTATCATTAAAATACTTTTCATTGTGGATTTAAGGCTGCCTACTTAAAGAGAGATCACCTAAGGAGCGTTGAAATAAATCAACAAAAGGATATCTGGAAATTTTTCCCGAGATACTGACTGCTTTCATCGAGGTGATTACCTAAATTGCTGAGATGATAATTTTGAACAATGCCTCCATTTAATATATACTGAGTTTATAATTAAGTGAATCAGTAGGGAATTAACGTGTAAATCAGCTTTATTGAATCTCAAAAGTTTCTCTAATTTCCCTGTAATAATGTAGTATTTTTCCTTTGATTCATCTTGATTAAGACGAATAAGGAATGAAATTATCTTTAGTGTACTAAGTTATAAGGAAAAGAAATAACCTTATATCTACATTATATATTTAAAGACACATAATAAATTGATTACTTTATGAATAGAGAAAATATTTACAATAGTTTACTATGTTATAGATGTTAATTTCTTGTAAACGTGTGTGAATGCGAATGAATGCAAGTGAAAACATCATTTATAAAAATAATTGTATTAAAAGTGTATGTCTATCTCAGACGGTTTATTTGTATGTTAAATTTAAGTTATTGTATTAGAAATATTGTTTAAACTAAAGATGTATGAATGTACCTATGTATATATATATATATATATATATATATATATATATATATATATATATATATATATATATATA
>CM063508.1:106423018-106433018 GCA_032207245.1 Pardosa pseudoannulata | reverse complement strand
TAGATTCCGTTTCATTTCGATGAAAAATAGGCATCGAGTGAACGCAGAAAAACAATTTTCGACCTTACTTAAAATACATCAAAATATCTTCCAAGAAAGTATTTCCTTCTGCTAGAACGATGTAAGGGATTACACTAGCTACAGACCCACGTTGCAGAAATAGGAGAAAATAACCGACACCCATCTTGTCAAAAACACGTGTTTATTCTTTCGGGAATTCAAGGTGTAAGTCACGAGGTACATCTCACGAAATTGATATTTCTTTTGACTTCTTTGTGCTGTGAAATGAATTTTCAATACTCCTTATTTTCGCATTTTGCTATCGCTACTTTATTTATATGTTGTCAATGTATTTGCTCTTTTATATGTTTTTTTATGTCTTCCGCGAACAAGATATGATACACTTTTTAATGGTGGAATAGAGTATCAGAAATATCTTATATCGAATGTAATAGATAAAAAATGTCTCTTTTTGGCATCCGTGGAAAAGAAAACGTATTTAAATTTGTCGTATGACTAAAAGTATCCAAAAGTGATGCATACATATCTTCAAAAATACTTATCTATGAAAATATGTATACGTATCCCGCAGATCATATGGAAATTTTGGTGGGATTCAGTATCAAAAGCATAGTACATAATAAATAAAAGATATGATGCCATTTTATATGATGCGAGGGGTAATAAAACATGTTTAAAATTTTAGGTCTGACTGTAAAAATATTTAAAGGGAATACAATCAAACCTACAGTCATATACACTTATAAGTATGTGAATGTATGTAAGTATATGTTTAAAAAATTAACATTCTTTATTTTTTAAATTCAAAATATTATATGCCTTGAAAATATTAGTTTACAATATAAAATGTATATTTTACCTCAATTTGATTAAAAAACCTAGCTTATACTATATCGTGTATAATAAATAAAGGTATAGAAATAAATAAAGGCATCGTGTATAATAAATAAAGGATATGATGTCATTTTATATCATGCGGGGGTAATAAAACATGTTTGAAATTTTAGGTCTGACTGTAAAATATTTAAAGGGAATGCAATTACACCTATAGACATACACACTTATAGACTTATAGGTATGTGTATGTATGTAAGTATATGTTTAAAAATATTAACAGTCTTTAATTATTTTTAAAACTCAAAATATTGTATGCCTTGAAAATATTAGTTTACAATATAAAATGTATATTTTACCTCAATTTCATTTAAAAACTCAGTTTATACTATATAAATTTCAAAAAGTTATTTTGCGACAAATTCATTTTTTTATTTGATGTATATGTTTTATAATTTATAGATAAATACATTGTTGAAGTATTATAATATTAAATTTTAAAAATATTAATAATATTTTTAGGTTCACTCGTTAATGAAAAACTTGTAAAAATGCTGGGGACCACATAAGCCACATAGCGTGAAAAGAATTAAGAAGAAAGTGCATATAGAAATTTCAGAAAAATTTCGCTCAGTAGAGAAAAGTCACTGTTAAAAAAGTGGATCTCAACCTGTGTACCGTATCACACTAATGTTCCAGAGACGTTTTTTAGTCTTGTGTTACTCTATCGTTAGAATGAAATTTGCTATTTATCATGTGTCATTTTCCTTGTTAAAAACACCAAATTGTTCAAAGATGCCAGTAGAAGTCATGATGTCTTTTCACATTCTGAGGTGTGTTTTCTACTCGATATGTAGGTTTTTGCCTTTAAAGTGTTTGAATGAGATTTTGTATTCACGTATCCGATCGCACAATTCGTTTTTTTATTCAGCTTTTTTGTTCGAAAAGAGGTTGAATGTCTTATTCTTCTAAGAAACTACAACTCTTTACAGGCCAAGTCGCTTCAGGTTTCTCAGCTTTTAAGTCACTTTCAACAGAGTCAGGACAATTAACTAATGGTCTTTCTCGCTGTATACTTCCACAGATTTGGTTAAAATGATACTTTTTACTAAGCTGATATTCTCAGTTCTAAACAAATATTCTAACCACCGAATCCTATGACTTTTTATGATCTCACCGATGTTAGATTGTCTACATTTTCAGTAGCTTTCAAAGTTAAACATTGTTCTCCAAACATCTTTTTCCCAAACTGCACCTAATATTTTTCTTAGTATCTTACACTCAAATATTAATAGTTCACCATTAGCCAACATTCACAGCAATAAAATGTCACAGGTCAAAATAGGGTTATATATATATATATATATATATATATATCTTGTTTGAAAACGTAAGGTTAATAATTTAGGAGTTTGAGAGCAGAAAACACAGCGCACTCTTTTAAGGCAGGCGCATGATTCACTAATAGCACCATATAAAAGAGCTTGACACGTAAGAATTGGGAGAGAACGTCGCTGCTGAAACCAACACCATTGGCTGATTGACTTGTCATGAAATTGACACACACACACACACACATATATATATATATATATATATAAATATATATATATATAATATATATTATATATATATATATATATATATATATATAATAATATTATATATATATGACATAAATATATATATATATATATAATATATATATATATATATATATATATATATATATATATATATATATATGTATATATATATATATATATATATATATATATATATATATATATATATATATATATATATATATATATATATATATATATATATATATATATGTATATATATATATATATATATATATATATATATATATATATATATATATGTATATATATATGTATATATATATGTATATATATATGTATATATATATATATATATATATATATATATATATATATATATATATATATATATGTATATATATATATATATATATATATGTATATATATATATATATATATATATATATATATATATATATATATATATATATATATATATATATATATGTATATATATATATATATATATATATATATATATATATATATATATATATATATATATATATATATATATAATATATATATATATATATATATTATATATATATATATATATATATATATATATATATATATACTAATTTTGGTCCTACGTCTAATGTATCGAGACTTCAATTCATTTTTAAGAACATAACATATATTTGCCACACAAAATCTATTATTTATTTCAACAGGCAAAATATTGTCATTAGAATCATTGGTTTAAGATATTTGAATTGTGATACTAATCGTGAAGACTAATCGACTAATGAATCGACTGATTGAATTGTTATACGTGAAGTCTAATCGGCCAGCCGAACTCTGGCCGATTGCTTAGGGTGTTGATCGTCTGTACCAGAGTTCGTGGGTTCGAATCCCACTATGGCATGGATGTTCGTAGCCATTCGGAATCGGCTTTAAGCTGTAGGTCCCAGTCTCATTAGCCCTCGTGTGCAAAACAATATACCGTAGCGTTCCAAACCAAACCGATACGTGAAGACTAATGATAATGGGTTAAATGTATTAGAGACAGTTTCTAAAAATTTAAAAAGGGGTGCATGTCACTGTTATAAAATAAGTCAAAGCAAGGCTTTGACTTATTTTATAACATTATTATTATTACCGTTATAAAATTATTAATTATTAATTATAACATTATTAATTTCTCTCATTGACTCATTGGCTCTCAATTCCATGTCCAAGCAAATTTAAGTTATACATAAATGTTATCAATGTGATATATATTATCAGTGTGATACGAGGGCCGAATGGTTAGAGCACTGATCTTCAGTACTTGAGTTTGGGGGTTCGAAGCCAATTTTGCATGCATGTTCGTATCCGGTTGGAATTGGCTTTAAACAGTATGGATTTAAGCATTCTCATTAGTGTGACAAAAAAATACATTGTAGCGCTCCAAACCAAGCCACCAAACGACTTGATTATTTTTAAATGGTATTCAAAACTACCTCAATAGTTTTTAAAAAAGTATATCCAAATTAGTTTTCCCATGTTTGTTTTGGATATTATTTTTTAAGTATGACACAAATAAGTTAAGATATTTTTAATATGCTAGAAACATAATCAGTTTATCGTTAAAGGCTCATATTATTACTATCAGCAAAAACTGGAAATGAAAGTCCGAAAGATAATAATTACCAACTTACATCAAAGTACTTTCAAAATCAATACAATTTCTCCCGCTTGACAGGAGCAGTATAAAACTGTCTTTCTCAGAAGAAATGTGAGATTTATTGTTATAACAATAGGATCGATCAGGTTTCTACGTGCCTAATAACTTAGAAACTGGATTACAAACCTTTTCTTTATGAAATACTTGATTTTTTCTTATGATAGAAATACAGCGTAGGCTCTGAACAGAAAAATAAAAAAGTTAATCCATTAATTCGTATTAAGTTCAGAATAATCCCATTAAAATAATTAGGTATATTCGACCTCATGTTGTTTTATCTGTTTTAATAACTTTATAGTATTATAATTTTTTACTATATCGATTTGTTACTTGGCATAAGACTGTAACTACCCAATCAATTATAGAATTATTAAGTTATTTCATGGATTACAGAAATAACATGCTCTGGGGATTGTTTATAATCTTACAATTACTATTTTTATCAGAGTTTCTACTTGTTTACGTTTCATATTATTTCGTATTTATCACCATAAAAATAATTGAAAACATTAAATATAACCTTGTCAAATATAAATTACAGTATTAGGTAACTTACTTGGAAAAAGTAACTTTTTTTATAAATAATAGAGAAAAAACTGATGTGTCAATGGTTGTTCTTTCAGTATTTCTACATACAAAAATGTATGGAATTTTCTATAAAACTAAGAAAATCTAAAACTTGTAGAAAAAATCTAATTTTTTATATTTACCACTAACGGTTTAAGACAATATATTAATTCAACAATAAAATTATCGGTTAAGTATATACACCAAATACCAAGAAATGTATTGAAACTAATAAGATCTGTTTTATCATTTAAGTGATACTCCTCATAATAGTAACAGTTTTGCAATTTATTTTATATCCAACTATTTTATTTTATAAATACAGCTGTATTTTTTTCATTGTTATACAATAAAGCTTTTAATTCCTTTTACTCATAGTTGGACACAAAATATATTATTTCAACAATAAAATTGCGGGTTACATATATACACCAGATACTCAGAAACATAGTGAAGCTAAATCAAAGACCTATATTAAAATTTGAGTGACATTCCTCACAAAAGTAACACCTCTGCTTTTATTTTTATTTAAACAATTTTATTTTATAACTACAGCTGTATTTGTTTCCAGAAATTGCTGTACAACAAAGTTTTTGATTTCTAATACTCATAGTTTCAGACAAAATATATTAATTCAACATTAAAATTCAGAGCTACATATATAAACCAAATACCAAAAAACGCTTTGAAACTAATAAGATCTATATTAAAGTTTGATTGATATTCCTCATAAAAGTAACAGTTCTGCTATTTTTTTAATTCCAACTGTCTTATTTTATAAATACAGCTGTATTTTTTCCAAACATTGTTGTACAATCAAACTGTTAATTCCTTATACTCATAATTTGAGACAAAATATATTATTTCAACAATAAATTTGCGGGTTACATATATACACCAGATACTCAGAAACATGATGAAGCTAAATCAAAAACCTATATTAAAATTTGAGTGATATTCCTCAGAAAAGTAACACCTTTGATTTTATTTTTATTTCAACTATTTTATTTTATAACTATAGCTGTATTTTCTATCGAAAAAATTGCTGTATGATCAAGCTTTTAATTCCTAATACTCATGCTTTCAGACAAAATATATTAATTCAACAATACAATTGTGGGGTTACATATATCCACCAGACACCCAGAAGCATATTAAAACTAAATCTAATATCTATATTAAAATTTGAGTGATATTCCTTATGAAAGTAACACCTTTGATTTTATTTTTATTTCAACTATTTTATTTTATAACTATAGCTGTATTTTTTTCCAGAAATTGCTGTACAACCAAGCTTTTGATTACTAATACTCATAGTTTCAGACAAAATATATTAATTCAACAATAAAATTGTGGGTTACATATATCCACCAGACACCCAGAAGCATATTAAAACTAAATCTAATATCTATATTAAAATTTGAGTGATATTCCTTATGAAAGTAACAGCTATGTTTTTTTTTAATTCCAACTATTTTATTTTATAACTACAGCTGTATTTTCTCCAAAAATTGCTGTACAGTAAAGATTTTAATTCCTAATACTCACAATATTAGGTATATTCTGTTATAAGTTTCATATTTTTGCAATAAAATCTTTGTATAATCGCGTTACTTCTGATTAATAAAACGTCAAACAAAGTTTTTCAGAAAATCCATATAAAGTTGTTGTAGAACATTTTTACAAAATATTTGTTACATCAATTTTAAAATCTCCAGATTAATAAGGTATAATTAAATTGAAATAATCAGCAAAAATCTACTTTTAAGGTAAAAACTTAAATTTAACTATTCGTTTACAAATACACTGCAAATTCCACTAATTTAAGTGGAACTCCTAGCTTGTCAATTTTAAACAAGAATTGTCGTAACTACTATTTCACAGATTATAAAGACAAAAGAAAAGCTATTTTGGAAATAGCTATACTATGATTCTCCAAATCTTTATGCATAAAATCATTCTGTCCGTGTATATGTAATAGAACTCCTCCTAAACAACTGGACTAATTTTGAGGAAATTTTGCATATGTAATTAAGGTGATTCTAGAATGGTTTAGATTCACTACTTGATCCAATGAAAAATATTTTTTATTAAAAATACAGAATCGTGCGCTTTTTGAGATTATTATAATGGCGCTTAAAACCCTTTTCTGCCAACGTATCGAGTACGAGAAATCCCAGAATCGAAACCTGGTGCAGTCAATGTGGAAATTTTAATTTAATCTAATAACGTTTGTGATGACTGTATGCTTTGTGGCGTCAAATATTTTTAAAATAATTTTTTTCTTCACTTTTCCATCAAAAACCGTCCAATTTATAATTTATTTAAAACATTTTTAATTTATCTCATTTGCAGTGTGAAAACAGGCAAGTGGTCAGAGCAATAGGCTTCAGAACTAAAGCTCCCGAGATCGAATCCCCATACAGGCAGTCCGTTGTTTTTAATTTAATCTTAATACGTTCGTGAAGACTGTACGCGTGGTGGTGTCAAGTGTTTTTAAAATATTTTTTCCCTGCTTTCCATCAAAATGGTCCAATTTATAATTTATTTAAAAAGCATTTTAGCATTTTTGGATTCACAGGTTCAAAACAGAACAACATCTGTCGGGTGGTATAGTAAATTAATAAAAATTTTTAATTTTTCACGAAAAGTCGTCATTTAAATAAAGTCGGTTACCTTAATACAGTGGTCGGCAAAGTGCGGCTCCAGAGCCGTATGTGTCTCTTTGGCTCCTTAAGTGCGGCTCTGGCACAAATATACACGGAAAGTACAATAATATTTCATTTTTAAAAAAACTTGGTGAGAAAAAAATTACAACCTATTTTGATAAATTTAAATTCTTCTATAACATGTATAATATTTTGTTTAAGTAAAAAGATAGATAAGTAATTTTAAATTTTATATTGTTGTAAAAATACGTACCGAATATCGAGTTTAATTTTATTAATTTTCGTAAACGTAAACACAAACCATGTACAAGCTATAATCGCTGGATTTAAAAAACAAGGAGATATGGCACTCTAAATTCGAACGTCTTTGAGTTGAATTGGAAATATTGGACAAGAAAAATGTGATCTTATTTCTCAACACAAGTGGTCTCCTTTGAATGACTTGGAGAAGGAAGACACGATCATTTTCAACGCTTAGAATAGCATTCCTGACTCTTCGATCAGATGAAAAAGCTCGCATTTGCTGCTCTTTCCCTTTTCGGTTCTACATATATTAGGTTGGGGTAAAAGAAATCCATTATTTTTGTGTGAAATTAATGACTTCATTTAACATGTTTTGGATTGTCCGATTTGGGTCAAATATGCATCGTTTTGTTGTATAATTTATTGTCATTTTTAAGGTAGCTTCATAATGCCTCTCTCATAGAAGCCTTGGTCATTACTGGCGAAAAACTCTAGTAATTGATTTTCACAATATTCTCATGATTTCAATTTATTATCACTCAGGAAGTTTTGCAATTCAAGAAAAAGGTGATAATCGCTTGGTGTAAGGTTCGGACTACATGGTGGAGGCATTAAAACTTCCCAACCAAGCTCCCTGAGTTTCTGGTGAGTCACTACAGACGTGTGTGGGCTGGCGTTGTCCTGATGGAACACAACACCAATTCTGTTTTTCGATTCTGGGCAATCGCTAGCTTCAAACGGTCCAGTTGTTGACAGTAGAGATCTGAATTTAGTGTTTGGCCATATGGAAGCAACTCATAATAGATGATTCAAATCAAGTCCCACCAAATACACAGTAGAACCTTCCTAGCCGTTAGTCCTGGTTTGGCCAACGTTTGAGCTGCTTCACTGCGCTTTGACCCATAAACGTTTCACCCAATATTGTCATATTGGACCCATTTCTCATCCCCAGTCACTATCTGTTTAAGAAATGGGTAGATTCCATTCCCTTTGGCCAAGGCTTCGCAGACGGAAATTCGATCCATCCTATTTTTTGGTGTTCATTGGTGTGGCACCCAAACATCGAGCTTCTTTTTGAATCCAACTTTGAGCAAATGGTTTAAAACTCTTTTATGGTCGATCTTTAGCTCCTAGGTGATGCTAAGATTACTAACATGCCAGTCAACTTCAATTATTTCTGTGACATTTTCGACGACGGGCCTGCCTGTACTAGGTGCATCTTTAATATCAAAAATGCCTGAACGGAATCGGCGAAACCAAAATTGCCCTAATTAGCTGTTCAGTATCAGCACCATAAACACCATACACAATTTATGCAGCCTGGCTTGCATTTTCAATTTTATCAAAGAAAAACTGTAAAATGTACAGAATTTTCTCTTTGTCGACTTCCGTTTTTAACACTCTGTGACTCACAACTGAATGGACCAAACAAAAAACAGTAAACAAATTTTTTTAGAGTGAAATATCTCCTTGACGACGAGAATAAATTTATAACTTTTTGATCGATACTTTAAAAAATATCGATCACTATAGCCATCTACCGAAAAAAATAATGGATTTATTTTTCCCCAACCTAATATATGCGAACAATCTTTTTCAAGCATGAACGTTACCAAGAGTAAACTGAGAAGTCGTCTTATTGATGAGAACTTGGAATCATGCCTAAAATTAAAAACAACAACATACAAACCTGTCTTACTGAAACTTTCCAAGGACATGCAAGCACATTGTTCGCATTAATAAATATTCATTAAGCATGAAATTTAGTTTTATTTAGTGTACTACTTATTTAGTGTAATAAAAGTTTACTAAACAAACAGATTTGGCTCCCAATTTTTTTTAAATTGTTGTAATGTTCATATTTGGCTCTTTGGTTAATAAGTTTGCCGACCACTGACTTAAGAGATGGATTCATACGATTGAAAAAGGACATCAATACACTTGTTACCATTAACGTGGAAAAATAACTTTCCTGGATATGATTCAATATTCTTTTCATCCTTATCCGTGAATTTAACGGCAATAAATAGCTTCCACTATTCAAATCCTTTTTCAATTTAGTTCTTTCTTCCATCTTTAGTATTTTCTACTTTTATCCTTTTGGAAACCTCGCTTTTAGTTTTTACAGTGTTGCAAATGGCCTGGAAAATAAAACAGTTGAAAAAGTTTCCTATGCTATATTATCGTTTTCAAATAAATTTTTGAGCTGACAGATTCCGGAAGGCTTTCAGTTTAAATTTAACTGCATATGAAACTGTTATTTTTACTGCTATTCGTTTTATGAAGTGCTGAGAAAAAGGATATGAGCAAGAAAATAAGTTATCAATATTTTATTCGAATTACGTTCATCTCTATTTTAGAATAT
>CM063508.1:106360518-106418018 GCA_032207245.1 Pardosa pseudoannulata | reverse complement strand
ACTGGAAAGAAGATATAATATATTTTAAGTATGGAATAGAATGCTGTCAAACAAATTTCTAAACTAAAATGTCGTTTATCCTCTCTCGAACTTGTACAACCTACATAGATATGAGCATTGCATGTTTTACAATGGTTACGATGGACATTGAAAACCTGAATATTTTACAATTTTCGACTGATATTTTATAAAAATACTGTCAAGAGATCTTATAAAGTTATTCTCTTCTAAAATTGCCTTGCCCCTAAACAGAGGCTCTTTCAATAATAGTCACAATAGAATGGGAAAAATTCTATTTTCGAATCTTCAATTCAACATGAACCTTTATCCCTTGGTTAACAAAATATATAGCTAACAAACGTGGATTACGCATAGCTAGATGAATATCAGCAAATATTTTTGTATATATATCACTTACAGAATATCAATTTTCTTTTACTTATTATGCATTGCTCAGTTATATGGAAGTTCAACTTTTGTGTTACGCAGATATTTCAATTTCATGCTGTATTAACATGCTTCTGATTTTAAAGATTAAAATTGCTTTAGAAATATCAAAATCGTATCGTATTTCAACTATCTTCAAGCATTGTAGAGAGAATATATTTCAATATATTTTACGTATAGAATAGAATGCTGTCAAACAAATTTCTAAACTAAAGTGTCGTTTATCCTTTATCCAAAGTGTGCAACCTACATAAATGTGAACGCTGCGTGTTTTACAATGGTTACGATGGACATTACAAACCTGATTATTTCAAAAAATAATTTTGTCGTTGAAGAATATATTGCCGTGAGACATCTTGCTTCTCCTAGGTATAAAGTTACCAAGCTTTATTTAAGGAAATAAAACGTATTTTCTTTTGATATTTTATAAAATCCTGCCGAGAGATCTTATAAAGTAATTCTCTTCTAAAATTGCCTCTCCTCTAAACAGAACCTTTGTCAATAACAGTCACAATAGAATTGAAAAAATACTATTTTCGAATGTTCAATTGAACACGAATCTTTATCCAACGCTTAACAATACATATAGCGAACAAACGTGGATTATAGATAGCTGGTTGAATGTCAGGAAACATTTTTTATATATTACTTAAAGAATATGGATTTTTTTTTTATTTTTTATGCATTGCTCAGTTAAACGGACGTTCAACTTTTGTGTTACTCAGATATTTCCGTTTCATACACTGTTGAGATGTTTCTGATTTTAAAGATTAAAATTGCTTTAGAAGTATCAAAATTGTATCTTATTTCAACCATCTTCAAGCACTGGAAAGAAGGTACATTGTAATATATTTTACGTATAGAATAGAATGCCGTCAAACAAATTTTTAAACTAAAATGTCGTTTATTTTCTCTCAAATGTGTACAACCTACATAAATGTGAACATTGCTTGTTTTACAATGGTCAGGATACCCATTGAATACCTGAATATTGCAGAAAATAATTTTTCCTACAAGAATAAATTGCTGTGAGACATCTTGTTTCTCCTAGGTATAAAGTTACCAAGCTTTATTTCATGAAATAAAGGGTATTTTCATTTGATATTTTATAAAATCCTGGCGAGAGATCTTATAAAGAGATTCTCTTTTAAAATTGCTTCTCCTCTAAACAGAACCTCTTTCAATAACAGTCACAATAGAATTGAAAATAATACTATTTTCGAACGTTGAATTCAACACGAACCTTTATCCAACGTTTAACAATACATATAGCAAACAAACGTGGATTACGGATAGCTGATTGAATGTCAGCAAACATTTCTTATATATTACCTTAAGTATATGATTTTTTTTATTTATTATGCATTTTTCAGTTATATGGAAGTTAAACTTTTGTGTTACTCATACACTTTCCTTTCATGCTGTGGTGAGATGTTTCTAATTTTAAAGATTAAAATTTCTTTGAAGTATCAAAATCTTGCCTTATTTCAACTATCTTCAATCACTGAAAAGAACATATAATACATTTTACGTATAGAATAGTATGCTGTCAAACAAATTTCTAAATTAAAATGTCGTTTATCCTGTCTCAAATGTGTAACCTCCATAAATGTGAGCATTGCGTGTTTTACAATAGTCACGATGGCTATTGAAAACCTGAATATTTTATAAAATAATTTTGTCGTTCAAAAATAAATTGTGTGAGACATCTTGTTTCTTCTCGGTATAAAGTCACCAAGCTTTATTTAAGGATATAAAAGGTATTTTCTTTTGATATTTTATAAATTCCTGTCAAGAGATCTTATAAAGTGATGTTCTTATAAAATTTCCTTTTATTCTAAACAGAACCGTTGTAAATAACAGTCACAATAGAATGGAAAAATAATATTTTAGAATATTGAATTCAACTCGAACTGTTATCCAATGGTTAACAATACATATAGCAAAAAAAACATGGATTATGGATAGCTGGTTGAATGTCAGAATACATTTTTTATATATTACTTAAATAATATGGATTTTTTTATTTGTTATGCATTGCTCAGTTTATAAGGAAGTTCAAATTTTGTGCTACTCAGATATTCCCATTTTATGCTGTGTTGAGATGTTTCTGATTTTAAAAGCTTAAAACTGATTTAGAAGTATCAAACTCGTGTCTTATTTCAACCATCTTCAAGCACTGGAAATAAGGTACATTGTAATATATATTACGTACAGAATAGAATGCCGTCAAACAAATTTTTTAAACTAAAATGTCGTTTATTTTCTCTCAAATGTGTACAACCTACATAAATGTAAACATTGCGTTCTTTACAATGGTCAGGATAGCCATTGAAAACTTGAATATTGTAGAAAATAATTTTGTCATACAAAAATAAATTGCCGTGAGACATCTTGTTTCTTCTCTGTATAAAGTCTCCAAGCTTTAGTTAAGGAAATATAAATTGTATTTTCGTTTTTGATATTTTATAAATTCCTGGCTAGAGATCTTATAAAGAGATTCTGTTCTAAATTTGTCTTTCTTTTAAACGGAGCCTCTTTCAATAACAGTCAAAATAGAATGGGAAAATACTATTTACGAATGTTGAATTCAACACGAACCTTTATCCAACGGTCAACAATACATATAGGGAATAAACGTATATTACGGATAGCTGATTAAATGTCAGCATACATTTTTTTTTATATATTACTTAAAGAATATGAATTTCTTTATATGTTATGCCCTTGCTCAGTTATAGGGAAGTTCAACTTTTGTTTTACTCAGATATTTCCATTTCATGCGTGGTGAGATGTTTCTGATTTTTAAAGGTTGAAATTGCTTTAGAAGTATCAAAATCGTGTCTTATTTTTAACTGTCTTCAAGCACTGAAAAGAAGATATAATACATTTTTACGTATAGAATAGAGTGATGTCAAACAAATTTCTAAACTAAAATGTCGTTTATCCAGTCTCAAATGTGTACAACCTACATAAATGTGAACATTGCGTGTTTTACAATGGTCACGATGGCCATTGAAAACCTGAATATTTTATAAAATAATTTTATAGTTCAAAAAGAAATTGCTGTGAAACATCTTCTTTCTCCTCCTGTATAAAGTCACCAAGTTTTATTTAAGGAAAAAAAAAGGTATTTTCGTTTGAAATTTTATAAAACCCTGGTGAGAGATCTTATAAAGATATTCTTTTCTAAAATTGCCACTCTTCTAAACAGACACTGTTTCAATAACAGTCACAGTAGAATTGGAAGAAATACTATTATCGAATGTTGATTTTAATAACAATCTTTATCCCTTTGTTAACAATACATATAGCGAACAAATGTGGATTACGGATAGCTGGCTGAATGTCAGCATATATATATATATATATATATATTTTATATATATATATATATATATATATATATATATTTTATATATATATATATATATATATATATAATATATATATATATATTTATATACATATATATACATATATATATATATATATATATATATATATATATATATATATATATACATATATATATATAAATATTATATATATTATATATATATATATATATATATATATAACTTAAAGTGTATAATTTTTTTATTTATTATGCATTGCTCAGTTATAGGTAAGTTCAACTTTTGTGTTACTCAGATATTTCCATATGCTATGTTGAGATGTTTCGATTTTAAAGATTAAAAAACTGCTTTAGAAGTATCATAATAGGTTCTTATTTCAACTATCTTCAAGCACTGGAAAGAAGATATATTACAATATATTTTACGTGTAAATAGTATGCTGTCAAAACAATTTCTGTCGTTTATCCTCTTTCTAATATAACAACTACATAAATGTGAATTTTGCTTGTTTCACAATTGTCACGATGGCTGAAAATTTTAGAAAATAATTGTGTCTTACAAGAATAAATTGCTGTGAGACGTCTTGTTTTTCTGCAATATAAAGTCACCAAGCTTTATTTAAGGAAACAAAAGATATTTTCGTTTGATATTTTATAAAATCCTGGCGAGAGATCTTATAAAGGGATGCTCTTCTAAATTGCCTGTCCTCTAAACAGAGCCTCTTTCAATAACAGTCAGAATAGAATTGAAAAAGTGATATTTTTTGAACATTGAATTCAACAGGAACCTTTATCCAACGGTTAACAATACACATAGCGAACAAACGTGGTTTACGGATAGCTGGTTGAATGTCAGCATACATTTTTTTATATATTATTAAAGAATATGGATTTCTATATTTATTATGCATTTTTCAGTTATATGGAAGTTAAACTTTTGTGTTACTCATACACTTTCCTTTCATGCTGTGGTGAGATGTTTCTAATTTTAAAGATTAAAATTGCTTTAGAAGTATCAAAATCTTGCCTTATTTCAACTATCTTCAAGCACTGGAAAGAATATATATTGTAATATATTTTGCGTATAGAATAGAATGCTGTCAAATATATTTCCAAACTAAAATATGATTAATCCTCTCTCGAATGTGTATAACCTATATAAATGTTAACATTGCAAAGTCACCAAGCTTTATTTAAGGAAATAAAAGATATTTTAGTTTGATATTTTATAAAATAGATAGATCTGGCGGTAGATCTTATAAAGGCATTCTCTTCTAAAATTGTCTTTTCTCTAAACAAAGTCTCTTTCAATAATAGTCACACTAGAATTGAAAAAATACTATTTTCGAATGTTGAATTCCACACAAACCTTTAACCAGCTGTTAATAATATACATAGCGAACAAACGTGGATTAGGGATAGCTGGTTGAATGTCAGCATACATTGTTTATATATTACTTAAAGAATACGGATTTTTTTTATTTCTTATGCATTTCTCAGTTATATGGAAGTTCAACTTTTGTGTTACTCATATATTTTCCTTTCAAGCTGTGGTAAGATGTTTCTGATTTTAAAAATTCAAACTACTTTAGAAGTATAGCAATCATGTTTTATTTTAACCATCTTTAAGGACTGGAAAGAAATATTATTGTAATATATTTTATATATGGAATAGAATGCTGATAAAAAAATTCCTAAATTAAAATTTTGTTAATTTGCTGTTGGTTATACCAGTAATGTATGATCTTCGAAATGAAAATTAAATTTTCTGATATTTTAGAGAAATTAGACCTAGATCTTTAATTTAAAGCCGAATATTTGAAGAAAACAAAATAATTATTCCTATTGCATTCAACATTTTATATGTATAATTTATAGAACTAATGCTTATATGTAATGCTTACAGTTACTATTATATGTATTCTAGTTAGATTATATACCCTTTAAGCAAAATATTAAAGGAAAAAAATATCTGTATCCCTAGTAAGAAAGTCTATACATGTACTTCCTGGAACTAATATTAAAGTTTAATAACTATTTCATAATTCACTTGACTAAATGTAGTTAGGTCCATTTATACAAGACCTTAAACCTTTTGTGCCGGAATACAAAGCGAAATGCCAAACAACACAAACGTTTTCTGCCTCTATTTACTTACACATTACTTACATAGATTTTGCATTTTGTAGTATTGTTTCATTTGATCTGAAAACCTGAGAAATCACAACAATGTTCGACAGTGAGGCTGGAAAATAGTTCTATTTCGTATAGTTTCTTTAGTTCGTCATTACATCTTTATATATGTACCAATAGACTTATTGACTACAAAGAAAACACTATTAACTTCACAAAGCATTAAATTTCTCGAAGATTAGTATATAAACTGTGAAAGCTTTTGGCACAAATCATTAACAAATAGTGCCTTACATTTTTTGTTCTTTTATTCTCCGTAACGATAGAAATAAAATTTAGGTAGACACTGTTTTAAAAATATTATTTTCAACTTAAAAGCATAGCCCAATAAATCTTAATATACACTTCCAACAATGTTTAATCCAGCATTACTGAACAATATTTAAATTATATGAAATAAATTTCTTAGATTTATTTTATTGCACTTGGATAAGAATATCCTGTAAATATATCCATGTGATATGAATCTACCTAAACATTTCTTAGAATAAAAAATATTTTTTTAACTTCTAAATATATATAAATTAAAAAATAAAGAAAAAATGTATTTTTTTCAGCGATTTCCTTTCAAAAATTGAGCAGCTCGAGAATTTATATGAAATGATAAAAACAGCAAAAATATATGCATGCGCTTGAAACATATATCCATTTATAATCTAGAATTCCGAGTATGAAATCTCATATTTCTCAATATAACTCTAGGATATTACGTTACAAAGTAAAAATGAAATACTTCTGTGAAAAATGCAGAGGAAAATTCCAGTAAATTTCTTACACAGCAAAATCTATGCTTAAGATGGAGGGATTAATGTTGCTCTTCAATTATACCAAAATAAATAACACTGAATATATAAGTTAAGTGTCTAAGCATATTCTCACGTTTTGCATTTAATGAAAATCTTTAAAAAATTGAAATTAAATATTTCTTATTATAGAAATCGGGATAAAGTTATTGGTTGTTTAAGGAGACATACTTTTAAGCAAGTTTAAATGAGAGACATTTTCCTATATTTAACCTTCTATCATTTTTAATTACTATCGCAAATACGTGGGAATAACAGCATTGTTCTCTATTTTAATTCAATTAGTTTTTCTGAGATTTTTTTTGTTTAAAAAAAAATCACTTTTTTTTAATTAAGTGAAATCGAGATCTTGTTTAAAAAAATTGTAAAATTTTCTGACACACTGTGCGCAGACATACAACAACACAAAGTGAGTTTCATTAACAATTTCTGACATTTTGGTAAACAATTATTAGTATAATTCACCACCTGTTTAAATTTTAAAAAATATCAGAAATAATCAGAAATATTAGAGTAATGAATATTTTTTATGTTAAATTATGGCTTAAAGCAGTAAATAAAATAAATTTTAAGCAGTAAAAAAAATAAATAACAATGAACACAGTTGGTAGAGTTTCATCGTAGGTCCATAATGCATTTACTGTGGAAATTTGAATTCAGTATGTCCAGTAGTTTTTTTTATATGTTCAGTATTTCTTTTAGTATATCAATAGGATATATAATATATAATATAATATAAAATATAATATATATAATATATATATAAGTATATGTATGTATATATAAATATATATATATATATACATATACATATATATATATATATATACATATATATATATACACATACATATACATTTATATATATACATATATATATATAAATATATATATATATAATAAAATATATATATATCATATTTACCTTTAAAAGAAAAGTAAAATTTCAATATGGAAGCTGGTGCTTCTTTGGGTGTAAACTGTGAAAAAACAAAGAAACAGGACCAAGGTATAACGAAGGTAAACTGCCCGATCATTTTTTATAGCCACTGTTTAGATATAAAATAAAAATTATGTATTTCGAATAAATACATTTGTATATAACGTATTATTCAGTGAAAAAAAGTCATTTGAGAAACATCATTGGCTTCACCGGAGTAAATGAATAGAAAAATAGAAATCTTGTTTTATCAGACGCAGTTTCTTAAATTGCGTACCCATTGTACTGATATAAAAACTTTCCTCATAGGATGTGCACTCCAACACACTACAAACATGTTTCTAAGAAACGTGTGTATTGTAAAATAATCAAGTTATTCAATAAAAACAAAACTTTCAAGAGATATTAATAAAAACATCATAGGACAAATGTACAACAGGTTGCCATAAGGCTTATTTACCTCGCCTTTTACGTATACAAGCTTCTTATTAATATATCCCTCTTCTCCACGAACACTACAGCCTGGTGTAGGCCAAGGCTTTCTCACTCTACTTCCTCCAGACGAAACGACTTTTAACTACGTTTCTCCACCTATTTATTCCCAAGATTTCCAAATCTCTCTCTACACTGTCCAACGACCTTGTTGCTGCTCTCCCTCTTCTCATTGGACCCTCAATTTTTAATTGTTTATTTAGCTGTAAACTAGCAGACAGCTTTAATAGTCCACATTTCTGTGAAATATAGAAGAATTGTTTGTAAAATTTTGAACTCGATTTTCATAGCTGAAAGATGTCTGGCAGGAAGTATTTCGCGAGAGATATAACTTATACTCCTGACGATATTTCCGACGCTGATAGCACTTATGACTCTGATTTCAAGTATATTGAAGATAGTTATAGCAAAGCTGATAAGAATTTCTCGGATTCCTCTGCGGATAGGGATGAATCTGGAAATTCATTTTCTATTCAAAATGTTCGACAGTGGTGCTCCATATTCCACCAGCTCCTGCTTCATTTCCATTCCTTGGCAATCCCTCGACTAAATTTCACTATGGCAAATAATGCAACTGTTTTGGACTATTTTGAACTTTATTTTGACTATGTTATGTTGCAAATAATAGTAAAAGAGACCAACAGAACATGAGGGTAACAAACCCCTGGGACTAACTGCTCGACAGTTTGCTAGCCATATAATCCAAATCCATAAAGAAAGAGCCTCGTAGATACTGTGATGTCTGTTGTTAAAAAAAAAAAATAAAGGTGGAAAATATACTTCGAAAAGAAACACGAATTTCCTACAAGGATTGCTAGGTAGGACTTTGCGTGGAGCCTCGTTTCGAAATTTATATACAAGATTTCATTTCTAATAAATGTTTTGTAAGTCTTTTACATTTTTAATGACAATGTACGTTTTGTTGTTGTATTTTATAAAATAAATGATAATTTAACCAATTCTTCAATTTCATTATTTTTAACACCTTTTTTCTATGACCTAATCCTACATTAAAAAAAAACTCTTTTACAAAACTCTTTTGTATATTTTGACTCTAAAAATGTATATAGATTTTAAATATGTAATAAAAAATAAGCAATTTTTGAACCTATTTTGAAAAAAAAATTGCAGAGAGAGAGTTTCAAATCTGCAAGTCCAGAAACGTGCCCCAGCCATCTGAGTCGGTTGGATTTAATAACTGTCAAATGACACTGAGAAATAATAATGTATTATTATAAACACATTATTTTTTTGCATATAATATTCTTTTAACTGTAAAAAGCTAAAAAGAAAATTATTTCTTTGACTTTTATATAACAAGTAAGCAAAAATGTAAAAAAAGGTTCATTTTATTTTTACAATTCATAGACTATTGCTAATATGTTTAATGTAAATATACCAAATAAACACTTGCTATAAGAGTCTTTATCTACCTCACCCCTCTACATAATAATAATTACAAAATACACTTTCTTTATATCCAAGAGCTTTGATACCTCAAATCTAATAAATACAAAACAATGAGCTTATAAAGACCTAAACGCTTCTAATTTCTAAACGCAGTGATTATTTTTGTTCTTATTTTTCAACATATTTGAAATTTAAAACATTTATTGTTACATTACTTTGTGAAATTTTATAAACAAAAACACAATAATAATTTTATAAATCCCTACAGGATATCATAATAGTAAAATGATTTTAAAATAAAATGTGTAGATATCATTTCAAAGTTTACTTTTTATTATCTTCTAAGCTAGAAAAAAAGAAGTAATCTCACGTTGTTGAAAGTATGATCGTCCCTCATGTGTAGCACGCTATCTCCGTTAACAACTGAGCTGAAAAATGTCTAGACCCTCTCAGGGGACACGAAATGATACGACATTGCTTAGATGACTTTTATTTTCGGGACATTTGCTTCATATTTTCAGTTGAAACTTAACTATATGTTTTTAAATAAATATCTAAAATGCTCAAAAATAAATTTTTATAATGTTTATATATTTGAAGGTGTAAAATGCTTTATAGAAATTTTATCACAATTATGTCCATGATAACTGTTTTTTCTATTTTTTGTTTATTTCAAAATAATATTAAACCATTCGAAGAGTGTTCATTAAATAGGCGATTTTTGATTCACTATAAGATTATAATTTTGCTTTATTTTGGATAAAACTTATCACAGATCATAAGAGTGAACGGTCAAATAATCTAGGGTGTGAAAAGGTCTAAATACATTATCACACATCTATCTCTACATATATATGACGTGCTGTCATAAAAATCTAACATTCTGACACAAAACCTGTAGTTTTCAAAACTTTTAAAATAACGAGTTTACATCGAAAATAATTAAATAAAATGTCATAACATTTATTCGTAACATTCCAAGCAATAAAAAGGCTATTATAAGATGATTGGTTTTTTTGTAGCTTTTTTTTAACTCCCAGTCATCGCACATTAATATATCCAGTTCTGCGTGAGGATTAATTTCTGATATTACGATTTATGATATTCGAAATTTACTTTCTTTGTACCTACAAAGTATTTCATACTACAAATCTAATAAATAAAAGAACTGGCTTTATAAAGACCTAAATGTCTCTAATTTGTAAAAGCAGTGATGTTTTTTCTTATTTTTCAACATATTTGAAATTTAAAACATTTATTGTTACTTTAATTTTAGAAATTTTATAAACAAAAACACAATAATAATTTTATAAATCCTTACAAAATATCATAATAGTCAAATTTTTCAAAAAAATATGTATAGATATCATTTCAAAATTTCATTTTTATTATCTTCTAAGCTAGAAAAAAAGAAGTAATCTCACGTTGTTGAAAGTATGATCGTCCCTCATGTGTAGCACGCTATCTCCGTTAACAACTGAGCTGAAAAATGTCTAGACCCTCTCAGGGGACACGAAATGATACGACGTTGCTTAGATGACTTTTATTTTCGGGACATTTGCTTCATATTTTTAGCTGAAACTTAACTATGTATTTTTTAAATAAATATTTTAGAGAACGTTTTATATCTAAAACGCTCAAAAATAAATTTTTATAATGTTTATATATTTTAAAGCATAAAATGTTTTATAGACATTTTATCACAATTCTGTCAATGATAACTGTTTTCTCTATTTTTATTTATTTCAAAGCAATATTATACCATTCTAAAAGTGTTCATTTTAACAGGGGATTTTTGACTCACTATAAAATTATAATTTTGCTCTGTTTTGAATAAAATTTATCATAGATCATAAATAAGAGTGAACGGTTTTATAATCTAACTTGTGACATGGTCTAAATACATTAACACACATCAATTCCCACTTATATATGGCGTACTGTCATAAAAACCTTACATTCTGACAAAAACAATAGTTTCCAAAACTTTTAAGTACGGAGTTTACATCGAAAACAATTAAATAAAATTTCATAGCTTTCCTTCGTAATATTCCAAGTAACACAAACGCTGTTGATAAAATGCTTGGATTTTTCACGTACTGCACATTAATATATCCAGTTCTGTGTGATGATTAATTTCTGATATTACGATTTATGAGAGTCGAAATTTACTTTATTCAACACACATTTTATAATTATTTAATCCTGTTTAACAAAATTAATTTTATCTCTTTTAGTATTTTTCTGTGTATTTTATTTCAGCATCTTAATAATAAAATAATTTATCTTTTGGAATATATATAGTGTAATCTTATATTATAAAACAAGATAAAAAATAAGTCTATAAAATATAGAAAAATTTTGGGTGAAAATAATGATGAATTCCTAGCGTTATGATATAAGCAGTGAGATTTTATGTCATAAATGAGAGTAAAAAATAAGTTAATAACAATTTTTAATTATTACTGAATACTGCATTAATAAAATTCCTAGTACTGTGATTAATGCTTTTCAAAATTACTGTTATGTGATATAGAATTTATACTAGTCTAAATTGTCTGAAAAAAGAAATTTTGTTTAAAATTTTGTACTCTTTATATTGTAGAAGGTTTAGTGTAAAATCTTTTTAGACTTCTTGTAATATTTGTAGCATAACCACAAAATAATTTTATAAAAACTTAAAATAACTCTAAAAAATATGCTGTATGCAATACTGAAACCCTCACATTGTGATACATATATTTGAAAATTATTTTTACGCCACACAGAATTTATAATAAAAATGAACCTCGCTCTAATGAAGTAAGGTTATAAGACTATTGTAACTCTACATTATAAGACTATTGTACTAGTTCTAACTCAATACATATTTAACTAGAGAAACAACAATCATACTAAGACAGGTCTAAATTGTCCCTTACTTCAGGGGATTTTCCATTAAATTTGACGTGTATAAAATGATATGTATTCGGTAGAAATTTTAACAGTGATTGAAAACGAAATATATGGTTAACAGTTAATCAAAGACAAAAATGAAAACATGAAGTCATTTTTTTATTAGTGAATTATTACATTTTTGAAAGTGGTATCACGCTGAATAGTTAGACAGCGATATGGTCCATTATGTTTTTCACGTGTATAGTGCAATTCAATTTTGAAATATATGTATTAGAAACTAAATTTTGTATCAAATTAAATATAACTATCTGTTTTATTTTGCAAACATAAAACTGTTAATGTATCTAATATTTTAAAATTTAAAGAAAACAAATTCTAAGGAAATTGAAAATTTTGAAAAATAAAGACTTTATTATGTTATAAAATAACATGAAATTTTTGTAATAATATAATTTAGGTTCACGTAATAAAAAAACATAACTTTTTTTTGTATTTGATATAAAAAAAGTTATTTCTAATTTACAAATTTCAAAAGCTATTTTATGTAAAAGTGAATTCCTATTCTTTTTACATTTTATTTAAATATTTTACGATTATTTAATGCTTTATTTAATGCTACAAAGATAAACAATTTTTGCTAAGTTAGAACCGTATTAAGAATCTAGGAAAAAGTTTATTCTAAACATAGTAGAAATTTGTATTTTGTATTAAATGAAAAATATTCTATCATAAACGAGACTTTATAATTTCAAAAGTTCTTATTTGCTTACATTTTATGTAAATATTTTAGGATTATTTAATGCTTTACTTAATGCTACAAAGATAAATAATTTTTTTTAAGTTAGAACCTTATTAATAATAGAGAAAAAATTTAATTTTAAACAGAGTAGAGCTTTGTATTTTATATTAAATCAAAAATAGGTTAATATAATAAAGACTTTTTAATTTTAAAGGGTCTTTTACTTTTAAAATGATCCAAGATTAAAAATACATAGGATTAAGAAATAATGGAAGAGAATTTTGTAATACTGAATATGAACTTTAAATATAGTCTACGTATATATTTCGTTTCTCCCCCGAGTTTCGACAATATTACGTATTCTTATTCAAAAACTTCAACATTTTAAAATACATCGGTTCTACGCAAAAATATTACATGTGCTAAAAGATGAAAATAGAAATGTCTCAATATTTTATTTTCTCCGTATAACTTTTAGAAATTTATGCTGAATATTTAGCATTCATCTGGCAGTCACCCTTGCCCTTTAAATATCGATTTTAGATTTTATGTTGCATTCATGATTCCTCCGACTGAATTATAGTAGGAAAAATTTTACAGATATAGATATTTATTCTCTCTGCTGAAACCGAGATAAAAATGTAGTTTTATCGAATTTTATGCACATTTTATAATAATGTAATATTCTTGCGTGTGATGCACAGTCTCCTTTCAAAAGTAATTCGTTATGGAGGACATTTCTATAAAATATAGTAAGAATATATAATAAGTGTAAAAATTACTAAACTAATATTTGACATTCATAAATAACGATAATGCTAAATAAATGCTTGGAATTACGCGCGTCGACGCAATGTTAATTTGCACTGAACATCTATTTCTTTATTATTTGTCTAAAAAATAATTTTATCGAATTTTGTCATTTGAAATAGTGTAAACTACAAAGAAATAAACCGACATACATATACAAATACGTACTAACTTTTCTCGCTAATTTTTGGCGACTTGGCATTATTGTTAGTGACATTCTTTGTAATTCAAATGTGGTTTCCAGTCACCTTGTTGTTATGAGTGTACATACACTTTAGATTATTTTGAGCACTGTAAACATTTATTTGCTACGTTTTGGATAAGTAGAGTATAGAGATGAGACCGAGCGTCTACGCCAGCCGAACGTAAAAGTAGGGTACCCATGAGAAAATACAAAAATAATAAAAAAAACTAATTCCACCTGCTGAATTTTGTTTATTTTGAATATAAATAAAGGTGTAAATAGGAAACAAAATGCTATTTAGGCCATCATGTCAAAGGGACCATACTCGATCAAAGATTTTGCCAACATGGCTTCTTGGTCTTACAAAAATAAATGGTGTTAAAATTGGTGCAGAAGAAATTAAGCTCCACACTCCTTCCTCCTCGCCCTCTCTCTCGCCCTCTCTCTCTGAGGGGGCCGGCAGATCTCCCGAAAAAATTCATTAAAAATTCATTAAAGCGTTACCTTGGCTGAAGATGGCTACTCCACGGTTAGCAACCCCTCTTCACCAATGGGGTCGAGGAGGTTCACTCACTTCGAGGTCAGTTTCGCGCTGGCGTTGTTAAACTCTAACACTCGGTTACATAGAGCTTACCTGAAAAAAAAGCTAAAGTAAAAATGGCTTGATTATTTTTAAAATCAAGATTTATGTGGCTGTAGACACAATCATACAACAAAATAAAGTGACCATAAACTGTAACATATGGCTAGTACCTTTCAGGATTAAAACTTCAGACCTTACTAACCGTCTTGTAGTTGAGAAGTAAACCAACAACCTAGTAACTTTTTATAAAATCATGGCATTAAATTGTACTAAATATCTCAAAAATATCGTATTATAGACTGTATTATCTAAATCATCCACAATGGTCAATACTCTTTCATTTTACTTGTAGTAATTTTTTATCCAACGGAAAGTTGAGACAGTTATATATATATATATATATATATATATATATATATATATATTATATATATATATATATATATATATATATATATATATATATATAACTCATTGACAATAACACAATAGGAGAAAGACACACCCTCAATCGGAACTAATAAAGTCGTCAAAAAGTGGACGCGGTAGTAGACAGGAATTTTACTTAGGTAGCAACGCCAAAAAAGACAATTCTGAGAGGGAACTCTGATAACATCGTCCACGCTTGTTGTGACAAAGTATAACAAAGAATTTCTTAATGGCATAGCCATAGACAGAAGGATTACAATAAAGGAGTTTTATATATAAAATCAAATGTGCCTTCCATGCCTTAACCACTCGTCTATGTCATATAAATATAATGGTTAGATACATACATGCATACATACATGTGTTTGAGTGCGTGTGTGTTTATGTATACATATGAATAGATAGATATATACATTCATGTATTTATGTGCGTGTGTGTGAAGGATACATGTGTAGAATGCACCCATAAGGATTAATTCTCGGAGATTCTAGAGAATTCTCACTAAATATTTTGTTTTGTAATTTACAATTCGGGGTAATCGGTGATTGTTTAACAGATTAATATTTGATGAATGACATCGATATCCAAAACACTAAAAAAATAATGAAAGTAAAGCTATGCTACGATGGAGATAATAATTCCAAACGCAAGCAAAACAAACCTGAAATTTAGTGTTGTTGAGTATTTGTAACAATTGTTGCATCTGTTTTATTCATTTAAAATTAATTTTAGATTTTCCCGCAAGATATGCGGTTAAAAGTCAATATTTTCTTTATTGCAATTGAAGCTAAACTTTTGCTTTATCAAAATGATGTATCAGAAAAAGCTTTCTCCATTGGGAGGAAGATGAAAATATTACATAGAGCTTTTAGGAAATTTTTATTTATTGAATTACAGCTATCGGAATAGTAGTTTTAAAGGTAGATATATTTGCTTTTAAATAAAATACTATCTTTTCAATTTGCTTATAGACTAAATATTTTTATTTTAAAAATAGCATACTTTCATACAAGAAAAATCTGCCATTAAAAGTAAAAGTATGTTTTATTTATTTATTTCATACCCAAAACGAGAACTATGTCTTCTTAGAATGTGAAACCACTGCGGGAAACAATTGCTCGAAATAAAATCTAAATGTCAAAAGATATCAACATGTCCCTTGGCATTTCCGAAGAAAAAAAGAAAAATATAAGACTTAGTTTATCTCTTCTTCGAAAAAAAATTAGGAAGTTGATTTTATAGTGCTAAAACCTTATTTTTCTAGTATAAACAATTTTTTACTTGTAAGTTGTAATTTACTTATTATGGAGTTTAATATAAATTTATGTTGTAGTTAAATTATACCACTTTTTAAACTACACTTCTTTTTTCTATTTTAGATTTTTGAGATTTAAATTTATCTATGTAGATATTTGTTTCCTTTTTTTAATTACTTTACAAATATATATAACAGTTTCATGCATCCACAAGCTTTTTCTTGTTACTGTGAAAAACATTTTCTTCAGTTTATATTTCAGTAAAAATAAATAAATAAATAAAATAACAATACCAAAATGAAAAAAAAAAGGTATAAAACATTTTTTACACTCTCACTCACTTATTACCTAAGTTTCTTTGCAAACAATTTGGGAATTGGGCTATCAAATGGATATTCTAGATTGCACAGAAAAAATTTAATTTGTTCTCAGAACTATTCACGCAGACTACTTTTTTAACTTCTTGGGACAAGCCCTCTGTTTCCTGGAAATTCATACATATAAAAATTATTAAATTGTTAAAGATATAGATTATAATTTGTTCATCGTGATATTGTAACGAAAATCGTTTCTTTTGTCAAGGAATGGCATAGTTCAGTCGGTATAGCAGTGGACTCGTGAACAGGAGGTTCTGGGTTCGAAAGCAAGCGAGGCAAGTTACCTTTAAAAGTAGACTTGAACTTATTTTATGTTACTTTAATTTGATCATGCCAATTTATGTTAACTATAGTTGCTAATTTTCTGTGGTCCTTCAAAGTCTGGAATGTTTAAAAATTGTATATAAGCAGAGATTCCTTCAGTTGCAAAAAATAAAATCTTGAGTTGGTCTTGAGCGTTTTCGTGGAATTCACCAAGTTCATCTCATCTACGTGATAATATTATTAATCCTGTTGGTTTATTATATGTGTAAATTCAAGGAATTTCATACATAACCTAAATAGCTTGGAGCAATGAAAATTTTATCACCGGTATTAAAAACAAATTCTTTTCATAAAAATCTAGGCGCCGGTAACAATGTCGATTAACGACTAATAGCGATTAATCTCTGTTTAAGTGGATATAGAGTATATAAAGATATAGAGTATAATTTGTTCATCGTAATATTGTAACGAAAATCGTTTCATTTGTCAAGGATGGCATAACGCAGTCGGTAAAGCAGCGAACTCGTGAACAGGAGGTTCCCGGTTCGAAAGCAAACGAGGAAAGTTGCTTTTAAACATTGACTTGAATTTTCGAAACAAGCTATAAAGGCATAGTTATAGAGTTATAAAGGCATAGATACTGTACCTTGGTCTTGTTTGTAGGTTTTATTGCCTTTTTTTCTATCTTGCAACTAAATAATATAGATGCATTATTCTGAAACTGGAAGTTGTTAGTGAGTATAAGTAATATTATTGTATTTTTACACTAATAACATATATTTCTGAAAATTTAACAATTACAATTCAATTAAGACCAAGGTATAACTTCTTAATAGAAATTGTATTAACTGTTCTTTTTAAAACTAGAATATAGCCCGTCATATGACACGATCAGTAAAATTTTTAATTTTCCAAAATTGTAAATTACCCTACGAAGCAAGTAAAACAACGTTTTGTTTTTTGGCTGAGAATTATCTACTACACGCTCAATAATTTGTTTATCTTTACGGACCGCATGTTCGTTGCCAACTTTAATTTATCTTGTCATATTACGTGATAGGAGGAACAGCAGAGGTTTTAATATTGACAGCGATTATTTGGCTGTATGTATGAATGATGTCCAAAATTTAGGAAATCGATTGGTTGATCGTGTGGTTATGTATAAAAAAACAAACACACAAACGAACAAACTTATTAATTTTCAAAGATATATAACTTAAACTCTAGATATTTATTAGTCCGTGAAATAGACTGTTAGAGCCGTTCTCACCAAAGACATTTAAAGGCTAACCAAGATTAACCTATGGCTTGAACCTATGGTACAAATTAGTTCTCTGTTTAATAGAGATTAATCGCGGTTAGACATTGGGACCGGCCCCTAGATTTTTATATAAAGAATTTGTTGTTAATACCAGTGATATAATTTTCATGACAACAAAAAATAGTTGATGATTCAATTTAAAATTATCACATATGTATATAATCTATTATTTAAGCCAAATATAAAAGAAAATTATTTGCGTAATATCTAAGTTCAGTGATAAAACGTATAAAAATAATACAGACGATATCTCTTTAATTTAAAATAAGAAATTATTAACAGATATGGTTAAAGAAATGACTTCATAATGCTAGAAAAAAATGTTATTTTTATCTACTTATAATGTGATAAATTGATGAATTTAAACGCCTTCTCTTAGCCGAGAATAATAGGGCTTGAAATTACGGAATTAAACAATCGAAAATTGGGCGAAGGGGGATTTTGAACTTTTTCAAAAATCTACCCCTTCCCTTTCTCTTCATAAATTGGAGGACAGATAAGTTAGGCTATTAATATATAGGGAATTTATCAAGTAAATGCATGGTTATTTGTTTTTGATCTAACAAGGAATTAACATGCTTAAAATATTTGATGTTCGCTGGGAGGTAAGAAACTTTGGTTTCACATCTGACAACGATTCTACCGTGCTATGATTACCCTGTCAATAATACCTGAGAATGGAGCTGCAGAAATTTTGCATGTATAAATGCGATCGCTTTGTAGAGCCGAATCAAAATTTGGAAAAATACTGGAGGTTAATTATTTTTAACTAGTAAATGCATAGTTACTTGTTATGATAGTGAGTTCTCTGATCTAGTGGGGAATTAGGAAGTTTAAAATATTTTATATTCATTGAGAACAAGGAAACTTAGGTTTCAAAAATGACAACAATTCTGCCTTACTACAGTTCGCTCTTCAATATGCGTCAATATTACTAAGGAATGCAATTGCACAAATTTTACATGGACAAAAGTGAGGACATTGTAGAACAAAATCAAATCTGAAATAATTACCACAGGCTACTTATTGACTTAGGTTAATTGGTTTTTTTTCAGCTTTTAACGAGTAAATGTTTAGTTGCTTCTCTCTGATCAAACAGAGAATTAGTATGCTTCAAGTATTTGATCGATTCTTTAGTGATTACAGCAGCCTACTAATTTATAGCACAAATTAAGCAAATTTAACACAATTTAAATTTTTGTTCTTAAAGACTTTCATATAATTTTAAGTTTCCATTAATTTTCTCTCACAAAATAATTCAACTTTTTCTGATTGATTATACCTTGAAAAGGCTTTTAACTGTCAAATTAAATCTGCAATGATTACAATAGATTACTAGTTTAAAACACAATTTTAAATTTTTTATTATAAAGACTCATTTAATCTTTAGTTTTCTTTCATTTCTTTCACAAAATAATTCATCCTTTTCTACTATCATATTCATAATACATTCATTATATCCTATTCATAAACTTTTCTGCTTGATTATCCCTTGCAAAGGCTTTTAACAGTCAAATTAAATCTGCAATGATTACAAATGATTATCAGTTTAAAACACAATTTTAAATTTTTTATTATAAAGACTCATTTAATCTTTAGTTTTCTTTCATTTCTTTCACAAAATAATTCATCCTTTTCTACTATCTTGTACCTTACATCGGTTTTATACAATCAAACAGATTCTTTAGTGATTACAACAGCCTACTAATTTATAACACAAATTATTCAAATTTAACACAGTTTTCATCTTTTTTCTTAAAGACTTTCATTTAATGTTACGTTTCCAAACCTTTCTTTCACAAAATAATTCAACTTTTTCTGCTTGATTATACCTTGCAAAGGTTTTTAACTGTCAAATTAAATCTACAGTGGCTACAAATGATCAAATTATTACCAGTTTATAACACAATTTTAAATTCTTTATTGTAAAGACTCTTTAATGTTTCGTTTTTCTCCATTTCTGTCCCAAAATAATTCAACCATTCTGCTAGCTTGTGCCTGACATTGGTTACAATCAAATCGAATATGTAGTGATTACTACAGCCAACTAATTTATAACACAAATTAAACAAATTTAACATAATTTAAATTTTTGTTCATAAATATTTTCATTTATTATTACGATTTCACTCATTTCTTTCACAAAATAATTCACCTTTTTTCTGCTAGGTTATTCCTTGCAAAGGCTTTAATTATCAAATTAAATCTAAAATGATTACAAAAGATTACTATTTAGCAGAACACAATTTTAAATTTTTTTATTATAAAGACTCATTTAATCTTTAGTTCGTTTCGATTTCTTTCACAAATAATTCATTCTTTTCTACTATCTTGTACCTTACATTGGTTTTAGCAATCAAACAGACCGTAGTGCTACAACAACCAACCTAAAATTATTACACAAAATTATTCAAATTTACACAGTTTTCATCTTTAAATTCTTTATTATAAAGACTTTCATTTAATGTTACTTTCCATTCCTTTCTTTCACAAAATAATTCAACTTTTTCTGCTTGATTATACCTTTCAAAGGCTTTTAAATGTCAAATTAAATCTACAGTGGCTACAAATGATCAAATTATTACCAGTTTATAACACAATTTTAAATTCTTTATTGTAAAGACTCATTAATGTTTCGTTTTTCTCAATTTCTGTCACAAAATAATTCAACCATTCATTTGTGCCTGCGATTGGTTACAATCAAATCGAATATGTAGTGATTACTACAGCCTACTAATTTATAGCTCAAATTAAACAAATTTAACACAATTTAAGTTTCTGTTCATAAAGATTTTCATTTAATGTCAATTTTTCATTCCCTTCTTTCACAAAATAATTCAACCTTTTCTGCTTGATTATACCTTTCAAAAGCTTTAACTATCAAATTAAATGCAAAATGATTGCAAAAGATTACCAGTTTACAACTCAATTGTACATTCTTTATTATAAAGACTCATGTTTCGTTTTCCGTCCTTTTCTTTGACAAAATAATTCAACTTTTTCTGCTTGATTATACCTTGCAAAGGTTTTAAATATAAAATTAAATCTAAAATTATTATTTAGCAGAACGATGGCCGAATGATTAGGGCACAGGCCTTCGGAACCGGAGTTCGTGGGTTCGAGTCCCACTGAGGCATGGATGTTCGTAGCCGTTCGGAATCGGCTTTAAACAGTAGGTCCCGGTCTCATTAGCGCTCGTGTAGCAAAAAGTAGACCGTAGTGCTCCCAACCAACCAACCTAAAATTATTACAAAAGATTACCAGTTTACAATCCAATTTTAAAATCTTTATTATAAAGACTCCTTTAATATTTCGTTTTCCATCTTTTCTTTCACAAAATAATTCAACTTTTTCTGATTGATTATACCTTTCAAAGGCTTTTACTATCAAATTAAATCTAAAATTATTACAAAAGATTACCAGTTAACAACCCAATTGTAAATTCTTTATTATAAAGACTAATTTAATGTTTCGTTTTCCGTCCTTTCTTTCACAAAATAATTCAACTTTTTCTGCTTGATTATACCTTGCAAAGGCTTTAACTATCAAATTAAATCTAAAATGATTACAAAAGATTACCAGTTTACAACCCAATTGTAAATTCTTTATTATAAAGACTCATTTAAGGTTTCGTTTTCTTTCCTTTCTTTCACAAAATAATTCATCTTTTTTCTCCTTGATTACACCTTGCAAAGGCTTTAACTATTAAGTTAAATCTAAAATGATTACAAAAAATTACCAGTTTACAACCCAATTTTAAATTCTTTATTATAAAGACTCATTTAATGTTTCGTTTTCCTTCATTTCTTTCACAAAATAATTCACCCTTTTTTTCTTGGTTACATTTCAAAAACTCCTTGCTCATTGTAATGGTATAATATCTTCAGCTTTTCTCAAAATAACTTAACCCCCACTGCGCTCTTTCACGGAATATTTTACCTCCTAAAAAGCGTGAATGTTTATGATATTACCCTGAAATGCAGATACAACTCAACAAATTTTACAATTCGAAAATGCGAGGGCTTTGTAGAGTCAAATCAAAACAGCAATGCAGCAAATTCTTTACTCGTTGAAAGGTATTTTATAGCATAAAATGTGTTATATTAAATTGTGCGATGTTTCTTTTTCTTACCTTTTTCTTTATCATTCTCCTGCTCCCCGAGCATAAATGGGATTTGTGGGTTTATTGTAGCCACATTATTGGTTCTCCAGATGAAATAAAAAGCCCTGGGGCATGTGGATGCTTAAAATCCGAATTGGATATTTTCTTTGGAAACAAACATTACAGGAAAATCAACCAACGATAGGATAGAGACATGTTTTCTTATCAAAGACGGAAATATTTTACATATTTGAGGAGAAGAAATTCAATTTCGGAAATGAAAAGAAATATTCTTTGTGTATCTAAATGTGCGTGTTAATCTACTGGAGGAGCATAGTTTATACGTTTTTCATGCGTATCAGTTTTATTTGACTTAACCCTGCGCATTTTTTTACTTTAGTGGTAGTTGTGTAATTTTTTATGTTTAAATAAATATACATTTCCAAATTTAATTATAAAGTCACAGTTCGTTGCTTCTTTAGATATCTTTTTAATGGGAAGTTGGAATTATTCATTTTAGATTTCTCTATACATTTTCAAATCAAACTTTACACTAGGGTAAGAGAGTACACATTATTTTATTTTCAGGTAAATAATTATCAAGTAGAAATTATGATACATTGCATGATCTATTGCAATTTTACTCACACAGAAGGTAGAATTAATCTCCGTTTTGGTGTTTTATGAAAATCAAAGTACTTCAAATGAGTAATTTACTATTCCTTCATTTGAATTTTTGTAATAGAAATTATTATTACGAAATTTGTTAACAAATAGACATGTAATCATTTGAAATAAAGTTTAATGAGACAGTGCACTTTTAGAATTAATTTTTAAAACAATCGGCTTGAAGCATAATCTTTCACTAAAAATAATAATATTATATATATATATATATATATATATATATATATATATATATATATATATATATATATATATATATATATATATATATATATATATATATATATATATATATATATATATATATATATATATATATATATATATATATATGTATATATATGTATGTATATATATGTATGTATATATATATATATATATATATATATATATGTATATATATATATATATATATATATATATATATATATATATATATATATATATATATATATATATATATATATATATACATATATATATATATATATATATATATATATATATATATATATATATATATATATATATATATATATATATATATATATATATATATATATATATATATGTGTGTGTATATGTGTGTGTGTGTGTCAAGTCTAAAAAGAGCCTAGTTGGAAATTACGTGAGTTATAAACGATTTTAAAAAGGGAACTCTTTTATAATAATAAAATAAATGAAAAAGACCCACGCTTGAATTACTTTTTGGAGTAATGCAGTCAGAGATGCAGAGATATTTCACAGGACGTTGATGACTAATCAAGCGAGAAGTTCAGTTTGCACTTGGACATGGAGCTGTCAACACCTTTCCACATTTAGCTTCGCCACGAATACATGAAAATGGCGCAAGCCATGCCAGAATCGGAAACCCCAAAGTAAATTAATAAAGATTATTACTAAGAAGGACTAATTATTCCATTCGCCATAATAATGGACTATGTCATATATATATATATATATATATATATATATATATATATATATATAAATAGATATATACACATACATAAATAATATATATATACATATATACATATACATATACATATGTGTGCGTGTGTGTGTAAATGTATAAAAATTTGAACGGAAAATAATAGTTAATTTAGAAAGCATTGATTATTAATTGTTAACTAGGTCTGTAGAAAATATTCCAAGCGCATAGCATTTATGCTTAATATTCATTTATAGGATATATTTTAGTCTTTACTTTAAAACTTATTTATTAATCATCGAAGGAATATATTAAAAGAAAACGATTGTAATAGTGAAAATCGTTTGTAATAGTTTTCGTTTACGTAGTCTCGTAAAGATATTTTATAGGCATTAGATAATCGTTTAATAGATAATAGTTTATAGATAATAGCTTCATAAAGACATTTTATAGATGTTTAAAACAATGTCTATAAGAATTTTTTAAGTACACAAATTGGCGAACTTTGAATTAAGAAATATATTCCTTTTAAATAACTTTTTATGTGCTATAAGATAAATAGTCAGCTAATTTCGGAGGAAAAAGCCAGTTAAAAATTTGATGTAGCATTTTAAGTATTCATAAAATAGAAAAATGTTTTGTTTAAATAATGCAATAATGTTTAAATTGCTTAGCATTTTGTGATAATAATTACATTATTGGATGTAAGATATAATGAAAGGGTTTTTATAATATTTTTAGTTCCGTCTTACAATCCAGTGAGATAGGAGAAATTTGATAGAAATTTTGAATAATCTATATGAAAATTTTACTATATTCTTAAGCATTTAGTTCCAATACAATTTCCACATTTTAACAATACTGGGGATGATTAGTTCAAATATTTACTCCCTGTTGTAAGACATAAGAAATTTCTGTTGTAAAATTAACGTTGTTTTTTTAGTTTATAATCTTAAATGAATTTCTGTTTAATTACATTTTGTGATGAATTGTTGAAATGAATTGTTATTTAACAGATAATAAGATAATAGTTTACACATAACAGCTTCATAAAGACATTTTATAGATGTTTAAAATAATGTCTATAAAAGTTTTTAAGTACACAAAGTAACAAATTTCGAATTTAGAAACAAATTCATTTTAAATAACTTTTGAGATGCTATAAGATAAATAATCAGTGAATTTTGGAGGAAAATTCCAGTTAAAATTTTGATGTAGCATTTTAAGTATTCATAAAATTGAAAAAATGTTTGGTTTAAATAATGTAATAATGTTTGTTAAATGATGTTTAAATTGTGTAGCATTTTCTGATAATAATTGCATTATTGGATGTAACATATTATGAAAGTTTTTTTTTCTTTTTAACATTTTTAGTTCTGTCTTACAATCCAGTGAAATAGGAGAATTTTGACAGAAACTTTGAAACACCTATCTGAAAATTTTACTACATTTTTAAGCATTTAGTTCCAATAAATTTTCCACATTTTAACAGTATTCGGAATGATTAGTTCAAACATTTATTAAGAAATTTGTGACGTAAAATTAACGTTGTATTTTAGTTTATAATCTAAAATGAATTTCTGTTGAATTTGATTTTGTGATGAATTGTTAAAATAAATTATTGGAATAAATTGTTTAATTGTTGAAATGAATTATTGTTTGATAGATAATTAGATAATAGTAGTTTACAGATAATAGCTTCCTAAAGGTATTTTATAGATATTTAAAATAATGTGTATAAAAGTTTTTAAGTACACAAAGTAACAAATTTTCCAATCAGAAACAAATTCATGTTAAATAACTTTTTAGATGCTATAAGATAAATAATCAGTGAATTTTGGAGGAAAATTCCAGTTAAAATTTTGACGTAGCATTTTAAGTATTCATAAAATAGAAAAATGTTTGGTTTAAATAATGTAATAATGTTTGTTAAATGATGTTTAAATTGTGTAACATTTTGTGATAATAATTACATACATTATTGGATGCAAAATATAACGAAAGTTTTTTTCTTTTTAACATTTTTAGTTCTGTCTTACAATCCAGTGAAATAGGTGAAATTTGTCTGAAAATTTGAAAAATCTACCTGAAAATTTTACTATATTTTTAAAAATTTCAGTTTTAAATCTTTGTTTTTTTTAGTTTTTAATCTTAAATGAATTGCTGTTGAATTAGATTTTGTGATGAATTGTTGAATTGTTGAAATGAATTGTTGTTTAATAGATAATAGTTTCATAAAGATATTTTATAGATATTTAAAATAATGTCTATAAAAAAATTTAATCACAGAAAGTAACAAATTTTGAATTTGAAAACAAATTCATTTTAAATAACTTAGTAAATGCTATAAAATAAATATTGGACAAATTTTAGAGGAAAAAGTGAGTTAAAAATTTATTATAGCATTTTAAGTATTCTTAAAATAGAAAAATGTTTGGTTTAATAATGTAACAATGTTTGCTAAAAGACGTTTAAATTGTGTAACATTTTGTGATAATAATTGTATACATTATTCGATGCAAAGTATAATGAAAGTTTCTTTTTCTTTATACATTATTAGTTTTGTTTTACAATCCAGTAAGATACATTTATCGAATATTCTTCCAAATTTCGCCTATATAAAAAGTTTACTATATTTTTAAGCGTTTAGTTCCAATACATTGACCTATTTTGAAAGTACTCTACATGATTAGTTCAAATACTTATTCCCTGTTGTAAAGTACAAGAAATTTCTGCTGTAAAATTAACGTTGTTTTTTTAGTTTTTATCTTAAATGAAATGCTTTAGAATTAGATTTTGCAGTGTAACATTTTAATACATAAAAAGTTTCAAACCGGATAAGAACTGTTAAGAAATGAAGATTTTAAGTAGTTAGCATTTTTTTGATACAAAGGGAAATCCTTGTATTAATATAAATTTTATTTTTAGTTGATTAAATCTTGATTATTGTAGATTATTTTTCATCCCAAAAGTATCATCACAATTTTCAGTATAATATCCTGTTTTGATAATGACTAAATTTTATAATAAGGTCCAATATGTACCCTAGAAATAAAAATGACTGAAGTGTAAAAGGAATGTGTATGAAACATTTTTTATAAAGTTACGAGTGAAACAATTAATAATTAATATATTTTAAAATATTTTCAGATTAAACTTATTCACTTTAACATAACCGCATTGTTGATAAGAAGTTGTTGAGTTCTATTCCAATGACTACGACGTTAAATAAATAGACCAATAAGTGAGGAACTTATTCATAAAATATGGTAATAAAATTATAAAAATTATGTAAAAAACTTGAAATTTAATCATAAAAATGTATATGCAATTATTAGTATTCGTTTATATTCAATTGTTGAGGATCCGTTAAGAGAAAATACAACAAATTGAAAACCTTCAATGCCCAGCACGCAAGGGATTAAGTTAGTGTGAAAGAGACGGGACCTCTTTCAAGACAACTTAATCCCTTGAAATCATTTGAAATGTTGAATATTTCAACTTCAATCCTTATTTCTTCAAATGTTTTACAAACTTTTGCAGACTTGTATAATTTTTTTAGATTACTTTCTACTTTTAGCAATTTCTCCAGGTGATTTTTTTTGGGCATCTATGCTATCTTGGAGATACAATGTATTCATCAAAAATACCGAAGTTACAAAGTGACTGTTAATAGTATAAATGCTGACAAAATGGCCATGCAAAACCAAAAGTATGCTTAATATACAGGCCACCATTCGTTATTGATCTGTCCAATTTTGATCTACACTTTGGTTAATACCTGAATTTCTGCTCGGAACTCTGTTGATTAAGTAGGTGGTTAAATAAAAGGTTCCTATACAAAAATTTTGAGCAGATTAATCAAAAATTAATGGTATTATTTTTTAAATTCCAAATTAACTTTAATCACTGAGTAAAAGTTAAGATTAAAATCTAAATAATGTTTGATTCAACACATACCAATAATTTACTCTCTGACTGTCCATCCCGCAATTTCCACGGGCAATTCAAAAGTAGCAAAATTTTCTCATCCCACGATTTTCTCGGGCATGTGTTTTTCTTCCTTTATTAAGAAGCACTTTCCGCCTTTTCACAGTTTAACCAGTGAAATAAATTATATACAGTATTAGACATTTAATTAGGTAATAAATAGAATTATATGACTAGAACTATAATTATATTAGATAATAGAATTATAGATAGTAAGTTTTAAATAGAAATTAACTGTATTTCAATTGAAATTTATTAAAAAATAAATTTTTTATGTGATAACATCTGAAATTAGTTTTTCTGAAAGCTTAGTTTTCATCATAAAAGACAATATAAAAAATATTTTCTAGAAGAAAAGTTAGTATTTCAATTCTCCAATTTATATATATACTTTAACTATGTAACAAAAAAAATACGTATTTTTTAAAGAGATTTCGGTTTACAAATTGAGCAGTCAGAGGGTTAAGTTAAAAATGGAAATAATTAGAGAAGATCATGGTTCTAGTAGATTTCGATGCAAAATGATTTAGCTATCCACTCTTCACTGGATTTTATCCATTATACATAAGCAAATAAAACGTATTATGAGAAAACTAAATATCAAAGTTATTAGATATCTATTTAAACAACTAAATAAACTTTATACTCCTAAAATGAAGTTTTCCATTAATTTCTAGAAAGCGATCAGAAAAATTCATCTATTTTTCAGAATAATTGTGAAACTATTCAATAAAATTATTGATATCAACATTATTAAACATTTCACTCTACTTTATATCAAATGCAATAAACACAGCAAATAATACTTTGCGCTTGTGATTAAATAGAGGTAAGAGAAAAGCATTAATATTTAATAATATATCAGCCATATAATTTAGAGTGCCTAGAAAGTATGTTTAACCTGCATAAATAGATAAAACATGAAAATAAAATATTTACTTTAGATGATTGAAAAATATTTATATTTAATCCTAAATAGAAACTTCTAAATATAATACATATATACTTCTTTTAAACGTTTCCTAGATTCATTCTTTTTGTACATTTTTAACAATGTCTCAACAACGTAAATTACACAAGTTCTTTTTCTATCTCTTTAGTATAAATCCACAATGCTAGAACACTATTTAGTCATTTTTTATATTGCTCAAATGTTCAATGATTTGTAAAATCAACATTGCTATGTTTTTAACATTATTTCTTTTATTTGAAAAAAATAAATGCATTGTACTTACAAACGAAGTTACTGGAAGGAAACTTTAAAGCATGTGTAAAATCAAATTTAACTCAATCAGCTAAGTGCTTTGGAATCTTTTTTTAACGGTATGACGTCGTTGATGAAGAGATTTCCTCTTTTTGTATACTTTTTTTTACTGTGAAAGCTCTACGTTTTCCGTTTATTAAACACACTCTATCGGGGCATGGTTGAAAATAGAAATAATCTAATAATTACTCTTAAAACAAGAGAGGATAGTTAATATTGGGCTTGTTTAGATATTTTAAAATTTTCGCACAGAAAAAAATTAAGTGAACTTTTCTCTTATAAATTGCAAGAGGTTGGGAATATAAAGTTGTTCGTACATATCTGGCCATACAATTCTAATTATTCTCAATTTTTGTTAGTTAACTTACATTTATTTGAGCATGTAATAACCGTTTTTTTAACTGGGATTTTGATCTTAATAATAATTGTTTTATTCTTTTTATTCTAATCCAGTTGTCATCAAACGTTTGAAACTCACCGTTCTGGTGGTTTGGTTTGGTTTGGAGTGCTACTATCACGCTGACCTATATTAAATTAAACAGACTCTTTAGTAACTCATGGCAAAGTGAATAACAAGATTTATTAAACAATAGGGTTAAGTACACAAGAATAATAATAATAATAATGCCTTAGGGCCATTACGAACAATAATGCCTTAGGGCCATTACGAACAAATATGAAAGATCAAATTAAGAAATAGGGACATAGTCTTACCTTCCAATGCTCCCATTTATGTGACTTTAAAGGAATGCCTCTCTTTTTTCTCCCTCTCGGTGATATATATATATATATATATATATATATATATATATATATATATATATATATATATATATATATATATATATATATATATATATATATATATATATATATATATATGTATATATATGTATGTATATATATATATATATATATATATATATATATATATATATATATATATATATATATATATATATATATATATATATGTATGTATGTATGTATGTATGTATGTATGTATATATATATATATATATATATATATATATATATATATATATATATATATATATATATATATATATATATATATATATATATATATATATATATTCCTCATTGTTATACCGAGGAAGGAGTTCTAGAAGAACCCAACCTCGTGATAAATCGATAGCAGGGATCTTGTGAGTGTTATCAACCATCACATGATCAGGGAACTTTCCAGGGGAAGCATTCATTTTGAACGTGCATAGTTTAAACAGGATAGTCATACAGTATTTGCAAGTTTACCCCTATCTAATCCTTTGAACTCTCAAGGTGGTCACGAGCTGTAGTGTCTTAAGTCTTAATTGTAGGTCAAATAAATGATAATGTAACGTAAGCAACGTCACACTACGGTAACACGGGGGCTAATGAGACCGGAACCTACAGCTAAAAGCGGATTCCGAACGGCTACGAACATCCATGCCACTGTGGGATTCGAACCCACGAACTCCGTCACCAAAGGCTAGCACCCTAACCAATCAGCAATTGTTTGGCCACCGTTCTGGTGGAACCAGATGTACAATATATGACGTTCTCGCAGAATCGTATACAATTCTCCAAAATTATCGAGTTACGCGAGTATGTAGTCAACTGAAATTAGGTTTTTAAAATATTTAAATAGAAAATAACATAGGGACAGAGGTTCCAATAAAATACACACATACCTTAAGACATCTTCAGTAGTGAGAAGTAACAGAGTCCTTTTACATTGCAACGTCTGACTGTGATTAACAAATATTAAGGAAAATTGTGTTGAAACCTTTTACACCACAAGGCCTGACTGCGGTTAATGAATGTTAAGGGAGATTATGTTGAGTACTTTTACACTGCTACGCTTTACTTCGATTAACAAATGTTAAGGGAGATTATGTTGAGCCCTTTTAGACTTCAACGCCTTACTGCGATTAACAAATATTAAGGGAGATTATGTTGAGCCCTTTTACACTACAACGCCTGAATGCGATTATCAAATGTTGAGGAAAATTATCTTTTCCTCAGAACAAACCAACAACGGAGTGCACAGTTCTTTGTAAGATATATGTTACTTGCCTTGAAAGGTGTTGGAAATAGCAATGAAAATCAAGAAAATCTATATATCGAAATTTAAAATATGCATAATGTTATTTTATTTATCTGAGTAGTATCATAATTCGGGGTAACGGTGATTAACACTTACATCATTACCTCTATCGACTGGAATGTGCTTGGATTTTTCTAAGCTAACAATCGAAGTGTAACTCTACAGATGTTATCCGCAGTCTTACTTTGTATTCTAAATTAACAGTAGAATGCTATCCTTATGTTTGAGACATTCTGTCATTAAAATAAATAGTAAGTTACTATTAGCATTAATGCACAATAAATCCTTCATTAATTAAAGTATGTGTATTATTTGCTTTTCCTTGTTTTGAAAAAAGTTCATGTAATATTGGATTGCAACGTAATATTTGTAAAAACGTTAGAAAAGAACTGGATAGCATTCTAGGGTTACGAATACTACAATATTTCCTTTTTGTTATAAAAAAATTAATAAAAATGTTTTCCACATTCATTGTGTTAATATATAAGTAGAAATTTTTTTTTATTATAAATAAATGTTTCTAAACGACATCAATATCATAATTTCTGTTTGTTCTGTTATCAGCACAGCCATGAACAGAACGTTAGGAAACAGCCGGAAAAGAAAGTTTGTAGCCAACACAAAAGCTTGTTTCATAGTGGCCAAAATTAATATATGTTCTTTATAGATTTATTATAACTATAATATATGTTGTATTTGCTTACACTTTATAGAATTTACATTCTAGACTATAAGGACACTCTTGTGGCACACCAGGGTTTTGCAAGAACTAATTTGTAGACCACTTATCTATTTTAATAGGATGGTAATAACACCTTGAAAACGAACACCTTTACGAAATCTAAATACGAACACCTTTATTTTTTTAATTTACTCTTCATTTTATTTACTTCTCTCACTTTAATCGCCTAAATTTTATATTTTTGTGGTCAATAAATGCTTCCAATAATTTCACTAAAATCTCCAAGAGGCACCCTTTTTTAAAGTATAGCCAATTACAAAGGGATACAACATTTTAGAGCTCTTTAAAAGTCTTTATCCTTTCTAGAATAGAACGAAAAGGGGATTGGAAACTTTTAATTGGATCGTTAATATCTCATGTATGTGTAGTTTCAATAATTTTTAATAGTTTCATAAAGCTACAAAACCCAAGATTTTTGAAGCAGTTATCATTAAGTAATTAAGATTTTAATATTTTATAACACTGTGGAAACATGATTTGGAAAACCATTAAGGCTTTAATATAATTTTTAGTGTAAAACTCATTATGAATTCCTAGGTCTCTGTTCTTTCATAAAGTTGATCTGTAATAAGCATACAGTTGACGTGTATCGAAAACAAAAAGAACATTTGTAGATATGGAAATGCCACGAAAAAACACCCCAGATCATAAATGAGCACCATGTCCTTGTACAGATCCAACCTCTCATGCAAGATCTATAACTTCATGAGCCTGACGCCATATTCTCAGCCTCCCGTTCGTGTTAAGTAGTCGGAATCGAGACTCATCACTCCATGCTACTCTTTTCCAGTCCTCTACACTCCAGTCTCTATGCTGTCTTGCCCAGGTAAGTCGTTCAGCCCAATGGCGAGCAGAGAGCAGCGGTAGCTCATAGCTCGACGGCTCCCAAAACCCCTACGTTGAAGACAATGTTGTACACTCCGTTTACTGACTGTACGACTGGCACCATCATTCAGCGGGGTTTTAATTTGAGCTAATGTTTGGCTTTGCTGGCTACGTAAAATAAGCTTGAGCCGTCTGTCACCACGCACTGTCAAAGCCAACTGTCTTTTGCAGTTTGTCCGACAACTAGTTTTTTCCACAATCTATGCATTCTTGGTATACTGTTGACACTGTGAACCTTCAAAATCACAGCTGTCTGACTATTTAGCTATTTGATGATTTGAATGGTCCATTCGTCTCGCACCTACGATTTGTCTGCCATCAAAGGCATCTTAGTCAGGCAGTTTACCCAATACTGGCAATTCTATCTACTAATTCATAACAACCACAGTACGCACTATATATGTAGTTATGTTACCAAACACACGGATCCCATTCATTGTAATTAAATTTTTAATTATAACATAATCTTGGTTACTTGATCTCGTTTTTTTTCTGTATGCTCCGTGGTTATTTTTCGTCAGTATGTAAATAATTTTAAAGTTTACGAAATCAAGAAGTTTAAAAGGGAGCACTTTACGTGCACCTTTTCCCTGTTGTTTTTGCTTTTGTTATTGCCTGGTGATGCCTGTTGTTCGTCGTGTTTTTGCTCCCATATAGTTTTTTCCCCCATCAGGTAAATTGCATAATACCACACTTGCCAGAATGTTGAATTTGCAGCTTTAGTTTAGTATTATCTGCGAACTGTTTTGAATGTTTTGTTTAACTGTTTTATTTGCGTTGTTTTTGAGAAAGGAAAATTAAACTTTGATGTTTTTTAACTTGCTGATCGTTCCTTTCAAACAAGTTACCACTGCGCCCTCACTTGCGCATAAATAATGCGCAACGCTACACGATTTGCATAACCTTTACTATCTCTCATTCAGAGGCACTTCAGAGTATATTAAAGGGTATACTAAGATACAACGCATTGTCCTATTCCCTTTTTTCAATTAAATATAAACTCTTTATTTCGTAGGAAAATTAAATACTGTTCCCTTCATTGATTAATTATACTGATATTTCGTTCAACTATTTAACATTGAGATCGGTACAAAAACATTACATGAAATATATAATACAGTTACATGTAATATATAATATAGTTAAATACTATCATTGAAAAATAGAAGATTTACTTCTAATTTAATACTAATATTATTACCAAGTTGTAACGGCATTTCCTTTATCTAACGAATATTTCATTTACTTTATGAACTGAAAATGAATTAGTTCTGAATAAAACTAAAATGAATTTTATTTTTAGGTTTTTTAATAAATACATGATAAGAATATAGATATGATTATAATTTACTATAATATTAACATGAAAGTGGAATTCTTCTCCAGGACTCCTGTATTTTATTTCCTAATGTTTTTCATTGACTTCCCTTTTCTGTGCATCGTTACATTTTTCCAAGGTACTATCTTGGAAGTTCTACAATCTTTATTTATAAACCGATAAGTATTTGTTATACGTTTATTCATAATTTCATCGGATGTTTCTTATTTTTTAACAAAAACGGAAATTATGAAACCAACGAAAATTGTATTAGTTTTAGAAGCTTGTTTTGCTGCTGAAATTATTACCTTTTTGTGTGTTTCTTTTAGCAAACATTTATATTAGTTTTTAATACACTTTTAATTTACTGTAAGATATATTAATAAAAAGCACTGCGTTACTGGAATTACGTTGCTAATCCATTTTAAGTCAAACGAAGTAATACTATCCAGCTAATTAAACTGATCTACTACCGAAAACAAAAATTTCCCACTTGACATATTTATATCTAAAAAATGTTAATTAATTTTAATCTAGACAGATTTAATCCTATGAAACGGGTAAATGAACTTCAAATGCAATTTATCGAAATAAATAACCTTGAAAAATCAATCTCGAAAAACAAGCGAAACCTTTAAGCGAAAAACATCAGTCGTTTAAGTGAATTAATAGTATAAATGTTGGAAGAATTTGCGTTGAACATTTTCCAGAATAAACTAACAAATTTCATTTAAAAGCAGGGTAACAAAAATACTTAACCTATAAATTTTAAGCTACTAGAATAATCAATCACTAAGACAAAAAGGAAGATTTCAAGCTGAATCCTAGTTTAGCCCTCTCGTTCATTTATAAAAGGAAAAACAAAGAAAATTTTTGAATTGTTGTACTTAAAACGGTATTTTAGATTGTATAAAAAATAATTTATTGGGCTCGATTTTATTAAGTAAAATTCAAGAATCCTTCTGAGTGACTTGAATAATTAGAACGAGGTCTACTAATCCATCTGCATTCAGAAAAAAAAGTAACAGATATTGACTTCAGATGAGAAATTCTGCACTAGCATATAGCCCGTCATATGACGGGATCAGTAAAATTTTTAATTTTCTAGAATTGTAAAGTATCCTTACAGGATACTTTACAGGTAAATAAAATGGTTTGTTTTTTGGCTGAGAATTATCTGGTACACGCTCAATAATTTGTTTATCTTTACTGACCGCATGTTAGTTGCCAACTTTAATTTATTTTGTCATATTACGTGATAGGATGGACAGCAGAGGTTTTAATATTGACAGTGATTACTTGGCGGTATATATGGTTTGGTTTGGAGCACTACGGTCTACTGTTTTACACACGAGGGCTAATGAGACCGGGCGGTATATATGAATGATGTCCAAAATTTATCGAATCGATTGCAAACCGTGTGGTTATGTATAAAAGACAAACACACAAACGAACTAACTTCTTAATTTTCAAAAACATATAACTTAAACGCTAGATATTTATTAGTCCGTGAAATAAACACCTAGACTTTTATGAAAAGAATTTGTTGTTAATACCGGTGATAAAATTTTCATTGCTACAAAAAATAATCGATGATTAAATTTAAAACTAGCACATATGTACCTAATCTATTATTTAAGCCAAACATAAAAGAAAATTATTTACATAATATTTCATTTCAGTGATAAAACATATGAAAATAATGGAGACGATATTTAAATAATTTAAAATAAGAAATGAATAAAGGAGATGGTTAAAGGAATGGCATTATCAGGTTAGAAAAATGTTACATTTGCCTATTAATTATGCGATAAATTGATAAATTTAATGTTCTGCTCTTAGCCGGGAGACAATAGAGCTTAAAATAATAGCATTAAACACTCAAAAACGGGAGAAGGGGTGGATTTCGAACGTTTTCGAGCTTGCTTTGAATTTTGCTAACCCTAACTCATCAAAAATACACTTAAAATAATGCAGATGATATTTAAATAATTTAAAATAAAAAATGATTAGAGGAGATAGTTAAAGGAATGAAGTCATAAGGTTAGAAAATATGTTACTTTTACCTTTTTATTATACTATAAATTGATAAATTTAATGTTCTTGCTCTTAACCAGGGAAAACAGAGCTTGAAAAAATGATATTAAACGCTCGAAAAGAGGGGAAGGAGTGGATTTCGAACGTTTTCGAACTCTCCTTGAATTTTGCTAACCATACTTCATCAAAAATATAATATAGATGCCTCTATCCATTCCAGGTACAATCGCTTCATCAATTCGAGAACAGACGGACAGATGGACAGACAACTTAGAATATTATTATATAAGGGATTTTACATTCACATAAATGACACTCAAAGCATTAGTAGCAGTAAAAAGACTTAATCCAAACTCAAATGGATATTTTTCATTCATTATTTCAACAAATATGATTCTGAGGCTTCAACTTTTTCACCCTTTGTTACCAACTGTTTTAGGGAAGTAAATCGTCTTTGACGCTACGTATTAGGCCTAGTTAAATAATAGATGTCACTAGAGATAAGAGAATTCCTTATGCTGACGCAGACTAGTATGCCCATACAACAGCTGATAAACTGAAGACCAGTCACCACGATAACAACCACGACAGCTATAGAGCTGCAGCTGACCTACGTGAGGTCCATCATGGTTCCAAGCTTAATGTGGTCAACCCCAGTAAAAAACAAGCAATACAGAGGCAAGTTCTGGTCTACCAGGGAAGACGTAGAGAGAAAGATCACTCAGACACCCGGGTTCGTGAAGCCCGTAAACACTTAAAGTGTCCTTATGGTCATTAAAGATAAAAAATTGTGGAAATTATTTAAAATATTTTTTATTTTATTTACAAGCCTTATGTGAGGTATCAGTGAACTACAGAGTTAATGAGGCAACTAGATTGTTAATGATATTCTCAAACATTTAGTACTATTTTTCTTGGACATTATTTCAATCGTTTCGGCAACTTAACATTAGATCACAAATTATTATTTTTAATAAATATAAAGTGATAATTCACGATATTATAATTATTTATAGAAGGTTGATTATAGGTTTGCTGGTCTTCATGACTGCCTTATTTGATTTTAGACTTCATTTCGTTTTTAATTTCTGGGCATGCTCCTAATTCTTATTTATAATATTTTGAGTGAATCTTTTTAAAGAGGATTTTCACCAATTTATAGGAACATATATATTTAGATGAGACTAAAAGCTGATATTTGGGGAGCAACAAGAAGAAATATTTAGTCCTTATTTATTGTTAGAAACTACGATATTCCAGAATATTTATATAGTATTATTTTCTTAATAAAGTTAGTTTGTTGTACAACGAAACCCATAAATACTGCCAAGATTTATTATAAACTTAACACTGCTTCAAATGTTATCATCTTTGGTCATTTCAAAACGTAACCAAAAAACAGCAACGGTCTAAACTGGGTAACTGGGACGGAACTAAACTGAGATTTATCCATTCACTGCAATGTCTTTTCTACTAGGTATTCACCATGAAAGAAAGCTTTCTTTGAAAAAATAAAGCTGAATGCTTACTAAATGAATGGATACTAATGGCAGGGAAGAATTATTCAAAGACCATATACTATCGAAAATAATCTTTTGACTTCTGAGTTTAATTATTCCTCTAAGATGTAGAAAAGATCTTGTTCTGTTGTAAAAAAAGATACCAAATTATCTCTGTGAGTAATCGGGTGAGATTTGACATTATGCATTGCTTAAGGCTTTAGAGGAAGTATATTTTATTATGCAAAATGTAAACTTTAAATCAATGCTTTATTTAACATATGCAATAAATATTGAAAATATATATACCACAATTCTTTCCATATCTATTTTTTTCGATGGATATATTGTTTCGGTTTCATTGATTTATGTTTAGATTATTCCTTTTCCTACCAATTTCAATGTTACTATGTAGACATACGCTACCGTGATAGTCGTCGATAGCGGAGAAATATATATATATCTATATTTATATCCTATCGTTCGATTTCATTTGAAACGTTGAGAGAGGATTTTCACTAGCAAATTGGACGATGGGATATCTATAAGAATACAATAACTTAAACCCATACGGGAATTTTTTCTTTATTTCATTCTCTGTCACTCAATATATTTTTGTTCTATTTTTCTCAAATTAAAATGAAATCCAGCTCTAAAGTTGCACTCTTTAACTTTCAGTGATTTAGGATTTCAATATTATAATTCTAACCTATTTTAATTTGAATGTATAGTCCAGAGATAGGCAAAATTGGCTTTTTGTATAGTTTAGAGTGACTTTTGTGCAAATCTTGCAAATCGATTAATCTCTATATAATTGTAAATAGAATATTAATTTATAAAATAATACTTATCGAAATCGTATCTGGAACACTAAAGCTATTAGAAAATTAAAAAAAAACGTTACAAATGTAACACAAGGAATTTTGGAAAATTATACCAAATATTTTCTTAAAGTAATTCCGTTTAGTTTAATTTTTTATATAATTTACTAGCATATAACCCGTCATATGACGGGATCAGTAAAATGTTTAATTTTCATGAATTGTACAGTACCCTATTAGGAAGGTAAAAAAATGGTTTGTTTTTTGACTGAGAATTATCTGGTACACGCTCAATAATTTGTCTATCTTCATACTCCTCTAAAATGTCTCGATACTCTGAATGCAGTTTAGAATCATGCTGAATTCATTTAGAATGATTATTCAAAATTTTCTTAGATAAGTAGAAATTATCGTTAAGTTTTTCGCAATTTTTTGGGGACAGAAATTAATGGAAGTAAAGAAATGAAACTATCAAACTGGAGGTAAATAGAATACAGGTGATAAAATTTTCATTGCAACAAAAAATAATCGATGATTAAATTTTAAGTTATCACATATGTACCTAATCTATTATTTAAGCCAAATTTAAAAGAAAATTATTAACCGTATATCTAAGTTCATTGAAAAAAAACGGATAAAAATAATGCAGATGATATTTAAATAATTTTGAAAAAGAAACGATCAAATGAGATGGTTAAAGGAATGACGTCATAAAGCTAAAAAAATATTATTTTTACCTATTTATGTGATAAATTGATACATTTAATCTCCTGTTCTTAATCGGGAAATATAGGGCTTGAAATAATCGCATTAAAAGCTGGAAAAGGGGAAGGGGTGGATTTCGAACATTTTAAAGACAACAGTATTTTTGCTTGATATGAAGCATATTTATACTAATTTATTTTAGAATGGAATGGATAGTTCACAGTTAACTTGCTCGGTTTGAATTTTGCTAACCCTAACACATCAAGAATTCTACAGAAGTGCCTCTATCCATTTCAAGTCCAACCGCTTCATAAATTCGAGGACAGACTGATAGATAACTTAGGCTTGTATTACATAGGATATTAGTATGGAACTTTGCACTCCACGATGAAATTTGTAAAATAAATATATCGTTCACAGATCACTAATTATCATCTTACACAACTGATGCGGACGACTGTTACAAATTTTACACGAAGTTTCAAATGTTTGACCAAGAGGCCTTGATTACAATTTTTACATTTTTACATTTTTTTCTAAATAGTTTATTGCATTTTAACCTTATGAATAAAGCTTTGAAACAATTTTAATAATCTTACTTTATTTATTATATTTTTGTATATTTTGTAAATCACTTAAGACTGTGTACCACTTGAATTAAATTAAAAATGATTTTTTTTATTTACACCTATGTAAGTATAGTGTGACTCTTTATAAAGTAAATAAAATCAAACTGTGGCTCACTTTAACTCCTAGAACACCCACTGTTGTTATAAAAACATACTTTTATAGCAATCTTTCAAACTATTTCCAAACCTTTTTCCGAATAAAGGCCTTATAGTTAGATGACTACTCTTCGGTAACATATATCATAGCTTCGAATCCCACTGATGTTGTGAACTTTCATAGCAGTTTGAAATCGGTTTTAAGCTATTGGCCCCTGTCTAGTAGAGCTTCAAACCAACCAACTATCTTTTAAATCATTGAATTAATAAAGAAAACCCATAGTCATTTTTCATGAATTTACATTTTTGATGTTAAAGTCAAGAACACTGGTGTTACGGAATATTAGCACTGTGGAAATATGGCATCTGAACCTCCTATCAGTAAAAAATGAAAAATTCATTTCAAATATTTAAAAGCAGTGAAGCACAGGACAAATTTGTTATAACCATACACACTGACCCATATACCCCTGTCCAAACTTAGTGACAAATTAGGCAATTTCATCAATTTTCGGCTACAAAATTGTAAATCACTTAAATTCTAAAAATTTCAAGAATTTTTGTAAAACTACTATTTTTTATAATCTACTTCAACTAATTATAAAATGGACCAGTTAGATTCCAATCAACCGAGTACCAACCAAGATGTGGGAATGAAAAATTCATTTCAAATATTTAAAAGCAGTGAAGCACAGGACAAATTTGTTATAACCATACACACTGACCCATATACCCCTGTCCAAACTTAGTGACAAATTAGGCAATTTCATCAATTTTCGGCTACAAAATTGTAAATCACTTAAATTCTAAAAATTTCAAGAATTTTTGTAAAACTACTATTTTTATAATCTACTTCAACTAATTATAAAATGGACCAGTTAGATTCCAATCAACCGAGTACCAACCAAGATGTGGGAATGAAAAATTCATTTCAAATATTTAAAAGCAGTGAAGCACAGGACAAATTTGTTATAACCATACACACTGACCCATATACCCCTGTCCAAACTTAGTGACAAATTAGGCAATTTCATCAATTTTCGGCTACAAAATTGTAAATCACTTAAATTCTAAAAATTTCAAGAATTTTTGTAAAACTACTATTTTTTATAATCTACTTCAACTAATTATAAAATGGACCAGTTAGATTCCAATCAACCGAGTACCAACCAAGATGTGGGAATGAAAAATTCATTTCAAATATTTAAAAGCAGTGAAGCACAGGACAAATTTGTTATAACCATACACACTGACCCATATACCCCTGTCCAAACTTAGTGACAAATTAGGCAATTTCATCAATTTTCGGCTACAAAATTGTAAATCACTTAAATTCTAAAAATTTCAAGAATTTTTGTAAAACTACTATTTTTTATAATCTACTTCAACTAATTATAAAATGGACCAGTTAGATTCCAATCAACCGAGTACCAACCAAGATGTGGGAATGAAAAATTCATTTCAAATATTTAAAAGCAGTGAAGCACAGGACAAATTTGTTATAACCATACACACTGACCCATATACCCCTGTCCAAACTTAGTGACAAATTAGGCAATTTCATCAATTTTCGGCTACAAAATTGTAAATCACTTAAATTCTAAAAATTTCAAGAATTTTTGTAAAACTACTATTTTTTATAATCTACTTCAACTAATTATAAAATGGACCAGTTAGATTCCAATCAACCGAGTACCAACCAAGATGTGGGATATAGCAGATATAATTATCATCGATAACGTGAAAATTATTGCTTATAAAGTGCACCGATTTTACAGCTACAAGTTGAATATTTTTGTGGTTATGTGCTATTCGTAATGCCACTATTCCAACATTTTTAACTATCATATAATGTTGAAAAGAATTTTTAAGTGTTAAGAATAATTTTTAACTAAAGTTAGTTTGCTGAAAATTGGGTTCTGATTACTAAGTCAGAATTCGCATCACGGAACAATAATATGAATTATTATAAAAAGAATAAATCAAATTCATGCATTATTTCCATTTCAATTTGATGTTAATTCATATCTATATATTTTTATTATTTTCCTCAAATTAAAATAGAAGTTATTAAAGTTTCCAGTACACAACAAGAACTTTAGAAATAAACCATTTTCATTTTCTATTTTCTTCAACATTTTCAGCTATAAAGCATTTCCCATAAATTATTTAAATTACTTTTACTGTAATTTTGTCATTTCAAAAACTACACAGTTTTATAGTAAAGAAAATTAAACATAAATATTTTTATTATTTTTTCATCAAACACAAGGATATAAATGCTTCAACTGAAACTTTTAAACGTCTTTTTTTACTTACGTGGCCTGAGATAAATGTGCTGTCTACGCTAAGCACTATCAAGGGAAGTATGTTTAGTTCACACTTATTTTCAGCTTAAGATGTGCATACTCTCTTTTACTGACCGTTATATATTATTCATATACTCTTATCGGAATAAATAGCTTTCGCATATGTGGTTGGTCAGCAAGAATTTGGATATAAAATATTAATATAAATAAACTAAAAACGTCTCATCATAAATGTTCAAAACTATATTAAAACAAATCCTTAATACAATTTTACCCTAAATTTATCTTATATTTATAGATGGTTATTGAAATATTAAATAACATTTCTACAAAACTAAGTTTATAATAAGCAAACAAAGTAATGCTAACGTGTTTAGATTATGTACATTACCTTTCATTACCTTATGATTAACTATCACATCAAAATACTTTATCATGATTTATGAGGAATTTTTGTTGATCGATTCATCAAACTCTAAGCAGTAAATTTATAATATTGATGAAATTAGATCTCCATTATACATTTGGAATCTATCCTAAAGGCTATTTATCTGTATTATCAATATTTGATGTACAGATCAAGTGGAGTTCAGTTTTAGAGGATTTAATAACTAGTGAAATTTCCAGATGAATTATTGAAAATAGGTATGTAGGCCGTTTCATAAACTACAAAGGATATGTTTATACCACGGCCTGATCTGAATAACACTGAACAATTCTGGCATACCAATAACCATTTCCTTTGTTCCCTTAAACACCACTAATGGTATACTGGAATCATAATATTACTAAGAAAGGCTTTATTGCTTTATTTAAACGATTATTGTTATTTTTATCAATAAACTAGTTCTTTGAAGTACTGTTTTATAGCATTTCTAAGAGGGACACACCTCCTTTAAACCTTTAAAAATTGCATTTTTTATTTTTACAGTTTAACCCCTTCCGATACGATTTAATAATGAAAAACTGTGCGTGAAGTAACCATTTATTTTTTATTTAAAAAACTTGTTTTATTTTACAATTCTTACATATTCTTAATTAAAATCCACTTTTTACATAGTGTTAAGTATCAGAAACGGTAAAATTAAGATAATAGTCTTCAAGCTAGTGATACTTTTCAAAACAAAGTGCAAAGGAATTCTGAATTGTTTACATCGCCAGGGAGTCTCACATCTAATTTGATTCTTGTAACACACATGGCGTTTCTTAGTAGGTTTTCTTTTATTCTGACTCATCTATTTGGCAGTGACTTGTACCAAGAAACTTTAAATAAACAATATGTAATAGTGACCTGGGATTTAAACAAGTAACAAAAGTGTTGCTAAATTCAGTACACTAGAAATTTTAAAACTAAATTAATTATCATATTTATCAGTTACTTTAGCCGCATGACGAGTGTAGCTCGTCATTGTGCGATATGAAATGAAAAACCAATGACGAGCTAGACTCGTCATTTTACCGGAAGGGGTTAATATCCCTAGATTTTTCTGACTCGTTTAAAACCAAACCCCAATGAAAAATAGTTGAATTAGTTTGAATAGTGGAATTAGAGAATTTAAGGAGACACATCACCTGTAAAATTTTGATTTTTGATTTTTACATTTTAAAATTTCTGGATATTAATGACTCGCTTAAAAACAAACCCCAATGAAAAATAGTTGAATTAGTTGAGTAGTGAAATTATGGAATGTAAGGGACACATCTCTTTTAAACCTTTAAAAATTCGATTTTTGATTTTTACATTTTAAAAAATCTGGATGTTTTTAAATCGTTTAAAACAAACACCAATAAAAAAATAGTTGTATTAGGTTAAATAGTTAAGTAGTTGAATTAGTTGAATAGTTGAATAGTTGAATTAGAGAATTTAAGGGGTCACATCTCCTTAAAACCTTTAAAAATTCGATTTTTAATTTTGACATTTTCTAATCTCTGGATATTTCTGACTCGTATCAAAACAAACCCCAATGAAAAATAGTTGAATTAGGTCGAATAGTTGAATTAGTTGAATAGTTGAAATAGGGAATTTAAGAAGACATATCATCTTTAAAACAGTAAAAATTCAATTTTTAATTTTTTCATTTTAAAATCTCTGAATATTTCTGAATCGTTTAAAAACAAACCCCAATGAAAAATAGTTTAATTAAGTTAAATTGTTGAATTAGAGAATTTAAGAAGACACGTCATCTTTAAAACTTCAAAAATTTTATTTTTTATTTTTACATTTTTAAATCTCTGGATATTACTGACTCTTTTTATAAGACAAGCCCCAATGAAAAATAGTTGAATTCGTTGAGTAGAAGAATTAGGAAATTTAAGGGGACTCAACTGCTTTAAACCTTTAAAAATTCGATTTTTTATTTTTACATTTTAAAATATCTGGATGTTTCTGAATCGTTTAAAATCAAACCCCAATAAAAAATAGTTGAATTAGGTAATTTAAGGAGACACATAACCTTTAAAACTTTAAAAATTCGATTTTTGATTTTTACATTTTAAAATCTCCGGATATTACTGACTCGTTTAAAAGCAAACCCCAATGAACAATAGTTGAATTAGGTTGAATAGTTGAATTAGTTGAGTAGAAAAATTAGGGAATTTAAGGGGACCCATCTCCTTTAAACCTTTAAAAATTCAATTTTTGATTTTTACATTTTAAATATCTGGATGTTTCTGAATCGTTTAAAAACAAACCCCAATAAAAAATAGTTAAATTAGGTAATTTATGGAGACACATAACCTTTAAAACTTTAAAAATTCGATTTTTGATTTTTACATTTTAAAATCTCCGGATATTACTGAATCGTTTAAAAACAAACCCCAATAAAAAATAGTTAAATTAGGTAATTTATGGAGACACATAACCTTTAAAACTTTAAAAATTCGATTTTTGATTTTTACATTTTAAAATATCCGGATATTACTGACTTGTGTAAAAACAAACCCCAATAAGAAATAGTTGAATTAGGTTGAATAGTTGAATTAGTTGAATAGAAAAATTAGGGAATTTAAGGGGACACATCTCCTTTAAACCTTTGAAAATTCGATTTTTGATTTTTACATTTTAAATTATCTGGATGTTTCTGAATCGTTTAAAAACAAAGGCTATAAAACAAGTTTTATAGCCATATATTTGTAAGTTGATTCATTTTGTGCTTTTATATTTATCCTTATTTATAGGAAAATATTATCTGGTCTGTATAGCAGATATTCATAATAATAAATAATTCTATTTTAGTATAAAAATACTAGAAATTATTGTTGTATGCTTATTTTGCACTACTAACAAAGGGAGGCAAATAAGTTTTTCCCGTTCCCTTTTTTTTCATATTTTTAATTTCCATAAAGGTTTCGCAAACTCAAGTTGAATATATATAATGGTTCTTTTCATATGATCACCAAACCTTCATCAATTCTTTTCAATAAAATTGCGAATCTCTTCTATAAAGTTCATTAAATTTTCCAATACATACTTGTGATGTAGAAATTCCTTAAAGACTATTAGTGTTAAAGGAAATTTATAACCTTTTCAACCACAAAATGTATTTAAGTACTCATACCAGTTTTATTAAAACTAAGGTGTTACTGTTATATTTTTGGCAGGTTCACATTTCTCCTTTCTTGGAGATCATCGAAATTACAAGCGAAATGAAATATAGCACCGCTTTGGCAACGTTCATCCAATAATTCAAAAATGATGGATTTAATCCATCTTCGTTAATATCTAATATCTCGACCAAATAAATTTTAATTTAAGTTTTCATGGAGCATTTTAAATAATAGGATTTGCTTCAATTACTTCATGATAATAACCGCTATTGTAAAAATCATTAAATTAAATTCATACAAATAACAATTTTTGATTAATAGCAACTCTTATTAACGTTTAAGCTGTTTACTATAGCTTTTATCCTAGAATGACATTAACGAAGTTTTTGGATGTTTATGTCATTTTAGAGAGGGTAAAATTATAGTTAACCTTTTAACAAGCAGTGGTTTCGTAGCAAAACCACCTATTAAACATCTTTTTTTTTAAACTTTACTTTACGGAGTACTTTATTTTATCTTTTTGTAATTATTTACTGCACCAATCTCATACATCTGTGATATATGGAAACCAATGATGTAGAATCAAGAACTTTTGCAATTAAAAAAAAAAAACTTTTTGGAGACATGGATGAGTTTTCGAATATATATATATATATATATATATATATATGTGTGTTGTGTGTGTGTGTGTTATATATATATACTCGTATATATATATAGCTATATATATATGTATGTATATATATGTATGTATATATATATGTATGTATATATATATATACGTAAATATATATATATATATATATATATGTATATATATATGTATATATATATGTATATATATATGTATATATATGTATATATATATATATATATATATATATATATATATATATATATATATATATATATATATATATATATATATATGTATATATATATATATATATATATATATATATATATATATATATATATATATATATATATATATATATATATATATATATATATATATATATATATATATATATATATATACATATATATATATATATATACATTTTATACATATTATAAAGAATAATTATATCTCGTACGTATTTTACTTTTCTCATTCGTTATCATATTTCATACATCTAACTGGAAAATGTAACCAAATTTAAGACGCTACACCAAATTACTTGTCGCTTAAAGTATATAGTTTATTGTGTACCGCACATATAAGTACATACGAAGGTTGGAACTTTAATAAAGGCCACTATTTATTCACATTGACTACAAAAGTGATTCTTGTCGCCTTTTGTTAGTCCTTCAATATAGTCAAACGCATTGTGTATAACAATTTCTAACGATGTGGAAGTCGCAGAAGACCTGTAGCAGAGCCTGTTCTGCTGATAGTTCGAATTCACGAAGTGGTTCCTTCATCTTAGGAATTAAGAGAAAGTCACAAGGGCTTAGACTTGGAGAGTAAGGTGGATGACAAAGTCCTAGATGACACTGCCTAGTTGTACGACCTCTGGCACTTTGAATTTTTATCCAACTTCGTTGTTCTTGTTTTGAAAACATCCTGACAACATTTTAGACCGCAAGCTAATACAAGGATCAATTCTTTTCGTCACTCCACAGGCGCATGACGCAGGAAGGACGATTCTTTTTGCTGAGAGGTAAGGTAGGTAAGTAGCTCCAGTGTGGTATACGCGATATTCTTTGGTTTGTTGCGTAGCTTTTTTACAGCATTGTTGCCATTCTTAAAATTCCAACCCTTGTAAATAATTCGAAGAGTATATCATATATGATGTATATATATAGTTCATTGTATACAGCACATATAAGTATATACGAGAGTTGGAACTTTAATAGTGGCAACTATTTATTTACATGGAATACAAAAGTAATTCATGTCCCCATGTTTTACAGTCCTTCAATATAATGTATACACGACATGCAAAGTGACAGAGCCCTATTTTGATAAACAGCAAAAAATAATGTATTACTAATTGTTTCTACATTATTAGAAAATATAGAAACATAAGTAAATGAAATTTATGTAACAATGAGAAAAAATAACATATATCTGTTTAAATTCAGACTATTTTTGTTACCTCTAACTATGTTAGACAAACTATAGTAACCTAAATATCATTTATTTTTTGAAATTACATATATACCTCAGACACCCAAAAATATCTATATTAAAATTTAGAAGAAATATTCATCACAAAAATAAAATTCAAGCTATTTTATTAAAAATTACGCATATCACTTAAGGTATCCTTCTACGTTGAAAACCTCATTTTTTGCCAAAAATCTATCTTCTCTATTTTAAAATTTTAACTTTTAGGGTTCTAAATTTGTTTTTGTTTTGTCTCTACGGGATTTAAAGAAAAGTTACAGCTGTTTAAACATCAGTGACAGCTGTCAAAACAAAACGGAAGTAGCGACTTCGGAACCGGAAGTTGTGAATTTAAAGCCTTTTAAAGAGCATTTTTTGGACGAAACTTTTTAAATTTTCTTGAAGATTAGTTTAAACAATTTTTCTAGTATTTTTAATAATTAGAAACTTGGCTATTAGAATGTTTTGAAGCAAGAAAGTGTGGGTAATTTTAAACATGTATATTAATTTTTTAATAGTTAAAGTTGCTCTTATAAACTTCAAATGCGTTTTTCTTAGAACGGTACTTTTAATAAAATGTTGAAACTTGAAATGGGATTTCTCAAAAAGTTCTTAAAATATTTTGTTAAAAATTATTATGAATGATTTTGATAGTATTTACTAGTAAATGACCTAAAAGCTTTAAATTTGGATAATTTTTAATGATGTTACACTCATAGTTAGATATAAAGGTAATGAAAATTCATTAAAAATTCAATGTGTATGATTTTGAAGGACCACAATTTTTTACCAAATTTAAATTAAGCAAAGATTTTGGGGGATTCACTAGTCCAGTGTATAATGAATGTGTTGCATCAAAAATATTGAAATAATTTAATTTATTAAAAATTTAGACCTATTGTAGTAACTCAATTTTTTTTACTAAATGTTCTTCATTTATTGGACATTTTATAAAAACTTCTCCAGGAATACATTTTTTAAGTCCAATTCTCTATGATAATATAAAAAATAAATCTAAAAATGTGAAAACATGAACTAGTTTCTACTTTTCAAGAAAAAAAGTTCTAGACGGGTACCTTAAGCAACTATAATTTTACAAAAATTGCTTTTACAATCAAGCGTTTATTTTCTTATTCTCACAAAATTACTTACATTATCTGGTAATAAATTCCTATTATTATAAATATATAAAACTTGTTATAAATATATTAAATTTATTTCTATAAATATAAAAATCTTATTAAATTATTATAAATAAAATAAAACTTTTCTTGTTATCACGTTATTCCTGAGTAGTAAAACGTCAATACTTAGTTTCTCTGAAAACTCCAACTTCTGCAGTTAAAGTTTCCATGACAGAAAATTTTTGCAAAATGTTTATCGTCGCCACTTAAAATATTTCCTGCTTTAAAACTTGGAATTAAACTGAAATCTTTATCAAAAGTCTATTTTTAAAACAAACACTTTTGTGAGTCATTACATAACTTATAGCAATTTAAAAACCGTTTAAACCCATTAAAACCCCAATTTCCAGATATTTTAATGTAATTTACGATTTATAGATCAAAAACAAAAATTGTCATAACTTTTAGTTCAAAGATCATTAAGACAAATAAAAAACTGTTTTAGAAAACTAAATTATGGTCATTACAAATCAGTAAGAAATGACAGATTTTTCACCAAAAACTGTCATTTAAAGCACGTCAAATACCTGTGATCTATACCTTCTCCGCAAGGGTCCCTAAACTCGAAGTCCTAAATTCTTCTTGGAAATCTCTCCCACAGCTGTGCATGTTCGTGCTGACCATCGTGGGAAAGTACCTCGGTACAATGACTATGTAGTATAATTTTTAATTAAATATTATGCTGTTGTTTTGTCCAGTAAAGTAGTGCAATGGAATCAGATTTATCCAAAAGTATCCAAGACAGCTCTGGGCACATTTATAACTTCGAGGAATAAGGAAGTTGAAGCGAATGATCGAGATGGATCCTGCTGAGCTTCGCCAATATGGCTGGACAATCGAAGATATGGTTGGGAGATAGTTCAGTGTCTATGAATTGAGGATAGGTCCTGTAGTTTCGATGGTCATTGGGAGGTATTTTCATTGCACTGAAGTGTTCAGTCTTCAATTTGGCTATGGTTGTAGAGATAGCGCGGTTACAGTTTAGGGCAGAAATGGAGTGCTTCTGAGAAGCATGAAGAAGTCTTCGGCTGGCTATTGCATCAGCGTTAGTGAGGGTCAAATTGTTGGAAAATAGAGGGTTGCCTCGGGATTCTTTGGCAAGGATATTAGCTTTCTCATTGCCAACTATGTCGATACGCGCTGGTATCTATTGAAGAATACAGATTCTTTGGGCTATGGTTATTTTGTTCAAGAGCAGGATGATATCTTGGTATTATATATTTTTGGTTAGTGAACTTACACTACTTGTAGTGTAACTATATAATAACGTAACTGTTCAATTTAGTTAACTGCACAAATTTATATTGACAAATTGTTGAAATCCTTCAAAACGAATTTTGTAGGAATTTTTGGGGAGGGAGCCTCAATTTTCTGGAGTTGGAAAGTTTTCAATTTTTAGTCAAACTTCAGCTAATTGAAAGTCCATTGTGTCCTTAAGACTCTATTTCAAAAGAAAAGCATTGATTACAAATAAAGAACATTTATAAATTTTTATTGGACATTTAGTCAGTGAATATATAATACTAATATCTTAATCATAATACTAGAAAGGACGTCCTACTAGAATTTTTTTTTCTTTCTCAAAAAGTTTGCTTATCTTTTTCTTCCAACAGAATTATTACCCTCTTCCTCTCTCTTAGAATTCATTCTTCATTTTTTAAGCCAAAATGTCTTACCAAAAGTTTTTTATCCTACTTACCTACTCTTAAGAATGCGAAATAAAAAAGGAAAAATTAAAGTAAAGTGCGCTTCTGCCATAAGAAAATACTCAGATGTTTTTACGCCTGATTATATATTCAAGTTATTATGCTTTACACGTGGCAAAATTATATAATCCTCCCATGTCTAGCTATCATCGATCAAAGAGAGCTTTATTTTTTCGAAAAATAATCCAAAAAGTCTTGTTTTAGAGGTGTCTGGGGAAGAAGTTATGTTAATAAGGAGATGAGGCTTTATTTAATAAATGATTAATTTAAAAATTTCATTAAAAAAAATTGTGAAACTCATGTTAGAACTAAAATTCCATATGGAGTATATGATTTAGAAATGTGAATCCTCAGTTGAATTTAAGAAATATATATGATAATAATTTTTTAATGATATAGATATATCTTATACATGTACCGACATATATAGGAGATTTTAATTGGCATGCAAAGTGATTATTACATGTTAATGTTCAAGTCTCACTGTAATTAAGTTCCTAGATAGATCACATCTAACATTTTTTTCAATACAAAAGTAACTGTACAAATGCTTTTAAACTGTAGCGACTTCTGTTTATTACAATAGCGTTTAGGGTAGAAACAATGTCTTCTATCAGTTTTATGTTAAAAAACATCAGAAATTTGTTTCTCTATTTAAGAAACAATAGAAATCATCCTCTTAAGATGTGTAATATTAATTTGCAAATTCTCTCTATCTGTAAAAAAGCAGAAAAAGCAGAAAAACTAGTAAATAATATGATTGGAATTATATGTAAGGCGACATCTAATGTTAATTGTAAAATCATGAATTTGTGTGAATTTTTTACATAAGGGTGATCCGGCAAAAGGAATATTGCGTATCATTTATATTGTACCTTATTTCTAAAACTTTATTACACAAAGTCATTCTTATTATCAAAGAGTAACAAGCATATTTGGAATTGAAACTTTAAATAATAATATTAAAATTTCAACTACATCTTTAACACAGTATTTTTAATCCTTATTCAATCATCTGTCCCATACTTCCTTTTTGATTCACAGGTTTCTTTATATAATAACTTTTATATAACTGTAAAACTAAAGTAAAAAATAATTTTTATAATCTTTAAATATATGCTACAGATTAAACATTGTATTTACTTAACAGAATACCTGTTTAGTTCACACATAAAGTGTAAGATGTCTGATTCAAACTAAAATGAAGAAGCCACTTTTTAAAATAAAAACACTTTATTTATTTGCATACACTTTATGTGAGATCTGATTTCCTCTCTTCCTTTCATTTCCCTCTTTGATTATCCTTTATAAGACTTCTTTAAACTTTTTTCCTTCACTTCGAGAGTGGATACAGGCCTGCTCTTTACACAAACATAATTAATACCGTAAAAAATTACCATAGAGAAGATCATAATGTTCAATAAAATAGTGTATTCTACTTGTTAGTGTTACACATAAATCCGTAGATCAATCAGATAGCAGGCTAAATAATAGTTAAATATTTATTTTTACTGTAAACGTTTGATCTGTGGTTGTCAAGCAACAACATAATCTGCATACTGCTTCCTTTTTTTCTCTGACTTTGAAGAATCTAAAAACCTGAAGTGACGAAAAAATATTGGAATAAGAAGAAAACATCCTCGCCTCTTCATGTCTTCTAATAAATACAGCAAGACGATCAGATTCACTCTCGCCTCGCATTGCCCTTCATCGTTAACCCTTTTCTAGTAAAGACTGCAGAGAAGTCATAAACCGGTATCTCGACCTAATTTGTGAGGTCGTGTTTTTCTTTATTGATATTATTATTACTTAACTTGCATTTAAGTTTATGTTAAGTTTGAAATTCTTGCGTTTAATTGTTTTGCCTTCTGCTTTTACTATGACTGTATACACATGACTGCGGATTCCTTGTAATGGCAGTTAGCAACCTCACTCCGAGCACTAATATTCAACTGTATTGCCGGCATTCTCTGCGAGGATTTTACAACCTTCTTTTCACTTGCACTCGCTGCCACAAGTTGAAAATTAAACAATACGTTGTCAAACGAATATCAAGGAGTATGCAGCTGATACAACCTTTTTCACCCATTAATGCCTAGTGTTGCTTTTCAAACACATCTAAGAAGTTTATAGAATTTTCATGCTTCTTTGAAACGAAGTTTCCTTTTTATCTATAGTAGATGGCAATCGTATACACAATCTACCAAATTTTTGAGTATCTACATTTTTATATAAAGTCCTTCCGTGGATAGATATTTTACGATTTTTACTCGATTAAACAGGAGGTGGTTTAACCCTGATCTGTGGAACTTCGAGTTGCTGGCAGAGAAGCTGTTGAGGCGACTAGTCATTTATGGATGCATGGCTTTTGTCGGGACAGAGTAAGAATTCCACTTACGATTTTTATACCTTTGCACATTAAATATACATATCCGGCAGGTACATTGACCGAAATTGCAAATGTAATTATCTATTATAAAATTTTACAGTAGTGTGTTTATGTGTGATACCATACAAATATGTTTACAAGAAATTTTCTATTTTTAAATGGCATCGTTTAATGTCTAAAATGACAGTCGTTGACTCTCGATTATGGTGTATAGTATTTAAAAGAGTTTAAACTTCATATTTGTTTATATATGCTGTTCGTGTTGGTGCTACTTACGGCATTTGGTCAAGACAAGTACGTGAGACAAAGTCTACTAGAATTAAGGCAAGGGTATGCCTTTCGTTTTTATGAAGAGCACCGCAAGGGTAAAAGAACAGTTTTTCTCCATGTGGATTATCGAAATTTAGAAGCAGGGACCAAGCAGAAGACTCCCCCAAACAAAAAAAAAGACTTCGTCTTCTACCCTTAGAGGTATATTTTGAGAACTTGGAGGACATTGTGACCACGAACATATTTCCCGTTCCCCTGTCACCCTGAACGAAAATGATGGACCCGCAAGATCGCCACCTTTGTGACTGAGCTATCGCATCTCGTTTTACCTTGTACAGTTTATAATGACTTAAATTTAAGATATCCATCAATGTATGCAATGGATATTTATGACCCACGACAAATTTAAAATGGTATTCACTATGGATATCATGCAGTCATGAGGCCAGAAAAGTGAAGATCATAATATGAAAATAAAAATGTTGAGTCAATTCAGGCAAACCATCACTGGCGCTCTATCGACAAAATATTTTAAGAGGTGTGGGGACAAAAGTGAACCATTGAATGAGAATGTTAAGATTTACGGAGTAGTTGAATCGGCAAAGGCAGCAATCTCACAACTGAAAGGTTGCGGATTGGAGGCTCGAGACGGTCTAAGATCCACCATGTTCGTAAAAGGTGACTGGGGCAAGTAAAATATGTTCGTAGTCACAATGTTATCCAAGTTCTCAAACGACACTTCTGGGTGTCGCAGGCCAAAATGGGTTTTCTGCTTAGAAATTGCTTTATTTTTAAAAGTAATTTTAATATTTTATTTTATTACCATCTCATAAATGACGATATTATCATATATATTACGCATGCTTTCTCTAGAGTCGTGTATTGCATACGTTTGAAGATCGTTTCTTTCCCTACCATGTACTGAAAGGCTATGCATCAGTCAGTCAGTGTGGTTGTGCTGCCATGTGTACGTTAGGATGTTTATTTTCACTTTTACGTTTAATAAATGTGTTTTAAATGGGTAACGTTTGTCTTAAAAGTTCAGAATTAATAGGGCAAAATGCTTTCAAAACTATTATTCTATTATAGCCAATAAGCTAACATCTGCTTGGTCACTGCTAAATTACGAGACCCAGTGGGATAACGTTACTGGAATTAATACTTTAAGCTACATTGCTCCTCGGTGTGATTCTAAATGAACAATTCGCAGCCTTGTATTGTAAAAGCATATAGTTGAATGCCAGCTACTTTGGGAAAAAAATGTAAGATTTATCACTTTCGCAACGGTTACCATAAACAGGAGAAAAACAAAAGTATTTCACCAAAGGGAACTATAGGGATACAACTAGAAAAAAGTTTGAATTAATTTTATTATCTAAGCGGTTACGTACAATTAGATGATTCTCAAAGTGGTTGTAACGTTCGACTTCCAAAAACGTTCCGTATGTATTGTACATTTCTGCTGTTTTCTCCCATTTTTTGAGGTAAGTATCGATTGTTAAAATGCACCCCTACTCCCGAGGCACAAAGGCCTGAAACTTTTCATGGCTATGAACTCTATTTCGAAGTATTCTTTTGTTAACATATAACTCAATTCACCACTTAAATAACTCTGATGACTTTTGTAAAAAAATATAAATCATTCTCTTAAAGAATATTTTTATTTGTACTTTTATAATCCATTATATTATGTTGATCTTCGAGACTTGACGAGTTTATCTGTATTAAAAAATTAATAATCTATAATGTCTATTTATATGTCTGTTTATTACCGAAAGTCCCCAAACTTTTCCGTATTCCAATCTAGTCCGACAAAAGTGAGTAAAAATCATAGAACACTTTGGACACACAATAAAATTAACATATTTTTTCAGACTTTTTTATTCTTAGTTAATATTAATTCTTAGTTATGGTTAAAATATCCTTACATGTATATTCCACATAAATGACTAAAACTTTAATATAATAAACTAATTTTTCTATATCTACTATATTTGTGAGCATCACATAGGTTATCTCAATCTTAAGGTTAAGCTCACAATCGTTTTAAAGCCACGAGTGCATAACAGAAATAAATACAGAGTGTTTTTAAACCCAAAGATATTTGTTTGCTCAAGAAATTTTGTTATTACAATTTTTGCTTGCATTTCATATCTTGATTTATTATTTTTGAAGAGATAAGATACAAATATAGTCAAAAGTTCCCCCTACGCAGCCTTTATTCTCTTCTGCTACTAGAATAAATTGTCTTCGGTGGTTTAGGAAATTTATCTTGAGGGGAACATGCACAACTCTCTCTTTCTTATTTCTTTAAAAACATTTATTTTGCCTTAGCATCATGACATTTTACAAAGTGTATGTTTCAAAATTCCCCCATCTACTGATTTTCTGTCTTCTGTGCTTACTTTATGTTATGCATATTTTAATGTGGTCTTATTTTTAATTATATACTGGATGTTCATACTAAAAAAAAACGTTAATGTTGAACTGTATATTGAAATTTTTTGGGTTTTGCAATTTCCTTTAATCAATAAAACATATTACAGTAATTTTACAATCTGAACCAGAAAATACCCAAAACTAGTTTAAGATTTTCGTGAAATATAAAATTACTGTAGATGCAGTTACCAAGCAGTTTAAGGTATTAAAGTAGACTTGATTTATGTACAAATTAAGAAACGTTTTAGGGGACACTATTCTATATGAGCGTTTGAGCTCATATAGAATATGAGCTCAAACGCTCATATAGAATAGTGCTCAAGCTATCACATAAAACTCAAACTATCACATAAATAATTTTAACTCAATAATTATTTTAACTCAATAATTATTTTAACTCAATAATAATTTAAACTCAAACCATCACACAAATAATTAGCACGATTCTACAAGTGAATGCCAAATTTAAAAAATTGTATATTTATTAGTACAAATTAATTATGTGTAGGATTTCATGTATAGATGTTTTATGTTTAATAAATGAAAATTTTTAAAGGATTTATTCTCCATGTTTGTTTCTACTCGAATCTCATACATTAAATATTCTATGGTATTTCTTTTTATAATTAATTAAGGACACTCTATGAGAAGACACTTTTTAATCTAAGATTACTTTAATTAAAAATTTGCATACCCTAGAATCATAATATCACATACGTAAATTAAAAAAAAAATTCTTGTGTATATTCAGATATTTAAAAAACATTATTCATTTTTTAATATTTAACACCATTATATTTTGTTATATTTTCAAAACTATTGTTCATAAGCTCAAATTAGTCATTGTATTTTTAAATCAATGATCGTTTTTAAAAATATATAAATTAAACGTTAATTTATATGTAACAAATGACCATAAAAAGTTCCTTTACATTTTTTATTTTTTAAAAATTTATTTCGCCGAATGATGGCCGATTGGTTAGGGTGCTGGCCTTCGGTACCAGAGTTCGTGGGTTCGAATCCCACAGTGGCATGGATGTTCGTAGCCGTTCGGAATTGGCTTTAAACTGTAGGTCCCGGTCTCATTAGCCCTCGTGTTGCAAAAAGTAGACGGTAGCACCAAACCAAACTAAAAATTTATATCCAATTTACTGCAAAATCCAACGCTATTTCTCTTAGACAGTTATTTTAAATATGTATACAAAACTGAAACCATT